>JAZGLO010000174.1:1115000-1455000 GCA_036873155.1 Biomphalaria sudanica | reverse complement strand
GTTAGCTTCTCTGTACTTTACAGATAAGACACACCGGATTGACCATTTAGCTAGATATTTATAGTTATACGCCATAGTTGGAAATATCCAACATACTTTGAATGTTTCGCGTTTTTTTTAGATACATCTATCCTGCCTCCGCTATCTAGGTTTTCTGTGGTTCTTTTTTAGCATTCCTGACGTTGACAATGTCAGATCTATAAAACCTCTCCGCTTGTACACAGCTTTTTAAAACACAACTGTTGACGATGGTATTATGTGGTCAGCACAATGACAAACTCCTTCAAAGTTTCCCAAACTAATATCAGATGCCTATTAACATGGATGGGCACATGTGCGTCCTCAAAATCCCAGTCTTCGCTGAGACTCAAACCCGAGAGCACTCGGTCCTAAGATCAAGCTTTATCATTCAGCCATCAGGCCCCTACAGGATTATAATTCTAAAAAAAAGAAATAGGTGTACTAGAATATATTTCGATTAAATAGTATTGATTTCCTTCATTGATTCATTTACAACTGGCGCATTGATTAAATGAAATAGTTATTTAGGAATTCGCATTCAGACATTAATTGGCTTGGCCCAAATCCACATCCATCCAATTAACCCTGCTGGGTCTCTAATGAACTGTCGCCAATGTCGCATTATGTCAAGTCATTTCTCTTGACCTTCTAGGCTCAAGGGAGCTGGTCACTAGGCAGGCCACTAGGCAGGTCAGTGAAAGATGTGAAAAGATTAAATTCAGTGCCGTCGCTAAGGTGGGGGAGGAGGGGGGAGAATTTGAAAATCCCCCCGGTCCCACATTTGAGGGGCGGCCCTAATGAGTGTTTTTTTTTACATTAAAAATGAAATGTTACGCAATATGCAGGGGCCCACAAAGAGGTCAAGCCTCCTGGCTCCCAAACGATGGAAATTTTCTATCTACGTATCTGATTTCCTACCCCCTTGTTTTTCTTCCTCCGTTTCTGTATCTCTCTTTCCGTCTCTTTCCGTCTCTTTCCGTCTTTCTCTGTAAGAAATTTTCGAACACGTTATTTCTCCCCTGTTTGCATTGTCCGATCAAGTTGAAGCTTTGCACAATTATACATTGTACCTGATAAAACGCGAATCAATAATAATAATAAACAAATTCAGCGATTAGTTAATTAAACTGTGGCAATTTATTAATTTTATTAGATATCGAATGAGGGGAAATAAATCTTACAGTATTGAAAGATATTTGAATTTTTTTCTGATTTCTTTTTCTCTCTCTTCCTCTTTACCTCTATTGCATTTCTTCTTATCTTTATTTTTATCTCACTTGCTTTCTCTTCTTTTCCCGTTCTCTTTCCATCTTTCTCTTCTTTTTTGTCTTTTCTCCCATTCTCTCTATTAGTCTCTTTTTTTTTTTATTGTTAATTTCCCGCCCAAACCAAAACACGTCCAATTAACATTGATGCACTAACAGAAATCTCGCTCCAATGTTCTCTCTCCAGTGCGTTTGTAACATGTTACAATTAGACAAATTCTTCAACTTTTTAACTAGCTGACAGTAATGGCGGTTGAAAAGCTTTTTACCGAGACAAGGGCAGGCAATTAACAGGTATTGAATTTAAATCTTAATTGCATTAAATGATATAAAAAAAATACTAATTTTTTACAATAATAATAACAATATCTAAAAAAGGGTAATTTTGATGAACAGACATTAGTGTGAAAGCGAGACTCATAGTTATAGTAGACCTCAATATAGACCTTGGTCGTTGCAACCTGTGGTCAGTGGCGACCAATAATTCGTTACCGCTACAGGAGGTCTGTTCGTTAAAATAATAACATTAATAACAACCGTTTATACGTAAAAAGACAAATGTCCTTAATTCGGAGGATAAAAAGGGAAAAGTCATTATTTCAGTTCGCAGTTTCTCAATATCACTTTTCCTTATAAACGTATCTTTACATAACAGACAGACAACATAAACACAAAGAACTGAAACTATACCAACTGTTCCACACAAAAAAAAACGTGCCATTGTTCTCAATATGAGACACTCTACATTCTGGTTTGTTCCAAGCAAAGTAACAATTTGTCTGATTCGTCTGTGACGTCAGAAGTGCCGAAATAAAAAAAAAAAAAAAGCTTCACATAATTTGTAACCTAAATTGAACTTTTTTTTATTTTAAACCAAGAAATGTTCATTTACATTGCGTTAGAGGATTAAAAGTAAAGGGGGGATTTTTTTTTTCTTTGTATTTCATTAAAAAAAAAAGCTCTTGCTCTTTTTGAGAAATAAGAACTCGCACAAAAGAGCGGGTGACTGGAGAATAATTAAGTTCTCTTAAAGCTTGGAATACATTCGAGTGATTAGGCGATCGAATATCGACCCCCCCCCAAAAAAAAAAAAATCCAGGAAAAATCACAACTATATTGTTATTAAGTTGGATTAAAACAGGAAGTCCTAATAAAAAAAAGAAAAAAAGAGTCTGTACAAGAAATCTGTTTTACGTCATGCTTATGATTTTCAAGGTGCAAGAATCACTTTTTGGGGGGGGGGGGGGCTAACTCAGTAAGCTTTAGCCAGGATGGGTTCGTTAGCTATGGCTGGCTACCCACCTAGGAAAAGGACAACTCTGAATTAAAATCTCTGCTGCCTTGCAGCTATACCCAATCATGGGAAAGTCTTCGGGAGTCAACCCTGTGGAAAAATTAGGAGCCGGTGACCTTTGCTCAGCCTGCAAGCACACAGTGCTACACTCTGGCAGAGCCTGCGACGCTGATGATTCCAAACAGTATCGACACTTGCCATTCCTTCGAATAGATAGCTGCGGAGGAGGTCAGACATGATTTAAATATTTTCCTACAGGGCATAATGTCAGGCTGATACAAACGAGGAAGACATATGATGAGTGTAGAACAGGGGTGGGCAAATTATGGGCCGCGGGCCACATGCGGCCCGCCGGAGTGTTTTAAGCGGCCCGCAGACACCTACAGAAATTAGTTGTGAACACAGAATACACATATACAAATATATGAAAAAACTTCTAAATACCTCTATAAATTATTGACATTGTCTAATTATAAAAAGTTTTAAGTAAACGATGTTTATTCTTATTGGATATACTTCAATACACTCAATCTCAGGTGGCAAGTGTAACAACCGATGGAGCTCGATCTTTGACTAAAGAATATTCCAACCATAAACTTTGAACAGGAAAGTTTGCACAAAGCTGAATAAAAATTTTCATTTAACAACTAAATAGACATTAGCAATAGTTAAACTAAATAGTATTGGGGGGACCCAACCACAGGCAGTTTAGTTCCGAAAAGTACTTGAAGATTTAGAAACAAAATATTATGATGGCTGAAATATTAATTCATGTTAAATTCTTTAAATCAAGTATTTCCCATTTCTCAAGATAAGCCAGTAAAAACAGGTTTTGTTATTTTCCTTTGCTGAACGGTGAAACTGTTTCTAATAATAATAATAAGGCATCTCTTCGAGTTCAAAGATTAATGAGGAATTCAGTCTTTCCCTTGGCTTCGCAGAACCAGCTGTGGCCTACATATTTTGCCTCTTTATCGCTAGCATAACTATTGTCCGCCGGTGGTCGATTTAGATTTTCTTTTCGCCGTCTACGCCTGTCATCAGCAGCGGATTTTCCTTTGGTCTCAAATGTGGCTCTTGCAAGTTAGAGAAACTGTTTCTAGTGAAAAGGTTAAAGTACAAGATTCCTTAATTGTGGAATTTATAAAAGCAATTATTAAGACGTCAAGAACCAGTTTTCTATACCATCAACTCACCATTTAGCGCAGAAACTGATTCAGCTCCAGAGGGCATAACTCAAAGCAAATTATGACCTGAAAGAGAAGTTTCTGTCATTTCTTCCGCGGGAGTTTTAGGATGCCAGAAGCTATATTTCCACACTTAAAAAACTTTGCTGCTAAACTTTCACATTATTTGGATACAAATACACATGTGAACAAGTACTGTTTGTGGAGACTAAGCAAGTGTAATGACAGGTCGATGCTGACTGACTTTAATTTAGCAGCAGTCACAAGGATAACAACTAGCAAGCTTGTTTTACTGTTAGGGAACGTTACGCACGAGTGTAAACTGTTAAATACTTCACATTATGTACAACTGTGCGTTGTGAAATGTTGTGATGTAAAAAAAAACAATAGCAATTTTTTTTAAATCGTAAAATTGGTTGTAATTCCTCAATTGGGAGTGTGAAAACGGAAATGTCAATGTGTAATACGGTATAAATATGAACCAAAAGACATTATACACAGTTAGCGTATTTTTCAAACTTGTAAGTACACAAATTCAATGCGGCCCCCCATTCCCAAATTTTTCTTTATGCGGCCCCCGATACAAAAAGGTTGCCCACCCCTGGTGTAGAACATTAAGATATGGTTATACTCTGGCGTGGCGTGAAGTTGTGAAAGAATCAATTAGACAATTTTTTAAAATCTGTTTGTAGAACAACGCCATTTTAACTTAAATAGACAACATGTAATAATCAGTGTGTGGTCGAGGGATAAAACACTTTGCTTCCTAATCCAAGGGTCTCGAGTTCGAATCCCGATAAGGTCGGGTTTAAATCCATTTCCAGTTCGTTATGAAGACGACGTGAATCCATTCCAATGGGTACATTAATTGAAGAAGTAAAGGCTAGTTGGTCATTGTGCTGGCCACATGACACCCTCGTCGGCCAAAGACACAAATGAATATTTCATCATCTGCCCTGTAGGCCGCAAGGTCTGAAAAAGGTTACTCTACTGGTTCATTTACTTTTTAAATCAAAATTGTTCAGGTATTTGCCATTATTTTATTCCTAACAAATATTACGAATTACCCAAAAGTTCACATTTTTATACCGTCAGTTTAAAACTCAGTCCTAATAAGTAAACCATTTATCCTTGAATTACGTAATAAGATGGATGGCTACCTGGTCATGAGGTTTGCGCGCTAGATTGTCGTTCGGACTTATCAATGGTCCCGAGTTCAAACACTGCCCGCTGCCATCCCCCGTCGCCATGCGTGAGGTTCGGACTATGAAGTAAATTATCTTCAACTCTGAAGGAACATCCGAAACATGGAACATATTTTTTTTAAATATAAGAATAAATTATGTTGTTTTAATTATGACAACTATAGGTAACATGTTTACATTTCCAGAAACAACAGTTAAAGCTTTTCACATATAACCAAGAATAGTCGTTGGAGCTACAAATAAACAGGGATCTTTTCAGCCTGAAATAAGTGCTTTCAAAAGTCTAGTGGAGAAACTTATTTTTAGAGAGGATATAATATAAGGGAAGACAATAAGAAAGGTCAGTCAATAAGTTTCAAGTTTCATGTAAAGTCTACTTTTTAGTTATTTGTTATTGAAAAATTATGTAATATTGTATCACATCGTGCGATGGTAATCCATTGTTGTTATTTTCTTCAATGATTATAATTATGTGATTGTGGTGCTGAAGAACTGGATCTAGTTTTTTCTTTGTGCTTATTAATATTCACACACATTATAATAACTTTCAAAAGACAGCGCCCCAACTATAACTGCCACTACTTAATTAAAACCAGGCGTTTCAGATTTCTGTATATTACATCGATGTAATTCTAGCAGAGATGTCATAGAGATGCGGTTAGCTTCCTTATTCTGAATGAAGTTCTCTCATTTATCTCCCCTGTTGACATCGGATGACACAAACAGGAGTTACTTATCCTGCTCATTAAATTTTAATTCTACCAATCCCGAAGAACGCTTTGGCATCATGGCGTCTAGAGTTGAGCTCATGGGGAAATGCCATTAGAGAATAAATATTTCATTTTCAGGAGAAAAAAATAAATAAATATAGAAGATAACGATTTCAACGAGTCTCGTACAGAATAGATGCATGTGTTATGTGCACGTAGACCAAAATACATACAAGTTCACATGGGACCGAGGTGGCCGTAGACAAAAAAAAAGCAAAATATAAGGAAATACTTATATAAAAAAATACAGTTTATGTAAGGGAAAGAACTGCACATTTACAGCCATATATCTCAGTATTGTTTGATTTTTGATTGGATGGCTGCCTGATCGTGCGGTATGCGCGCTGGACTGTCGTTCAGATTTATCGACGTTCCAGGGTTCAAACCCTGCCCGCTCCCATCCCCCGTCGTCCTGCGGGAGGTTTGGACTAGGAAGTAAACTATCTTCGACTCTGAAGGAACATCCGAAACATGTAAAACATTTTACAAAACATTTTTACCCCTTTCGTGTAAGATACAGAATTAAAGAAGTACCACTAATTAATTAATTGATTAATGTTTTTTTTTTCTTCGTGTTTTGTTATGGACAACGAATAATTGTTTAAAGTTTTTACTTGATCCGAGAATGGAAAGTGGGAGAAATAACGTGTACAAAATGTGTACCAGACAGACAGACAGACAGACAGAGTGAGTTGATATGCGCTTTGCAAAAAGAGGAAGAAAGCTTCCCTTATCCGAAAGTCCCAAAACAGATGCAAGTTCTTGCACGAACTGAGGAAATGTCTGCCGCGTCAAAATTCGGATTTGCTTAGTCAAAGCAGAGTCTGTCTCTGATTCAAGGAGAAATCAAAACCAGTAATTCATTTATCCATGGTCTTTCAAGACAGAAGGAGTATTGTATACATACATACATATATACATTGGCGAATCCGAGAAGTGGGGCGGTATGGATCTGTCCCTACCTGTGCATATTATTATTATTATTAGTATTATTATAGCTCTTATACAGCGCTACTTTCATGCTTATAGCACGCTCAGAGCGCTTTTTGGTCCAATCTCATTTGTAGACCAGTGGGGGGGGGGGGGGGGGGGGGGTATCTAGGAGTTGTATTTCCGTGATGCCCTCAGGCGCTCAGTAAACACAACTCTGCCCGAGTCGGGTGCCGAACCTCGAGCCCCCCCCCCCCCTTTCTAGGTAGCCAAGTTCAAGCCTCTCGACCACGCTTCCCAATATTGAGCGTAATAGCCAGGCAGGTGACGTCGCAGGCGTAAACACAAATACGTTTCTATTCAATTCAATATTCAGCTGTGTATAAGTTTGTACTTATGTGGGTGTGTGTGTTTGTGTAACTAAGTGTGTATGTGTGTAACTAAGTGTGTATGTGTGTGTTTGTGTAACTAAGTGTGTATGTGTGTAACTAAGTGTGTATGTGTGTGTAACTTTGTGTGTACGCGTGTGTGTGTGTGAGGAAAGCAAGACTATTAAGGCTTGCGGTGTAAAGTCACAGAATTGGATCTCGACACTCTGAGACTCTAACGACATTACAAAACACGTAGAAGACCTCCCCCCCCTCCCCCTTTACCTTGTTATGAAGAGTGTTACTGTTTCTAAGATGATTATAAAGAAAGAGAGTATTCATTGTTAATTGGAGAGAGAGAGACAGAGACAGAGAGAGAGAGAGAGACAGAGAGAGAGAGAGACATAGAGAGAGACAGAGAGAGAGAGACAGAGAGAGAGAGAGAGACATAGAGAGAGACAGAGAGAGAGAGAGAGACATAGAGAGAGACAGAGAGAGAGAGAGAGTCAGAGAGAGACACAGAGAGACACAGAGAGAGAGAGAGCATAAATTGAATGTTAGTCTTGTAGAATGATGCAAGATAAGCCTGGACTGTCGTAAGCTGTACTATGTACGCCAGACGACTACAGGAAGCCAGAGAGTAAAGACGAGATAGATTGTTGTTGTTTTTGTGACACATTGTAATTATGTCAAAACATTTATAACTATTTCTTTTACAAAACGTTTAGGTCCTTCAATAGTTTTTTACCTTTACCTTTACCTATCCCTTAGTCTGTTGGACCGTTGGGGCACCAGGCAAGACCCGTCGACCGTCTTTCTCCATTCCACCCTGTCTCTTTTGCATTGTTTTAAAGCCTCTATCAATGGTAGGCCCGGCCATTCTTTTTATGTTGTCCTCCCATCGCTTTCTCTGTCTGACTCTTCTTCTTTTTTCCTGGTACTGTTCCCTGAAGGAAAGTCTCTGCGAGCCCCGTGGATCTTGTAATATGACCATATATTTTAAGCTTGCGTTTCTTTACAATAGTTAGCAGGTCATGATGGGGAACGATCGCTGCAGTAACCCTGTCTCTAAACTATCATGGCATAAATTCGCGCAGTGTATTTAAAAGTGCATGTACCAAAGGTTTGGAACTCATTCTCCATTGACCTCAGACAGACAACATGCTACACTATATTCAAGAAGAACATTAAGACCTATCTGTTTAAAACTTTTTTAGCTTAGTTTGTCATTTTAGCTCTCGTGTTCTGTGTGTAATGTTATCACAGCGCCTTGAGCTTTACTTTTTTTTTTTAACAGCGCTCTACAAATTAAAATTATTATATTATATTATTATTATTATTAAGTGTAACTATAAGCAATGAGCTGAAACTATCCCCCCCCCCCCGATTTGACAGACACAGTTTACATGTGACGAAGCGTTAAAACTGTCAAGCAAGTCACGTGACTAATCAAACCAGTGTGCCACTATCGCCTTACCAAGTCATCCCCTGGCCATAACCAGATGAGGTTACTACCGTCAGGTGACTTGTCTGGCTGAAGCTGGTTGATAGTTTCTGACACGTGGAATCCAGACGAGATTCTGGCTTATCGACTCAAAGACTTGTAAGGGAAAGGTCATCCACCCGGTGTCTCATCTATTATGGCTTTAGTATTGACTAGCTCAGGGCTAGACCACGTCACGTTTTCGGTGACGGTCATGTCCAGTATTTACCGTCATATTATAGAAAGTTGTTCCTGAAAAGTGTACTAATACATTATTCCCTTATTGAATATTCATGAAGTAGCCTAAAAGGTCAACAATTAAAAAATGAAATTAAAGAAGCGAAACAAAAATGAGGCGTTAAAATATTGAAAGGAAAGAGAAAAAAAATTGAGATAATTAAAATAAAGTTGATAATTTTTTAACGAGGTATTTTATAATATTGTTGTAAATCTACGGCAAGCACTCAACGAAAGGCAGGAGGTGATAATAGCCGAGGTATTTATTTACAGTACAAACAAGCATGGACTTCAGCCATCAAGTCCTAGAGTGTCTTATTTTAAAAGACACCATTGCTTTTCTACCTAAATGCCAGTACAGGCCACGACACACTTCCCAGTGCCGTCCCAGGTCCTCAACGCAGTTCACAAATAGCACAAAGGACGTTCTTTCGAGTCAAGACAGCTCAGACTCTAATAACTTGCAAATCGCTACAGCTGGATCTACAACAGTCCTTCTTCCTATAGAATCAACATGTCTCGTAGTACTTGTGTTTGAATGGTGCTCTGATGCACACCATCAGTGTGGCGCGGGAACGAGTTACAACAATATCATATCCAAGTAATGATGGTGATGATGATGATGATGATAGTTGTATAACATTTTTACATAATCGGTCGTTGGCTTGTAGCTCCAGATCCGATGAGGCGTATTGTATTTTTAGTAAATACGAGTTGAATAATTTAAAAAAAAACTTCTCTTGTGATCAGAAACTCAATATAACTTTATTGCAATATTCCCAGATTTAACCTATGAGATATAGATCTAATAGCAATGAAATAAACTGATATTGAAACAAAATCTAACTCAGTACAAAGAAAACAAAAAAAAAAAAAAAGAAAAACACGTTTTAATCTTTTCATGTCTTTAGATCGTCTGCCGTTCTTTACATAAATTATGACAGACTTTGTCTCCGCCAACAATTAATGCTCCCTTTCTTCATCCCCTGGAAACAGACACACACACACATACACAAATGCCCATAATACTGAGTATATCTTCAGTTGATTGTTATGTGGTAAAAGTTCCTTCAGAAATGAAGATTACTACGCTCTTTTGGCTAATGGCAGAACTACTTTTTATGAGCAGAGTGCTCATCACACAGGTCCGCAGACTAGGGCTTTGGTATTGGTAGTCAGCAAGGTGATAAAAGGGGATTTAAAATCAGTGGACATTGATACTGACCACTGGGAAGAGATAGCCTTAGACCGCACTTGTTGGAGAGAAGCTATAGACTGCGAGAAAACATGGGCCTCGACTCTTGAAGAAAAGCGTGCCAAACGGAAAATGGCCAGCTCCTCTACCACCAAAGCGAAAGCCACATTGACATGCAATATATGTGGACGGGAGTGTCTCTCCAAAATAGGGCTTCACAGCCATATGAACAAGTGTTCGAGATGAACCATAGTCGTTTCACGACTGAAGGAGGCCGATGAAGTCAGCAAGGTATTGTCGCACACTCTTTTGTGCAACCGTGACATGGTGCCCATTGCCTTGGCTATCTTGTTGTTAATGTATTTATCCAGTAGCACGTCTTTGGAAATGATAGCGCTAATCTAACAAATTTGGTCTACAATTTAAAATGGTTTGCCACTAAGGGTCTCGTGAGGTGCAGTCCTTTAGTTTTATACTAGTATTTTGGTCTTGCTTTGACTCATATTTAAGCAAAACTTCTGGCATTCAGCAGATAGTTTGTCAACTAGGTCAGTAGCTAAGTAGCAATGTACAGTTATTGAATACACACAACACCAGAGTTACCAGAGCTGTAACAGCTTCGAAGCTTTAGATTTAAGCTAAAATAAAGACAGCAGTGTTTTTTTTTGAATATGCACAACATAGTTCTAAATCTAGCACTATACCATGGGTCTTTTCTGCCGTCTCCTGGCTTTTATATAGCGCGGGATCATGCTTGGTCGCCACTGCTCGAAACGCCTAGAACGCTGGTCTTCCAGAAACATGTATGACGCCGAAATGGACAATATGGCACTGACAATTTGTTTGACACTTTTCTACAGATGAAAGAAAATGGGGTGTAACTCGCTGAGCAAAGTATTTATTTGTGCCAGAGTTTTGGTTACTGAAACCCAGAGAAAAATGTGATAAAATACCTGATACCCAGCTGAGATTTACGACTTGTCAATGGAAGGTTCGTTCTTCAGCTGCCATTTCCTCTTCTCCATCTTTCTCTCCCTCTTTCTCCACCATTCTAGCAGTAATCTTTACTTTTTATTCCAACTGTGGCCCAGTGACCGGAAAAATTGCAGTCGCCAATTCATCTCCCTTGACACGATACACGCACCCATGCGATCAAAAGGGGCCAGTAACTCTCTTACATATTCTACGCTGAGTTATCCACGAGTTATGAGTGCCTGATGGTATTTAAAAAAAAAGAAAGATTTCTCCCAGTGATTACTGACTATTCAGACTTAGGCAAGACGCTGAGTTGTATCATGGATTCCATACGACGACAGATAAAAATACAAGTTTAGTAATTTTTTGGCAAGAACATATTCTGATGGGTTAAACTCGGCTGAGTCAGAATGTTATTGAATTAAATCTAACTAAGACTTCTCTTTTTAAAAAGGATATTTAATTCTCAGATTCTAAAAGAAATCTTTATTTTTATCGTTTTTTTTTTAAACTACAGCCTGCTTTGAACCCCTCTCTTAGAGCAGTGGTTCTCAAACTGTAGTACGCGAACCTCAAGGGGTCCACTAAACGACCATAAGGGGTCCGAAGAAAGATGGGAATTGTATACTATTAAAAAAACTTCTTCGCTAAAATCCAGTTTATCCGATAGGATAATGTTAAGAATAATAACACCACTGTTCTACTTTTATAACGTACTGTTCTATGTCTATAACGTACTGTTCTATGTCTATAACGTGCTGTTCTATGTGTATAACGTACTGTTCTATGTGTAAAACGTACTGTTCTATGTGTATAACGTCCTGTTATATGTGAATAACGTACTGTTCTATGTGTATAACGTACTGTTCAATGTGTATAACGTGCTGTTCTATGTGTATAACGTACTGTTCAATGTGTATAACGTGCTGTTCTATGTGTATAACGTACTGTTCTATGTGAATAACGTACTGTTCTATGTGTATAACGTACTGTTCTATGTGTATAACGTACTGTTCTATGTGTATAACGTACTGTTCTATGTGTATAACGTACTGTTCAATGTAAATAACGTACTGTTCTATGTGTATAACGGGCTGTTCAATGTGTATAACGTGCTGTTCTATGTGAATAACGTACTGTTCTATGTGAATAACGTACTGTTCTATGTGAATAACGTACTGTTCTATGTAAATAACGTGCTGTTCTATGTGAATAACGTACTGTTCTATGTGTATAACGTGCTGTTCAATGTGTATAACGTACTGTTCTATGTGTATAACGTGCTGTTCTATGTGTATAACGTGCTGTTCTATGTGTATAACGTGCTGTTCTATGTGTATAACGTGCTGTTCTATGTGAATAACGTACTGTTCTATGTGTATAACGTACTGTTCTATGTGTATAACGTACTGTTCTATGTGAATAACGTACTGTTCTATGTGTATAACGTACTGTTCTATGTGTATAACGTACTGTTCTATGTGTATAACGTACTGTTCTATGTGTATAACGTGCTGTTCAATGTAAATAACGTACTGTTCTATGTAAATAACGTGCTGTTCTATGTGTATAACGTGCTGTTCTATGTGAATAACGTACTCATCTATGTGTATAACGTGCTGTTCTATGTGAATAACGTACTGTTCTATGTGAATAACGTACTGTTCTATGTGAATAACGCACTGTTCTATGTGAATAACGTACTGTTCTATGAGAAAAAAGGACTGTTCTATGTGTATAACGTGCTGTTCAATGTGTATAACGTGCTGTTCTATGTGAATAACGTACTGTTCTATGTGAAAAAAGGAATGTTCTATGTGTATAACGTGCTGTTCAATGTGTATAACGTGCTGTTCTATGTGAATAACGTACTGTTCTATGTGAATAACGTACTGTTCTATGTAAATAACGTACTGTTCTATGTGAATAACGTGCTGTTCTATGTGTATAACGTACTGTTCTATGTGAATAACGTACTGTTCTATGTGAATAACGTACTGTTCTATGTGAATAACGTACTGTTCAATGTGTATAACGTACTGTTCTATGTAAATAACGTACTGTTCTATGTGTATAACGTGCTGTTCTATGTAAAAAACGTACTGTTCTATGTGAATAACGTACTGTTCTATGTGAATAACGTACTGTTCTATGTGTATAACGTGCTGTTCTATGTGTATAACGTACTGTTCTATGTGTATAACGGGCTGTTCAATGTGTATAACGTGCTGTTCTATGTGAATAACGTACTGTTCTATGTGAATAACGTACTGTTCTATGTGAATAACGTACTGTTCTATGTGAATAACGTACTGTTCTATGTAAATAACGTGCTGTTCTATGTGAATAACGTACTGTTCTATGTGTATAACGTGCTGTTCAATGTGTATAACGTACTGTTCTATGTGTATAACGTGCTGTTCTATGTGTATAACGTGCTGTTCTATGTGTAAAACGTGCTGTTCTATGTGTATAACGTGCTGTTCTATGTGTATAACGTGCTGTTCTATGTGTATAACGTGCTGTTCTATGTGTATAACGTACTGTTCTATGTGTATAAAGTACTGTTCTATGTGTATAACGTGGTGTTCTATGTGTATAACGTACTGTTCTATGTGTATTACGCACTGTTCTATGTGTATAACGTGCTGTTCTATGTGTATAACGTACTGTTCTATGTGTATAACGTGCTGTTCTATGTGTATAACGTGCTGTTCTATGTATATAACGTACTGTTCTATGCGTATAACGTGCTGTTCTATGTGTATAACGTGCAGTTCTATGTAAATAACGTACTGTTCTATGTATATAACGTGCTGTTCTATGTAAATAACGTACTGTTCTATGTGTATAACGTGCTGTTCTATGTGTATAACGTGCTTTTATATGTGTATAACGTACTGTTCTATGTGTATAACGTGCTGTTCTATGTGTATAACGTGCTGTTCTATGTGTATAACGTGCTGTTCTATGTGTATAACGTGCTTTTCTATGTGTATAACGTACTGTTCTATGTGTAGAACGTGCTGTTCTATGTGTAGAACCTGCTGTTCTATGTGTATAACGTGCTGTTCTATGTGTATAACGTACTGTTCTATGTGTATAACGTACTGTTCTATGTGTATAACGTGCTGTTCTATGTGTATAACGTGCTGTTCTATGTAAATAACGTACTGTTCTATGTGTATAAAGTGCTGTTCTATGTAAATAACGTACTGTTCTATGTGTATAACGTACTGTTCTTTGTAAATAACGTACTGTTCTATGTGTATAACGTGCTGTTCTATGTGTATAACGTGCTGTTCTATGTGTATAACGTACTGTTATATGTGAATAACGTGCTGTTCTTTGTGTATAACGTGCTGTTCTATGTGTATAACGTACTGTTCTATGTGTATAACGTGCTGTTCTATGTGTATAACGTGCTGTTCTATGTGTATAACGTGCTGTTCTATGTGTATAACGTGCTTTTCTATGTGTATAACGTACTGTTCTATGTGTAGAACGTGCTGTTCTATGTGTAGAACCTGCTGTTCTATGTGTATAACGTGCTGTTCTATGTGTATAACGTACTGTTCTATGTGTATAACGTACTGTTCTATGTGTATAACGTGCTGTTCTATGTGTATAACGTGCTGTTCTATGTAAATAACGTACTGTTCTATGTGTATAACGTGCTGTTCTATGTAAATAACGTACTGTTCTATGTGTATAACGTACTGTTCTTTGTAAATAACGTACTGTTCTATGTGTATAACGTGCTGTTCTATGTGTATAACGTGCTGTTCTATGTGTATAACGTACTGTTATATGTGAATAACGTGCTGTTCTTTGTGTATAACGTGCTGTTCTATGTGTATAACGTGCTGTTCTATGTGTATAACGTGCTGTTCTATGTGTATAACGTACTGTTCTATGTGTATAACGTGCTGTTCTATGTGTATAACGTACTGTTCTATGTGTATAACGTACTGTTCTATGTGTATAACGTGGTGTTCTATGTGTATAACGTGCTGTTCTATGTGAATAACGTACTTTTCTATGTGTATAACGTGCTGTTCTATGTAAATTACGTACTGTTCTATGTGTATAACGTGTTGTTCTTTGTAAATAACGTACTGTTCTATGTGTATAACGTGCATTTCTATGTGTATAACGTGCTGTTCTATGTGTATAACGTACTGTTATATGTGAATAACGTGCTGTTCTATGTGTATAACGTGCTGTTCTATGTGTATAACGTACTGTTCTATGTGTATAACGTGCTGTTCTATGTGTATAACGTGCTGTTCTATGTGTATAACGTACTGTTCTATGTGTATAACGTGCTGTTCTATGTGTATAACGTACTGTTCTATGTGTATAACGTACTGTTCTATGACGCCCTAAACCAAAGGTTTGAAAACATTTTTACTTGGATATTTCCGAGTGGGTGTTGGGCCCTTTCCCATGTGGAACAACTCAGAGTTTAGAAAAAAACCTAAACAATAGAGGGGGAGCGGTGGCTGAGCGGTATTTGGGTTCAGGGGTTGGAATCCTGGTAAAGACTGGGGATTTTTAATTTCGGGATCTTCGGGCGCCCCTTAGTCCATCAAGCTCTAATGGGTACCTGACATTAGTTGGGGAAAAGTAAAGGCGGTTGGTTGTTGTGCTGGCCACATGACACCCTCGTTAACCGTAGGCCAAAGAAACAGGTGAACTTTACATCATCTGCCCTAGAGACCACAAGGTCTGAAAGGGGAATTTTTTTACTTTTAATAATAGAGTAGCAGTTTATCGAAATAAACCCGAGGAGCTTGAACCAAAAGTTTCAACAAGTAGAATACAAATGGGTCCCAATTTTAGATCATGTATTATGGATTATTGTACAAAAGCTGTTGCATGTTTTCTCCTTTACATATTTGGTACTACCTGGATTCATTGCCGTAAGAAATAAAAAAAAAGACTAAAAATTTGTGCTCGTTGAGATTTACAGTTGCTACTTAGCGACATCTCAACAAACTCACATCCAAGTCATTCTTTTTTACCGTATTATTTGAAATGAAAGTTATAATCTCAATAAACACTCCTGAAAAAACAAGGTTTATTTACATTTGGATCTTATATACTATGCATTTATGTAGCTGTTTCACTAAGGAGTGCTTGGACAAGTTTTGACTACATAAAGGGAATCCCGGTTCGAAAACGTTTGAGAACCGCTGTCTTTCTATCTTCTTTCTTTCCTTCTTTCTATCTGTCTATCTGTCTGTCTGTCTGTCTGTCTACCTACCTACCTACCTATCTATCTATTAATCCATTTATCTACCTACCTACCTACCTACCTACCTACCTATCTATCTATCTATCTATCTATCTATCTATCTATCTATCTATCTATCTATCTATCTATCTATCTATCTATCTATCTATCTGCCTGTCTGTCTGTCTGTCTGTCTATCTATCTATCTATCTATCTATCTAATAATCTCTCACCCTCTCATTTATTTATAAAGAAACATTAAAAGAAATATAGATTCGACCTAATAAGAGAAAGTTAATTTAAACGTAACTGAATGTTTTGTCAAGATAAATCCTCGACCATGACACATAGAGAACAAAGATTCAGGTCACTAGACTGGGCGCTGTCTTTATAAATAAGAAATCTTTGAGGGAATCAACAAAAAGAAATCATTTCCAAACATAATGAAGTCATTCCGTACACAATTCTTTTAACCTTTTTTGTTGAACAATGAACAGAAACAAAACTTCAAAGTTTTTAAAGAAAAATAAAATAAAAATGTATTTCATTTGTGTGTGTGTGTGAGAGTGTGTGTGTCTGTGTATGTTTTTGTGTGTGAGAGTGTGTGTGTGTCTGTTTATGTTTGTGTGTGTGTGAGTACGTTAAACCGTTTTCTTAATGCCGCTCCAAAAATCTAGATTTATTGTAATTCTTCGCAAATCTGCATCCAACTCACACAAGTTCTCGCCTAGAGCCCCCCCCCCCTCCCAGGGAAAGAGGAAGATGGTACCACCCAGGAAGACACGGGGCAGAGACTTGGAGACAGATGCCCAAGATGTGGGGCAGTTGGAGAGACTCGTCCAGAACAGAGACGCCTGGAGGAAGCCAGCAAGCCCCACACTTGAACCGAGACCAATGGTTATAGAAGGCCTGAACACTGACATTGGACGTTGCAGCCTGTGGGCAGTTAAGACCGATAACTCAATGTGGTCTGGCTTGACGTCTACTACACACTGAGTGACAAGTACTGAAGTGTTACATTGTTAATTCTCTGAGCGATCCAGCGTTATCAGAAGTTAAAATGACATATCACAGTAGAATTGAAGGCTATCGGGTAACTCTCCCCTTGCGTTGGTGACGGCTTTCTCGCGGTTAGTGGCGGTATATTGTAGGAGAACCGGACATAAACACAAGGAGCAGTAACCCCACAAAAGATTATATTATTCTAAAAATACTGCATTATTTTGAGAAAAAAAAGTTATCTTAATAATTAAAAAAAAAAGGGTTCGCTTTCAGTTGACTAAAAGTAGCCGTTACGTCAAAATTTAACAAGGTACAAAATATAATAGAATCAAATTTTGAATAACTTTTCATATTTTCGAGAAAAGATATACAGACGGACAGATGTAGCACACAGCTAAAATTGAATCTTTGCATTTCGGCAAGCCAAGAATAGAGTGTTCGATCCTTGTGTTTATGTCCGGTTCTCCTACAATATACCGCCACTAACCGCGAGAAAGCCGTCACCACCGCAAGGTGAGAGATACCCGATAGCCTTCAATTCTACTGTGATATTTTATTTGAACCATGTTGTCTATTCGACTCTTGGTTATGTTTCTTTTGGGTACAGCTCTTTAAATAAAAATATAAATACTTCTCTCAAAATAGAGTCATAAGCCCGATCCGATCTTACGAGCGTACAATCGGCCATGACCTAGCATCCCTTGGTTCCCCCCTCCCCCAAAGTGCCGTTTCAAAACACTTAAATAACTTATGATGACGTGGCCAATAGAAGTTTTTTTTTTGTTTTTTTTTATAACCCGAATCAATACATAATGGGATAGAAACTACATCAATATATATTTTTTGGGGGGTATCTTGATTATCTCCCTTGTAGAGCGATGCAAAGTAGAGGGAACACAAATCAATGCAGAACTCTTCCAGTACCGAAGTCATTAATGGTAATTCTCTTGCCCTATTATATTGATTGAGACAGGGCTGAAAATTAGTTTTACACGAAAAGCAAGTATTTATGGTCTAGGAAAAAACATTCTTGCTAAATATAAATGCTGACTAGACCAATGACCTATATAAATAGATATATATGTATGTGAGTTAGACTTTTAATAATGTACATGCTGATTTAGAAATCCATACTATTGCGCCGCTCGTAAGGCTCCCCTTTCAGAACTTGCGATCTTTACGGCTGACGATTCTGTGGCGCACAGTTAACGAGGGTGTCATGTGGCTAGCACAAGGACCAACCGATCCCGAAATTAAAAATCCCAGTCTTCACCAGGTTCGGAAGCCAGGCACTTTGCCGCTAGGCCTCCGCGCCTGCAGCGCCGCTTGTACAGTCTTATAAAACTAGGGACGAAAAACCGATGAACCATTTTAACTTATGTGTAAGGTCATGTATGCCGGCTGACCGTTCCAGTTGAACGTTGTTAATGAATGCTAAGTCTTCGTCTAAATCTCTAAAGGTAATTGAACGGGCTCAGTTTTCTATAGTCCATCCGAGGTACGTCTGAAAATGTGTCCAGGAATGTCCTTTTCTTGTCGTCCGACTATGTGATTCATGCTAGTGTTCTAGTCACAAAGGGGGCTATCCAGCGTTTCGTTGAGATATTGCATAGTTCAGTTGTATCGTGTTCAAAATTTGTTGGTTTAGATTTCGGAGCAGATTAAGAACATGAAGGTGCGGTTCCACGTAAGGGGCACTAGTAACAAGCCAATTATCATGGAAGCAAATAAATAACAGTCCTATAATTTATAATCCAGATATTTTTTTACATTTTTTTGTCTTATAATGTTTTTATTCACTAGCTGAAAAAAGTTTTATCGTCAAAAACATAGAAAACAAATTTCATGGTCTCTCACGAAAAGTAATATTACACCTCAGGAATTGTTCATAGTTCATTTGATTGTACTAATTCCGGCTGTACACATCACGGCTGTTGTAGATACATGTTTTCACATGACAAACGATTAACCAGGGATTCCTCCAAAGGCAGTCGTCTCCATGTTTCATGCAAGCCAAAGAAATCCCGGGAAATACAATGCAGAAGATTTTTTTTTGGCTATATAGAATATGTGGCCAGATCAAAATTGTGTCGAATTTAAGAATTAAATATACAATTTATAATAGTTGTAAAAAAGGTGTAAGATTATAAAAATAAATGTATTCACATAGTAATAAATAGACATTCGTTATTCCTTTGACTTTGGAAGTAGTTTGTGTATTGTTATGTGCTCAAAAGAAAGGTTTTTATCTGCATAAGACAATGGCCTCCAAGCGTGTCAACCAAAAATATTAAATTTGATAAATTACAAAATCTCCCTTTAATCTTTCTACATTCATCATCTCTCTCTTTCTTTCTCTCTCTCTCTTTTCTTTTTCTTTCTTTCTTTCTCTCCATCTCTTTCTTCCCCCCTCTCTCTTTTTCTTTCTTTCTCTCTTTCTTCATCACTCACTTTTTTTTTACCGATTTCACCCCCTACCCCTAGTCAGTGCAATACCCTCATGGCATGTCAAGTCTCACAACCTTTCTGCAACACTATCATCCTCCGACACAGCGAGATCTGATTGCTGGCCTCTCGTTTTGACTGTTGTTAACAATCATCAGAAATGATTAGCTGGCCCACTAGCCACCAAGAGTGTCACCAAAGGAAGCCTTTCAAGAAGTGGTCTCTGAGAACTCTCTAATTAAGGGAGATAATTGACCGTTGCTATTTTCCAGCTTGTCGACGCATCGGTCAAACCTTAAGAGTTTTCCTGCCTAGTACAAAAAAGGCCACAACTAACAAGTAACATTTTTCTTTAGCTAACCAAACCTCTACTTATTTTGTGATCTATTAAATACAATACCTCTATTAACTCACTCCTTCTTTTTCTCTGTCTGTCAGGGAGGATCCTTTTACACTTTTTTTTTTAAATTTCCCATTCCTGAATTAAGTTGAAAATGTTACTCAATTATTTATCGTCGAAGACAACACATGAATCCATTAAAAACAAGTAACCAATTAGTCGGGATTTATTAATTTTGTTTTAGAAGGAAAAGGGGGAGATAAACTTTGCAGTATTAAGAGATATTAAAATGATTGTGCGGTATTTAATCTAATATAAGCTATATTTTACACAAAAGTTTGTTTTTTAAAATATTTTGTTTTAATTGTGTGAAAAATACTATCAATTCGTTTTTGTTATTTTAAAGTATTATTTGTCGTCATGAAGTATAGGAATGATTTTCTTATTATCTGTATCAATCAAGCCCTAGTTCCGAACTAAAAATTTGGAACAAAAAATTATATTAGCAGATTTTACGAAAGATCTTAAGAACGCCAAATTGACATCCCCCCCCCCCCAAAGGCAATTTATTTTTTTAAGAAATACAATACAATTTCTAAATGTAATTTCAGATGAAATAATCTTTTTCAATGGCCTTCCTCGGTAAAAAAAAAAAAGGTGTAAAATTTTAATAGACCACGGTTTACGAGGGTGTGATGTGGCCAGCACAATGACCATCCGCCTTGACTTCTTCAATGTCTTTGAGGTTCCCACAAGATCTGGATGCATTCACGTAGAGATTTATAAATAGCATCACGAGAATAAAGTATTTTAAATCAGAGATGAATAAAAAAAAATGGTAAAAGGAAGATTAACCCTAATCCTAACCAAGACACCATGGTGTACAAGATAACCTCTGACACCACTACCAATATTAAAAAAAAGAAAAAAAAAACAAATTTGCAGGATTTACTTGTTCGGTATTTACCATTCAATAGTTACGTTGTAAATGCGCAGTTCTTTCCCTTATGTGAGTTTTTTTTTTTTTTTAATTTTCACATTTCGCTTGTTTTGCTCTATTAAAGTAAACTTCGCCTATGTGCCACTAAACGGATTCCATCTACAATTACAAGAACAGAAACCACAATGAATTCCTTAGACAAACAGAAAAAAAAGCCTAAATGTATAAATTACTTGAATAGAGCAAAACAAGCGAAATGTGCAAATTTCTTTAAAAAACAAAAACAAAACTCACACTGCCCATTTACATCTATTCTCAATACTGAAAGAGTTGTTTCACTTTTTCTATAATAAAAATAAACAAACTTAAGTAATTAACAATCAATTATTCCTGTTTTGTTAGGGACAATGAATAAATGTGCTAAGTTTTAACTCGGTAAGGGAATAAGAGAAATAACCAGAGAGACAGACAGACAGACAGACGGAGTGAGTTAATTTAAAATTGGTAAAATATTGTTGCGACGCTCTAAAGTCAAAATAGAACAGCTACCACCAACTTAAAGAAATTGGCTATTCGGGTTCAAAGAACGTAACAATTTAATAAGCGTACCAAATTGACCACCGAGTATTGCACACATGGCAACTGAAAACATCGGACTGTGTAATCGCTGTAGTGTTGTGGACTGAACTTGTACTGGATTCGTACTGAACTCAACTGCCTTCCGTTCGACTGGACTTTCACTATATAAGAGTCCCCCGTAAGTGATCGAAACGCCGTGGGCCAGTAGCCAGAACTTTCTTGATGATCAGCCTTTAGATTAGTGGTGAACTTCAAGTGGAATATTTCCAGAAGGTGCTCCTCATCCATCGTCACGGTTGACCACTCGCAGTACTCTAGCTTTTATCTTCTATGTCAGCTGGTCATTGACACATCTACCTGTACCCGCTACGACAATTAGTTTGTAACAATTTTAACATAGAGAAGCATTGGTATGTAGAACAAGAGGATGGGGATTTAAAGACGTGGGGAGGGGGGGGAGGGTAATGTCTATTGTAGAAAAGTATGGGGCTTAAATTGGGTTAAACGTTTTCTGCACTCACCCTCCTAAGCGCCCCCTCTCTTGTAGGATAACTTTTACATTGTTGGCAGTGCTTTGTGTTCATCTTTCTTTTTTTTTATCTAAAAAGTTGTAGGCACCAGCGAGCGGCTTTGCAAAAGGGGGGTCTATTCGATTTGTCTCGCCGCCCTGGCGTTAATTTTGTAATGTAAATATTACGTGATGTACGCGTCAAGGTCTTGGGAGAAGTGTAAACAGGGGGGTTTACTTACGCTTTGGCTTCGCGAACAGATACGTTTTTAAACAGACGATTCGAGAATGTAAGGGAGCTTATTAACAATAAAATTTTAAACTTTATTTCCTGTCTTAGAGATTATTATTTAAATACTTTTATAAAAGAGAAGACAGGCTTAAATTAAGGTGCTTCAGTTAATACTTTTCAAGCTTCATCTTTGATATTTTTGTGAATCTATTACTGAAAGTTAGCTGTAATGTGTGTAAATAGTGCATGCTTTTACCTTTTCCTGACTTCTACTTCAAGAACTAAAATGTTTTAGTTCGTACAGAAAATTTATTCCAACATTCATTTATCAGCTTAAAATCTCAATAAACGCCAAGACTTACTTAACCGCCCAAATCTGTCGTGATAGTAAAGAATTGCTAGGAAGATGTTTTTTCAATAACATTAAAAATGAAAATAAATTAGCTACTTTAAATAATAAAGACACCAATCTTCATGAGGGAACGAACGCCTTATAAAAAATTCTCTATATAGATATTTAGTTCTTAACTGCTTCTCAAAGATATATGTCAGTGATAAATAATTCAATAGTGAAACCTCTAGTACCCGTTCCTCTTTGATATATGTCTGGTACTTAAAAGCAACGACGTCACGACTGATAGACTGTTACAGAAGTTGAAGTGGAGTATTAAAAAATGGGGGGGGGGGGAGGTAGAAAAACGTGATGATGGTTAGACATCTTGCTCTAAGCTTTTGTGTGGATTTTGTCTGCTTCACCTTTAAGCTGCTTGAGTTCCTTGTTCACTGGCTATTGTCAATGCGGATTACGTAACACATATGGAGAGTCCTATTAGCCTACTAGGGATGAAGTTACGGATTACGTGTGTCTATCTTCAATTAGACTCATCCATTCCAAGCTAACTGTAAGTCGAGTGCTGTAGTTTAGTGCAGTTAGGTCATGGGTTTAATAGAGATTAGGTGAAGAGAATACTTGAAAACTTTTCTCATGGAGCTGAAAATACTCAGACATCCCAGACAACTAAAAAAAACAACCTAGAAAACCCAAACAACCCAGACTACCCTAATAACACTGATAATCCAAACAATGCATATTAGTTATAAATAATGTACTAGTGTTTTATAAAAAATATTTGCTCAATTGCTACAAATGCAAAGATTTTTAAAAAATTACTTTTTTAAACAGTAAAATTGTCTAATTTGTAAAACTCATTATTTTAAAATTGGTTAATGCGCCTCAGTTCCAATTTCTAAGACAATCTTTAAAGAACGATACCCGCCGTAGGCTGAAATCAAGACACCTGACAGTAGGTGGTTCTTGAAGAGTCAGGTGGGGGGGGGGGGAAACTCCAAGCACACACACAAAAACAACAACAAAAAAAACCCCCCACAAAGTTTGGAACCGGAAGAGAACAAGCAAAAGATGTAAAAAAGAGAACTAGCATTCACCCCACGAAACAAACTATCTTATTTACTCATTTGTTTTTCTTTTTGTTTTCTGATTGAAGAAATTCTGTTGTCTTTATTATTGTTTACTTATCGGGGTCATAACCCTAGGATTCAAAGGCAAATACTAATTCTAATACTCCACTTCAACTTCTGTAACAGTCTATCAGTCGTGACGTCGTTGCTTTTAAGTACCAGACATATATCAAAGAGGAACGGGTACTACAGGTTTCACTATTGAATTATTTATCACTGACATATATCTTTGAGAAGCAGTTAAGAACTAAATATCTATATAGAGAATTTTTTATAAGGCGTTCGTTCCCTCATGAAGATTGGTGTTCTTTACTATTCAAAGTATTTGACAGGTCGGGAAAGAACTTCATAATTTTAATATCAATATACTCTCCTCCTTGGAAGACTTGTCACTCACACTGTAGTCAGGAATGCACTGATCCACCTCCCTCTCTCCTGTCAACATGTCAAAGTGAAGCACCTAGCGACTTCGTATTTGCTTCTGACACCATTCTTAACAAAATGTTTTAGCGAGACTAAAGATAGACGTTAATAACTTTTGTTTTGTCTTTAAAAGATCAATACTTCGTGCGACCTTTATAACAACACCTGTTTATTATGTATAATCAATATTGAGTTAAATATTAACATTAAAGAGCCACTCTACATTTAATACTAAAACTGTCTAAAAACCGTGTTAATGTGAGCTTCTCACTATTTTGTAATTATTTCATGCCGGCATGGAAAAAGTTATTTATAAATATTTTTTCTTGATGTCTTCGTGAAACAAATTTTCCGAACTAATTGTGATCTTTGCGTTCTAAGCTGCTTAATGTATTATATATTTTACTTTCAAATGGGCCCCTTACTGCGTAATAGTAGCAGATATACTTCACATTAGGATGGTGGCAGAAATCATTTGCATCAGGAATGGAGGCAGACTTTGTATACTACAGGATGGTGGCAGATTGCATTCACTACAGAATAGTGGCAGATTTCATTCACTGCAGGATGATGGCGGATGATTAGAAATGTTATAGAAGTGAGATGTTGATTTATATAAATAAGTTATCATAAACTTTTTATGGCTCAGCATGGAGACTTATTCTGAAACATAAATCATATTGGGATAAACTATTGATCAAAGACGTCAATATAGTGTGATTGAATCACAAAGTCCGTAAACTCAAGTGGAACTCAATGGACACTTATTCGTTAACTAACGCCACGTTGTTAGCTGAACAATGGAACTGAGAGTCTTTCATTAAAGGGACTTATTGTTTACGAGGACCCAGAGGACAAAAAAAAATCATGATGGATAGTGAAATGAAATATGGCATAAATCTTCGTAATTGACTTTTTAAAGCTCTACTGGAGTACAGTGATATAAAAATAACTCAAATCTCTCCAAAAAATTACCTGCGCAACGTCATCCAACGCCAGTGTCAGTGGTCCTTAGTGTTATAGAAGTCCTTTACTTTAAGAGGCACTAATCCCTCACTATGAAGGGGGCTAACTTAAGAAGTCACTGTTTACTAGAGAGTTAACTCTCTTGAATTGTTCAAAATCTCTCGGTCTAAACACCGTACCTGATAGAATTCATATTTTAGTTCAGGGAAGAGGAGGGGCAGAGTAGGGTGTCACTAGAATTGAAAGTGAACTTTGACCTCTAAGATGTACATAGAAACAGCGCCTCCATGGTTTAACTTCCGCCATACCCACCTCCCCCGCCCATGTTAGCGTGTATTTTCTCAGTCTTACGTCGGCCTTAAGTACGGTACTATTTTCGATGGTCCAAAAAATAACTGATGGAAAAAAGGATAAACCGCAAAGGAGAAAAGACTCTAGAAGATCTAGTAATGCGATTTGCTCCAATGTGGCGATCCATAATGACAGATATCTAAGCCAATAGGCAATTTTCATTTATTACTTAGCATTAGAAATGTATAGCTACAATGTAGTGCAGGCGCTATGGCTGAGTGAAAAGCGCCTGGCTTCTAGGTTCGAATCCTGGTGAAGACTGGGATTTTTAATTTCGGTATCTTTAGGGCACCTCTAAGTCCACATAGCTCTAATATTAGTTGGGGATAAGTTAAAAGGGTTTGTTCATTGTGCTGACTACATGACACCCTCGTTAACCATGGTCCAGAGAAACAGATGACTTTTAAATCATCTGTCCTATAGATATAAGGCCTGAAAGGGAAACTTCCCTTACTTTACTTAATTTAAGGTCACTGTTCTGAAAGCAATGTAAATTTGTTGTTTTTTCTTGATGTAACCGTTGTAACGTAATGTATGATGGCAACAGATCCACAGGGTCCGCCTACGAGTTTGTCGTAATAGTTTGTTTTCTACCTCAATTAAAAAAAAAAAATGCTAAATGTTATCTATTGGTTATGATGTTTACAGATGTATTACTAGAGCAGACGTCAACGTCTCTTCCTCTCTGCTTACATTCTGAGCATTTTAGAAACCGTGTATCTATCTTTCTGGTTATCTTTCCATAAATGTCACCCCGCCCACTACAACGGATATTCATTTCCGCTTCCGGCCTATCTTTTGACTTCCCCACCCAATGATCTTTCAATTGTGCGCAGAGTTAAGCCGCCATTAATGCCTTTGTGTGAGTGGCTTTTCTCAAAGGGCTGGACAATCAAGGACAACTCGTGTAAAGACGAGAGGACATTATAATATACATTTTAGATTACACTCGACACATCGGCATTGGCACGGCCATAGCTGTTCAAGATTAGCAAAAACCTTTAGTGTATATGAACCTGCCGGTACTGGCAAAGCAAGACATTCAAGCAGCGGCGGTGCCGATAGTGCCAGGCTTCCGGGGCAGCAAGGCCAGTCGGCATGTCCTCCTTATGTTGTAACAGTGTACCTAATTCATATTTGCATAAGATCAGTCACCTAACTTACACATGATAAAAATGGTAATCTCTTCGAAAATTGTGGACGAGTGCAAGTTTCACATGACTATGTGGCCTTGGGCTAAAACTTGGTTACCTATCAAGGAGCCCGAGGCTCGACACCCTACTCGAACAGACAGAGTTGTTTCTACTGATCGCCTAACAAAGAACACAAAATCTTCTCCAAGATATCCCCCCCCCCCACTGGTCCGCAAATGAGATTGGACCATAGCGTTCTGAGCATGCTATAAGCATGGAAGATTGCGCTATAGAAAGGCTATTAAAACAACAACAACCAGTTACGACCTGCAAATCTTTTCACATCCCATGCAGACAAAGCCGTTGTCTACACATAATACAAAGAACTTTAAGAACGTAGTGACAAAGATAAAAACACTTTCCTTGTTCCATATGCTAGGATAAATTTGTACAAAATACTCCTTCTTTCCTAGTTCTATTAGAATGTGGAATGGGTTGCCTGAGCTAGCCAGGAAAACCAGTGAATTAGCAGAATTTAGGTCATTGAATAATATGCATGACGCGAAGGACGTAATCATCTTTTTTGAAGCAACGTCTGTATTATATAAGATAAGAATTTATGTAGAGTTTCGGTACTCATTTTGACACGCCTTACGGCTGCACTACTCTCCCTCCCCCCTCGTTACGCCTCTGGGGGGGGGGACTAAAAGACATCACAATGGGTCAGAACTACACACCCTCCTTTTGTTATAGGCCTCATCCACGATCGAAGTCAGCGGCGGGGCAGCCTTTTTGTCCCCAGGGAATTAGATCTATATATTTGTGTCCCTGACAGCGTGAATAAGAAATTACCGAGACCAATGGAACCAATCCTCTGCGATTACGTTTATATAGTTTGAGGAGCAGTCTTAAGAAATCAGTTAGTACCGAATCACGGGTTAGATATGTCCCGTGGTATGAATTTATGACATAAATGATCTTATCTCATGCCAAAAATCTTCAAATTTGGCCCAAAAGTGTTATCGTCCTACAGACGTTCACCTAACAATTCGCACTTTAGGGCCTATATTAAAAAACATTAGGCTTGGGTTCTTGAATACAAAAAAAAAAAAAATATGTGGAAAAAATAAATCCAAATGAAAACCAGAAAATAGTGCATTGTTTACTGGTTGGCTTCTGTTGAGATGTTTTGCTGTTGGTTCTAGTGATGTGAAAAATCAACAAGATTATTCCGATCCATTGGACATCGTGACCAATTCATGTCAGCCGTAATGCCAACTTTGATTTCATTATGAGGTATGGGAAGTATCGGAAATGAGTTCAGTCCCTTGGACGCCTGAATAAAATGTGTCTTACTTTTTCCTGGTTCTGACGTCTTGTAAATTTTCCGTTT
This sequence comes from Biomphalaria sudanica, assembly GCA_036873155.1. Lineage (NCBI taxonomy): Eukaryota > Metazoa > Mollusca > Gastropoda > Planorbidae > Biomphalaria > Biomphalaria sudanica. The sequence continues at coordinate 1,427,040 of JAZGLO010000174.1, read as the reverse complement.
TGTTTCGTATCGACAAACATATTTACATTACTGTAGAGTTTTTAAAGAAGAACGTGGCCTAGTTTTGTTTTTGAAAGAGGTAACTTAATATTGGCTTCACACAGCCTCGTTATATTTATGACATTTTAGTCCATTTTACTAAATTCATCAGAGACCTGGTCTTGTAAAGATCAATGTTGACGTCAATAGTAACAAAGATTATATCAATTCACTCTGTCTGTCTTTGTGTCTCTCTGTGTGTCTGCCGGTCGGGCCAAAAGTTTGTACACATTATTTTTCAGACACCCATTCTCGGATCAATCTGAAATTTTGCACAATTTTTTTCTTTTACCTGACAACAGAAGATTCTATAAAAGAAAATTAAAACAATTAGTTTATTAACTATTGGTAATAAAATACTTTGGTTGTTATATCAAACAAGGGAAAGAAACAGTACTTGACTCAAGTAGTGGAATAAGCTGAATTAGTCCGTGTGAGGCTTAGCGAACACAAACATGAAATAGAAACAATAGATAACTCTACAATCTTCGATAGCAGAATGGTTACCGGCCTTGGCTTGAGAAGCTTGAGAACCTACAAGTTCGAATTTCAGGTCGTTCCCTTTTTTTTAAAAATACAATAAAAAAAAGCGATCACTCAGCTACCCCGTTCTTTCTTCCACTTTCCAACAGGTCTAGACAAGTGATAGGATCACAGCGTATTGAGAACGCTAAAAGCATGGAATTGCGCTAAACAAAACAATTGGTAAAAAAAATAGTTCTAATCGCACAGATTTTTTATTGTTAGACTTGATCAATTACAAATTGAATTACATGACTGATCTAAACTAATTGATACACATTAATAGAAGCTTTGTTATTTTTTAAAAGTATTTCTTTGTATTTTGCTAGTTTAGAATATAAATATCATAAGATAAGGCAGTGAGTGCAGTGATTAAAGGATGAATGCAGTAATTCACATGGCAACACAGACCCAGAACCGACCTGTATTTTCTACCAAATCTATTGCACACCTAATGTGGGATTTTGTAACAGAAATAAAAATAGAATTTACTGTAATGGTTTTAGTATTTCCATACGTATACATAAAAAAACTAGCTTTTTTTGGTAGTAATACTTCCATTCAACTCAAACCTGGGTGGGTGGGTCGAACCTGGACTATATGTTATGTGGTATAGAATACATTACTTACTTATATAGGATAAAAAAAATTATGATTATGGCTCTTTGACCTTAATATCTTTAAAAAAAATAACGTTCAGTTTTCCTTTCATTCTGTGTAAAATTTATTTCATTTGGTCACTTTTTCTTGAAGCAAGCCTTGCTAAGTATCCCAAGAGAAGCACTGTCGTAAAAACTGTAATTAACACACTCATACATTTGGTGCCTTTAACTCTAATAAAGGCACACTACAAAACACAGTTCTGGTATTTGCCTTACACCAAAAACAAAAACATAACAGGACATGTTACCTACCGCACTTACAGGCACATATCACGGTAAGCCTAATAAAAGGTATGGCTCGGAATGACATTTATCTTGGATGTAGATAACTTGGAAATCATTCTTGTAATGGAAAGAGGCTCTTCATTCTGAGTCTAGATAGCAAGGAGAATAACAGATCGGATTGCAGTAGCTTATAGCATTGGAATCAGATAAAGTGGAAAGATAGTAAAAAATTGGAGAGATTAATCAAATGTGTAGCCTACATGAGTGTGAGAGAGGAAGATTGGCTGGACTTGTGGAACATTTAAAATGAGATAAGAATAAAAACACAGTCACACAAAGATACATTCGTGCAGGCATTTTCATGAACATCACATTTGAAGAACAAGTTTTGATAGCAGCTTATTGACAGACAGACCGAGAAACAAACATGCAAAGAAAATAGATAATAGATAGATAGATAGATAGATAGAAAGATAGATAGATAGATAGATAGATAGATAGATAGAAAGATAGTTAGATAGATAGATAGATAGATAGATAGATAGATAGATAGAAAGATAGTTAGATAGATAGATAGATAGATAGATAGATAGATAGATAGATAGAAAGATAGATAGATAGATAGATAGATAGATAGATAGATAGATAGATTGATAGATAGATAGATAGATAGATAGATAGATAGATAGATAGATAGATAGATAGATAGATAGATAGATAGATAGAACGGCAACGGACAAGGTACGAAACCTGGACCATGAATATGACCGAACGACAGTCCAGCTCGCATACCGCACGACTAGGCAGCCAGATAGATAGATATTACTTTCTGTATGTCTTATTATACCACTGAAGTATCGGCTGTACCAGGGGGACAACCATGTTACATTTTAGGGTTTAATGTTAAATTAAAATGAGTTGTAGCAGTATTTATGACAGACGTACGGGCGCGTTTAAATTGTCTGACCTTAGTAATACGTAGGATGAACCATTCAAGACTGGCTGTCTAATTTACTTCCATATATCTCAATACTGCAGGAATGAGCTCCGATATTTCTATCTTTAAACAAAATGAATTAATTAATACTAATTGATTAATTAATTAGTTAACTGTTTAATTGATTCGTGTATTGTCATCGAATATGAATTAATATGTAATGAGAGGAGGGTGAAAAAACCGTATTCAAAACGCATTAAGGGGATTAACTCCATATATACAGCCACATCTCTTAATAATTAGAATTCCTTACCCTTATTCGATACCAAACAAAATAATTAATGACAAATAAATGATTCATGTTTTGTTAGGTACAATAAATAGTTGTCTAAAATGTCGACTTTATCAGAGAATGGGTGTAGGAGAAATAACGTGTACAAATATTGTACCAGACAGATCAATGGTGTTGATATAAGCTGTGTAAATCACTCTAGAATAAATAGATGGGCTACTGTTTGTTGTATTGCATAATTCGGATGTTCCTTCAGATGTGAAGATAATTTAGTTCCTAGTCCAAGCCTCCCGCGAGACGACAGGGCATGACAGAGGGCTGGGTTTGAATCCGGGACCATCGAGAAGTCCGAACGACGGTCCAGAGCACATGCCGAAAAAAAATTAGCAAATCTCATTGCGCTAAGGTTTCATGTTGAGATTGATCCATTATTGTACGGTTCAGGTATCTGGCAGTGTTTTGTAGTATTTACCTGTTTCCGTACAGGGCAAGTCCCCTGCATGCACTGTGCAGTCGTAGAGGATGTGTTCTACTGTCTCATCTTCCGCGTGACAGTGTCGACATCTGGAACCGTGGTTCTCTCGAATCCAGCTGAAGTAGGTTCCTATCGGACAGTATCCCGTGCAAAAACGAGCCGAAATTGCCTGATCCTTTCTGTCTAAGGAGGCGCGGTGGCTGAGCGGTAAAGGGTTCGAATCACTTTGTTGTCATTCTATTATCCTGAATATATTATGCTTCGTTTTCTTTATAAAATCATAGCTTTACAGATCCGAGCAGTGTCAGGGGAAGATAATACTTTTGAAAAAAGTGTTTTATCATAGTTATCGCCCATCATCTTAGAAGTTTATTGTGTATTCCCCCCAGCAGGTGTTTCTCTCGCACTAAACAGTTATTACCGTACACTTGAACAACACCAAGAGCTATCGCTAAACATTATTCATGTTTTCCTGTCATACCTGTGGGGATATAAAGTAGATACATCACGTTGTTTATAAGGAATGTTAGGCACATTTCCTAAGGTTGCGCAACTCTCATAAAGTGGTACTATAGCTGGGATCATTGAAGCACGGGACGGAAGGTCCAGAAGTTTCTAAAACGCCCAAACAAGAAGGACGAATGGGGGCAGCTTGACAGAACAAAAAAATGTTTCCCATTCAGACCTTGTAAAGGTCATCTGTTTCTAAAGCCTACGGTTAACGAGGGTGTCATATGGCTAGCACAACGACCAACCGCCTTCACATATCCACGGCTACTGTTAGGTACCCATTAGAGCTGGGTGGACTCAGAGTCGCCGAAAGGTCCCAAAATTAAAACTCCCACATGGCACCCTCGTTAACCGTGGGCCAAAGAAACAGATGACCTTCGCATCACCTGCCCTATAGATCGCAAGGTCTGAAAGGGGAACTTTTCTTTAACTAACTTTTAATACCCTGTGTAATAAATTATGAAGGCGAAAAAGTTCGAGATCGAGGATTAAGAAAGATTACAGAATTTCATGTCTCAACACAGACTCACTTGAGAATACACAGATTTTGTCACACATGACATTTTTTTTCCACACCTGGCTAACCTATTGTCTATTAATTCTTCTACTGTTTGTTTGACAAGATCAACGTCTAATCTTTCGACTCAGGACCGGACACAACAGAATGCGACAACACATGTACCGGAAGCTCAAAATTGGAACCAGTGAAATTTGCCCATGTGGAGTATAACCAGAGAATGCCGACTACGTCCTCCAAAACTGCTCTCTTTACCAAGAGGCCCTTACAAGACACTGGCCCCAAATCACCCCAATAGAAAAAAAAACTATATGGAGATCTCCCTGATTTGGAAACCACTGCGCAGTTCGTCTCATGTATTGGTCTAGTCAACTGAACATTCCAACATAACAATGAGAACGAAGAAGAAGAAGAAGAACTGTTTGTTTCTGGGTTATGTAACTTACGGTCAGGGCTTTGTATTTGTATCTCATATGTATTTCCTGTGAGCTAAGTTCTCCAGCTGTCAGTCTCAGAAGCTTCAAACTAAGTAATCAAACTAATAAAGACAAATACATGTGTTGTTGTTTTGCAAAGTGCACATGGTACACTTAACGGACTGGTTAATGAATATGCAAGTTCCTGTAGGGAGTAGAGGTCTTGAAAGACATATAAGAGGACATTGTGTAAATAGCGTTTGGTTAGTTTTAAGAAAATGATCCATTTCAATTTTCTTACTTGCAATTTTTCTAAAATATTAATTCTAACCATGCTAACGGATAAGCCAGATGATTACCTAGTTCATACAAAAAAAAAATTATATAGTTGTTGTTGACAGTTATTACTTTGTATTTTATACCCGAGCATCAGTGTTCAAGCTCAGAGCACTAGAAGTAGATCGAAGTCTTTTCTTAGGCCAATTAGCTTACTTTGGTTCAACACCCTTTATTTAGATCCATACTATCTGACACAAGTCTTTCTTTCCCACTGGGAGTTAATCTTGTTCTTTCCCACTGAGAGTTAATCTTGTTCTTTCTCACTGGGAGTTAATCTTGTAACTAATTAGTTTAGTTTACAGTGAGTACATTAAAGTCTTCATCTATCTTGGATTCTCTCTCTCCCTCTCTCTCTCTCTTCCTCTCTCCCTCTCTCCCTCTCTCTTCCTCTCTCGCTCTCTCTCTCGCTCTCTCTCTCTCTCTCTCTCTCATCCCATTTAGCTCAGACGTTTTCATACAAAATTTAGTCTTATTCTAAGCTATCCTAACCACATACCATCTCTCAAAGCACTTTTCAGCTTAAACTCAAAACTCCAAGACATTAAAAATTCAAAACCATTTCGTCAATCTTTTTTTTTTGAGAGAGAACCGCTTCCCGTAGACTCTCTTTGCTTTTGACCGCTTTCATTTTTTTTTCTCCTTTGCCATTCAGACATTCGTTGATCTGTTGAATGGCATTGGACATTTAAGTCGTCTGATTAGCATCCGCTGACATTAGGGACAGACTTTAGGAAATGACTCTGTTTCTAGTCATCGCAATGACATCATGGCCTCCATCGTAGTGGTTAGGCTCAACACTTCAACTCAACAATTATCAACGTGATCATCTTCTTTTTTTGAAGTTACGTCTGTATTATTTAAGAATAGATAACAGTACAAAGATAAATAATGTCTTTCAGGTGCTTTCAATGTCTTGGGGCTTTACTTTCGAGACTAACTAGATCTATATGGTTGGTCGTTGTGCTAACCACATGACATCACCGTGTGCGACACAAATAGATGAACTTTTACCTCGTCCGTCCTATAGATCGCAAGGTTCAAGGTTCAAAAAGAATACTTTTCTTTTTTTCTCTCTTTTATCTTATTATTTAAAACATAAGGTAAAAAAGAATATTTTTAACTTTAAAATACTGATTTTTACAGAAACACAATGTCGGGTCACAGAAACAAGGGATGGGAAATTTTAAAACCTGCCAAGCTGAAAAACTGTCATGGAATCCCCATATTTTTGAAACTATCAAAAAATCAAACAAAGCAATAGGGTTTATTACATGAAATTTCTATAAATCAAATAAGAACATTAAACTAAAATGCTATGTAACCTTGGTTAGGTCAATAATAAAATATGCATCCTCTGTTTGGGACCCCTCAACTCAAGAAAACATTAAGAAACTGGAACAAACACAAAATAGAGCAGTGAGATTCATAACAAACCAATATTCACATTTGACTCGAGTAACACCTTTAGTAAAATCACTAAATTTAGGAAGCCTTCAGGACAGAAGACTCAAAAGTAAAGTAGCAATTATACATAAAACACTGAACCATAATCTTCAAAGACAAAATCAAAATTTAATAAAATACTCTGAAAGACACAAAGATAAAGGCACATTCTTCATACCATATGCTAGGACAAATATGTACAAGTACTTCTTCCCTATGGCGATAAAGCATGGAATGGGTTGCCTGAACTAGCCAGGAAAACCAGTGACTTGACAGAATTTAAGTCATTGGTTAATATGCATGACTGAATGCATGACGCGTAGGACGTAATCATCTTCCAGTTGAGAAGTGACAGCCTAGAATTTCATCGCACCTGAACATGAAGCCCTGGGACATCTCTGATTGAACATGATGGAACAGTCTCCTGGCTTTCTTCGACTGGAAAGTGCATGTCTGGAATGTTCCTAGATCGACATGTTTGAAAAAAAATATTGAAGATATTTAATCAAACGTAATACCTCCATAATTGATCAATGACAAATCTGAATTGAAGCAAGCTTAAAAAAAGGCTATTTGGTATTTGATAATTTAGAAAGGTGCTGGTTTTAAATTAATTTTCGTAGCCAGTCTTGCTTATCTAGAGCAAAAATGACGAGGAAAAATTAATTAAATGTCGTTGCAGACGTTAGCCTAAATCGAGGCAAAGGTCAAGGCGACTCTAACAAAGCTCAACATTGGATATAAATCAGGCGCAGATAACTGAGTGTTGACATAATTGTTGCTGAAGTAGAAACTGTTTGCGCCAGGCGGAAAAAAGGGTAATTTCCCTTTTGAGATAATAACAAAAGCATGTCCAGAGTTCAGATGAAAGGGAAAGCAATCTATTAAAAGTTCATTTTATCTTGGTTAAATAGTGATGTGTTAAATCAGTCTAAAAAAATAATTGTAATCATGAACCTGTTATTAGAGCGTTTAGATTTTCTCATATAAATGCACTCAATAGTAAAGCTAAACATCAAATCAATAGAGGTAATGGCTGAGTCCAATTTAAAAAAAAAATAGTCCCATGATGTTACAGGAGTAATACTGCCCACTTTTTATTATTAAATAATAAAATTCAATTAAAAAAAAAACAATATTAATCTAAAGGCTTGGATGGCTTCATGGTCGTGTTGTATGCGCTCTAAACTGTAATCTCGGTTTCCCGTGTTCAAACCCTGCCCGCTGCAATCCACAGTCGACTTGCGTCTGGTTTGAGCTAATATTTGATTATTTTCAATTCTGAATGTCTATCGGAATGACAAAAAAAAAAATAATTATGAAATTTTATACTATTTGAATACTTGTCTAATTTTCTGTCATTTTTTTTACAATACCTCTTCTCAATAACTCTTCACAATACCTCTTCACAATACCTCATCACAATACCTCTTCACAATACCTCTTTACAATACCTCTTCACAGTACCTCTATTTAAGTCAGAACTTCATGGAAGGAAGGTGGAACCTGGATGCTGATTTCAAAAACAGAAATTTAACAGTCGACGTATATCGCTGAGAAAAGGATTACTGGTTATGCATGCGCTAGATGTGACCAAATATGTAGGTCACAGCTGTGGCTGCTTAGCCACGGGAAATATTGCATTCCTTATTCATCTTTGGACTCGAAGACAAGCCTTATTGGTATAGATTAGGGGTGCACCGGATAGTCCCTCCGGCTCCGGCTTCTGGCGAATATCCGGCATATTTTACTATCCGGTGCTATCCGGCTCCGGTCGGATATCACTACCGGATAGTAAACCGGATAGTAAAAAATACACCTATTTAATATGCATAAAGTGGACCTCGTTCCATTGTTATCAATAATAGGCCTACAGACTACAATTAAATCTATGCTTCGCAACATTTAATAAATAAATAAATATCACTGTTGAATTACTTTTCTAACGTGTTAACTTTAAATCTTACTCTTGTGTTATGTGTGTGTCTTGATTGAATCACAATATTCTTAATAAAATTTAAGAGTGTCAAGTAACTCCTCGTTATTACTGGAATTACTTAAGATATTTACTAAGCCACTATCTGTATAAGATACAAACCAGAAGCGGTTTGTGGCCTTTAAAACATGAGCCTAATGACAAGTTGATGGTGTAAAATACATGTTACAAAGATTAGTTTATGATAAGCATACCTTTTTAAAAAATGCTGTTGATTTTAATTTATCAATCAGTGATAGAGTTTAAAGTAAGAAAGTAATAACAAATAAAAAATAACAAAATAATATGAATATAGGTATGTTATATAGAAGATTTGCAAAAACTTCAGTAAAACGAGCTGTTTGAGTCATGTAGGTATTCGGCTCCGGCTCCGGCCGAATATCTAATTTTACTATCCGGTTATATCCGGCTCCGGCCGGATATCAAAAAGTACTATCCGGTGCACCCCTAGTATAGATTGCATCGTGAATCTAGATCTAGAAATTCTTAAAATTTATAGCTCGAAACTCAGAACCACACATGATAGCAAACCAGGCATTCTGATTTCCGAGCAGAAATTAAGCTTTGATAGTACGGATACTTTTACAGCTCGATCCTACTTGTCTCAGCGCCAGACCGAAGAACGCAAAGGGTATGAATGATTGACGGCATTGATATATTTACAGAATCGAGTGGACCATCCCTTACAGGCTTGTTGACTCAAACAAATTACCGAGACATAAGACATGAAATGACATTTAAATCATGTAGAAGTTATTACCGTTATTCAATATCAAACAAAATAATTAATGACCAATAACTAATCGATTAATGTTTTAATTGACTTATTGACTCATGTTTGACCCGAAAGAGGGAGTGGGAAAAATAATGTTAAGAATCATATACATATATATTATACATACAATGGGACCAAACACTTCATATTTAACCATTTCTGTGAATATGGAAGGATTTATTTCCCTTGTTGGTATCAAACAAAATAACTAAGGGAGTTCATATAAACTTTAAAAAAAAATTGCATCGACTACCCATATATTCGATTACGAAAGAGAAGAAGAATTTATTTTGTATTCAACTGTACATGATTAATAAAAAAAAAGATAAAGATAAATCTTGCACTCCTACGCATTTATTCAACATCGATTTATATGGCAATCTCTAATCAATGGAAAATACTTTGGGTTTCTATTTTCAAACACTAATTCCACAATTATCAAGGTCACGCCGGGGTTTCTAACAGAAAAAAAAGCTTCAGATTTTCGTTTCAGTAATTGTAAGGTTTCTAGAGTACCTCAGAGCAGACTGTTAACATTAGTGTTATGGAATTCTGGACAAGTCTTGGTGAGTGTCCCAGACAGGAAGCCAGTAGAAAGATTGTAATTTATTGAGTAGTTATATCTAGATCTATTTTTTTTTCCTTAGGTGTTACATTTATCTAGGTGGGTGATTTTGTTTTTTTTTAGTCTACGTTTTATTGTGTGTCTTCGTATATTTTTTTTAGTCTACGTTTTATTGTGTGTCTTCGTAGTTTTTTTGTTTAGTCTACGTTTTATTGTGTGTCTTCGTAGTTTTTTTTTTTAGTCTACGTTTTATTGTGTGTCTTCGTAGTTTTTTTTTCTCTATTAATTATGAATTAATGTAGGTATTTTTCTGTATACTTGTTATGTTATAGTTAGTTTTCATATACATGCAATTTTTTTAAAATCTAGGTTTGCTCTTTAATGTAGGTGCTAGGTTTATCTATGTTTATTTTTAACGAGCTTAGATCAACTGACTTCGTTGTCGCGCACCTATTGAATTGGTTGCTTAGCGCCGCGTTCATCACTAGGCGATGACGTCATTTGCGCTATTTAATTTTTGTGCAGTGGAATGGTCTCCAATTGTTGCTTAGATCAACTGACTTCGTCTGTCTGTATTTTCAAAATATTTTTACAGTTATTTCTCCCACTTTACATTCTCGGAACACATTAAAAGTTTACATAATTATTCATTGTCGATGTTAACACATGAATCAATTAAAAAAAAAATTAACAAATTATATAATGAATTAGTCGTAATTGATTGATTTTATTTTAAATGGAAATGTACTTAATCGGGCGGCGGGCCATCTAGGTGTTATGTTTATTAGATGTTATTTAGTCTTTCTTTTTTTCCTCCTGATATTTTGTTTTTTATCGAAGTAGTGACTTGTGCAGAGGCGTGTATACTACTAGAAAAGGCGGCATTCGTTATATCATATTAACAATGGAAATGTGGGGCTGTGGCGGAGTGGCCAAATGCCGCTTGGCTACCTACCAAAAGGCTCATGTTCAAATCCCGACTCGAGCAGAGTTGTGTTTACTGAGTGCCTATAAGGCAGTACGGATAACAAAAAGTGGTTTGACCACCCAGGCGATATGTGCATCAAAGTAGCGCGCCATACAAAAGCAATGAAAAAAAAATTTAAAGCTTGAATCAAATTCAAAGCTAAATCTGTTTCATAAGTAACACGTCAGAAGATGTCAAAAACAGTTTTGTTTGGAATAGCATGAAACAGAAATCAATAATCGACTCGTAGTTTAAAAACTATGTTTTTAAAGTTTTGTTAAATTAAAAATTCCCGAGCGCGATAGCTGTTTTAGCGACATATTGATTGGTTGGGGGAGATTTCGAAAAGCTTTTAAAAACACGCACTTGATTTTGATTGGATGAAATACGTTGGCCACAAACAGTCCACCATGAACTCCACGGAAGCACAAAAAACAAAAGCAACGAACCGAAGAGACTGATCAATGACCACGGACAACAGGACATAATGTCAAGGACGTAATATTGAAGACGCATAAGCATGAAGCCTCGCAATAAGCAAACATGTAAAATATTTAAGAAATACTTTTTAAAGAATAGAACTTATAATGAGTGAAATTGCATTAGTTATTTTGAATGAATCTTGTAATTCATTTTTAGTCGATCAAGACTAACAATAATATAGTCACATTGGGCTACAGTAACACCTTTAATAAAATCACTAAATTTAGAAAGCCCTCAGGGCAGAAGACTTAAAAGTAAAGTAGCAATTATACATAACACACTGAACCATAATCTTCAAATACAAAAACAAAATTTAATAAAATAGAGTCACATTCCTCAATCCATATTCTGGAACAAATTTGAGCAAATGCTCCTTCTTCCCTAGTGCTATCTGCGCATGGAATGGGTTGCATGAGGCAGCCAGGAAAACCAGTGACTTGGCAGAATTTAAGTCATTGGTTAACATACGGACGCAATCATCTTCTTTTTTTGAAGTAACGTCTGTGTTATATAAGATAAGAAGATAATAATTTTTTTTCTATTGTAAACATTTGTATTAGATTTTACTGTTTTGTTTAGGGCAAGTTTCATACTTGTACCAAGCTTAGTGCGCTAAGGACCATTCACCTTTGTGGACCAGCGGAGTGGAAGGTTTCCGTTCTGCCTTTTCAAAAACATTTTTTTTAAAGTTGCTTCAGTCTGAATTCGTACTCGAGCCTCCAAAATGGAATGCCGACTTGTTAGCCACTCATCTATCCAACTACTACGAATATTTTAGTTTAGTATATAGTTAGTTAAAAATGTTAGCGTACATCCTAATTCTTAACACACGGCTTATGGCCCCTTAGTTTTAGAAGGCCATACTGTCTGTATATAAAAGATAATCAGTTAATTACAACTAATTGATTGACTAAACGTTATTTTTTGCAATCGACGATAAATAATTGTGGCAAAGTTTCAATTTGATCAGAGAATGGGAAGTGGGAGACAAATTCACCAAGAGACAGAGTGAGCTGGTAAATGAACAACAAGAAAACAACTCCTACTCTATTACATCGCAAGCCAGACATTTTCAAACGTTGTGAAATCCAACCTTCTCTTTCTCTATCACGGTTTCGTACTATCGCTTTTACAAACTCTTTTTTTTCTCCTCTTCCTTTCTCTACTTCCTACTCTCTCTCTCACTCTCTCTCTCTCTCATTCTCTCTCTCCTCTCTTTAACACTCTGTCTTATAGGCTTACTCCTCCCTTCTCTTTGTCCCAGCCTATTTCTCTTAGCTTCTATATCGCAAGTTTCCTTCAAACGATCCTGTTTGTATTAGTTCTGGGTTTTTATCCCTATAAACGTGTTTAAAAATCATTGTTTTCTTTCCTCTTCAGCCTTTATCAGGGGAGAGCATCGCAGAATAGCAGACGATCGAGTAATGGGCGACGTAATACCTTTGAAAGAAAGAATACGCAGAATTTTTTTTTTTTAAATACACACCGTTTAAAGACATTTTGCAGCAGCGAGAAGCCATTAAGGCAGCCCAGTGCTCTATTGAAAGAAGCCATGATTTCTTGTCAAATAGTCATTATTAAAAGCTCCCCTAGCCTTAGAGCATTCTATATTCCCCACTATTGTTTCTTTTATGTTTCTGTAATTGAAAGTTCCTCTTTTTAATCAACTGGAATGAGGAGACAACTGCAATGCTTTAATTGCTTTTGATCAAGTTCATCTCAAATAAACACTTTTTTAGAGATCGATGAACTCTGATTAATGAAGAAACAAAAATGGGAAAAAAGTAATTAGAACATGCAGAAAACTCGGCTGTATGTTTTAATATGAAAATTAGTATGAATTGTTATTTTCTGTTGTGTAATGAACATGTTTAATTGAACTTATTAACTAAGTTTGATTAGGATTAATGTTATTTTTCGAAATTATTTTATTAATATAATTACATACTTTTATTACATTTTAACTTGTAGGTTTTTGTAGAGGATTGAAAGATGTCATGACAAATGTGAAAAGTCCAAGTCTCTGTCAGATGTAAGCCAGTCATTTCTAAAAGTACAAAGTAAAACTAGTCCAAACCAGACAGATCGCCTGAGTGATCGATTTATCACAGATATTTCTGAAAACAGAAGAAGAGAAAACAAGACAGTAATATTTCCCTGACTTTCTATATTCCTCTCAATTAGCCAAATCTTCAAATCCTAGAGGTACAAATTTACGTGCATTATTTGGTATCTAGTGGGTGTCTTAATTTTCTAAACAAGAAAAATATAAACAAGGTTACAAAGACAGTTTGTGTGAAAACACAAACTCAAAATCGGCCCCCGAAGTGATCCACCCAGGCAGGAAAAAAGGCAGGTTTCAATATTTTCAGAAGAATGTCTGTATTAAATTCCATCAGAAGTGGTCCACCCAGGCAGGAAAAAAGGCAGGTTTCAATATTTTCAGAAGAATGTCTGTATTAAATTCCATCAGAAGTCGACTAAACCGACTAAATACGTGTTGTTGTTGTTTTTGTGTGTAAAAATGTATAAAAACAATTAAATGTAGTTATCACTTGATTATTTTGTGTGCTTATGGTGGAAGTAAAAAAAAATAAATAGAATTCTTGCGTGAGAGAGAGAGAGAGTTATACGCCTGAGTGATAACAATAAAAAGACAAAATGGTCAAACCAAAAAAAAAAATGAAATACCTAAAATATTGGATAACGAAGTGGTAGAAAAGATTGTAAGTAAAATTATTTTTTTAAGGATGGTAACAGGGAACGCTAGAAATGTGAACCTGTAATTCTCAGTCCAGAAGCATGTGTGTGAGAGAAGGTCGATAGAAGCCGGCCATTGTAATTCAGTGTAACAATCTGTAAGTCACGGGCAAAATATATGTTACAGGAGAGGGGGGGGGGGCTGGAGTTTCCGGCCGAAATAGTATGAGAGCATTCTATGCGCAGGATGCAATATTTTAAAAAGTCTCATGCCGTGCCAAACAGATGTAACAGATTATAAAATTAAAGTAAAAGAAAAAAAAAAACAGCCCAAAAATATCATAGATGCTATCAAATATTTCAAAATAACTGAAAACCAGAAGTATTGTCAGATAATGTAAAAAAGACAGTTTTCGGAAATGGAGAACACTGATACATTTTCGGGCCGGTCCATGTTTATAAAAGGGAGGGGGTCCATATAAAAAATTAAAATATAGCCTATAGCCTGGGACGAAACCAACGGGCGTAGCCGGTGGGCAATGCTAGTTAAGTTAATGTACAGAACTTAGCAGACGTATACTGAGAATAAGTTTTAAAATAAACCCAGACAGGTCATATAGACGAGTATAAATGTTGCAATAAGTGTCATTTCGAGTATAAGACGGGCTGTCTGACTCAACCAGGTAAGGCAGATCTCAGGTGTCCAATAAAAAATGAACAGGATTATTACACGGCTAAGAGTCTGTCATAGCAGTATTTCTTAAGTACTATACTTTTAGCGCAATACAGTGGATAGTTTAGACAACGTTACAAAACGCACACCCAAATTAAATAAGTTTTGATTTTATATTTAAATTAGTAAATGGCCACAGGAGTGATTTCTTTCATCTTGCTTCACCCTGCCATCAAATTTATCAATCTTGCAATCCGGAAACTTGAGCCTTGTAAAGATTGTTTGCGTTTAAAATGTTATTTTATGTCCAGACATTTTTATGTTCCTCCCGATGTCAAAACTAATTTGAAGTGTTTCGGTTTTTCCTATCGTGCTGGAGGCTTACATTTTCCTACTATTGAATGAAACTTTTTTAAAAAGAAAAAAAAAGGGAGATGAACAAACTGTTGCTATTGAGTAATTAAGTATTGACTCTAATAGGTTTTAAAAATTTCATTGACTTTTTAAAAATAGCAAAGTAACTAGAGTCAGTGTAAACACGGTTTATTTGATCTTTTCATTGCTGTTTCTAACTGAAGAACTTTACATCATAAGCCATTTAGATCGCATCATTATCGTTGTCGAACTAGTTCTCTTCTCTCTGTCAACATCCTTCTTAGTCTAGTCTCTAACAGTGCGCACCTTCTTAGTCTAGTCTCTAACAGTGCGCACCTTCTTAGTCTAGTCTCTAACAGTGTGCATCTTCTTAGTCTAGTCTCTAACAGTGCGCACCTTCTTAGTCTAGTCTCTAACAGTGTGCATCTTCTTAGTCTAGTGTCTAACAGTGTGCACCTTCTGAGTCTAGTCTCTAACAGTGTGCACCTTCTTAGTCTAGTCTCTAACAGTGTGCACCTTCTTAGTCTAGTTTCTAACAGTGCGCACCTTCTTAGTCTAGTCTCTAACAGTGCGCACCTTCTTAGTCTAGTCTCTAACAGTGTGCAACTTCTTAGTCTAGTCTCTAACAGTGCGCACCTTCTTAGTCTAGTCTCTAACAGTGCGCACCTTCTTAGTCTAGTCTCTAACAGTGTGCATCTTCTTAGTCTAGTGTCTAACAGTGTGCACCTTCTAAATCTAGTCTCTAACAGTGCGCACCTTCTTAGTCTAGTCTCTAACAGTGTGCAACTTCTTAGTCTAGTCTCTAACAGTGCGCACCTTCTTAGTCTAGTCTCTAACAGTGCGCACCTTCTTAGTCTAGTCTCTAACAGTGTGCATCTTCTTAGTCTAGTCTCTAACAGTGTGCATCTTCTTAGTCTAGTCTCTAACAGTGCGCACCTTCTTAGTCTAGTCTCTAACAGTGTGCAACTTCTTAGTCTAGTCTCTAACAGTGCGCACCTTCTTAGTCTAGTCTCTAACAGTGCGCACCTTCTTAGTCTAGTCTCTAACAGTGTGCATCTTCTTAGTCTAGTGTCTAACAGCGTGCACCTTCTGAGTCTTGTCTCTAACAGTGTGCATCTTCTTAGTCTAGTCTCTAACAGTGTGCATCTTCTTAGTCTAGTGTCTAACAGTGCGCACCTTCTTAGTCTAGTCTCTAACAGTGTGCATCTTCTTAGTCTAGTGTCTAACAGTGTGCACCTTCTGAGTCTAGTCTCTAACAGTGCGCACCTTCTTAGTCTAGTCTCTAACAGTGTGCATCTTCTTAGTCTAGTCTCTAACAGTGCGCACCTTCTTAGTCTATTTTCTAACAGTGTGCATCTTCTTAGTCTAGTCTCTAACAGTGCGCACCTTCTTAGTCTAGTCTCTAACAGTGTGCATCTTCTTAGTCTAGTGTCTAACAGTGTGCACCTACTGAGTCTAGTCTCTAACAGTGCGCACCTTCTTAGTCTAGTCTCTAACAGTGTGCATCTTCTTAGTCTAGTCTCTAACAGTGCGCACCTTCTTAGTCTAGTCTCTAACAGTGTGCATCTTCTGAGTCTAGTCTCTAACAGTGCGCACCTTCTTAGTCTAGTCTCTAACAGTGTGCAACTTCTTAGTCTAGTCTCTAACAGTGCGCACCTTCTTAGTCTAGTCTCTTACAGTGTGCATCTTCTTAGTCTAGTGTCTAACAGTGTGCATCTTCTTAGTCTAGTCTCTAACAGTGCGCACCTTCTTAGTCTAGTCTCTAACAGTGTGCATCTTCTTAGTCTAGTCTCTAACAGTGTGCATCTTCTTAGTCTAGTCTCTAACAGTGTGCATCTTCTTAGTACAGTCTCTAACAGTGTGCATCTTCTTAGTCTAGTCTCTAACAGTGCGCACCTTCTTAGTCTTGTCTCTAACAGTGTGCATCTTCTTAGTCTAGTCTCTAACAGTGCGCACCTTCTTAGTCTAGTCTCTAAAAGTGTGCATCTTCTTAGTCTAGTGTCTAACAGTGTGCACCTTCTGAGTCTAGTCTCTAACAGTGCGCACCTTCTTAGTCTAGTCTCTAACAGTGTGCATCTTCTTAGTCTAGTCTCTAACAGTGCGCACCTTCTTAGTCTAGTCTCTAACAGTGTGCAACTTCTTAGTCTAGTCTCTAAAAGTGCGCATCTT
Organism: Biomphalaria sudanica; assembly: GCA_036873155.1. Taxonomy (NCBI): domain Eukaryota; kingdom Metazoa; phylum Mollusca; class Gastropoda; family Planorbidae; genus Biomphalaria; species Biomphalaria sudanica. Next base: position 1,409,960 of record JAZGLO010000174.1, on the reverse strand, counting down.
CTTAGTCTAGTCTCTAACAGTGCGCACCTTCTTAGTCTAGTCTCTAACAGTGTGCATCTTCTTAGTCTAGTCTCTAACAGTGCGCACCTTCTTAGTCTAGTCTCTAACAGTGTGCATCATCTTAGTCTAGTGTCTAACAGTGTGCACCTTCTGAGTCTAGTCTCTAACAGTGCGCACCTTCTTAGTCTAGTCTCTAACAGTGTGCATCTTCTTAGTCTAGTCTCTAACAGTGCGCACCTTCTTAGTCTAGTCTCTAACAGTGTGCATCTTCTTAGTCTAGTGTCTAACAGTGTGCACCTTCTTAGTCTTGTCTCTAACAGTGTGCATCTTCTTAGTCTAGTCTCTAACAGTGTGCATCTTCTTAGTCTAGTCTCTAACAGTGCGCACCTTCTTAGTCTAGTCTCTAACAGTGTGCAACTTCTTAGTCTAGTCTCTAACAGTGCGCACCTTCTTAGTCTAGTCTCTAACAGTGCGCACCTTCTTAGTCTAGTCTCTAACAGTGTGCATCTCATAGTCTAGTGTCTAACAGTGTGCACCTTCTGAGTCTTGTCTCTAACAGTGTGCATCTTCTTAGTCTAGTCTCTAACAGTGCGCACCTTCTTAGTCTAGTGTCTAACAGTGCGCACCTTCTTAGTCTAGTCTCTAACAGTGCGCACCTTCTTAGTCTAGTTTCTAACAGTGTGCAACTTCTTAGTCTAGTCTCTAACAGTGTGCACCTTCTTAGTCTAGTCTCTAACAGTGTGCACCTTCTTAGTCTAGTCTCTAACAGTGCGCACCTTCTTAGTTTAGTCTCTAACAGTGCGCACCTTCTTAGTCTAGTCTCTAACAGTGCGCACCTTCTTAGTCTAGTCTCTAACAGTGCGCACCTTCTTAGTCTAGTCTTTAACAGTGCGCACCTTCTTAGTCTAGTCTCTAACAGTGCGCACCTTCTTAGTCTAGTCTTTAACAGTGCGCACCTTCTTAGTCTAGTCTCTAACAGTGCGCACCTTCTTAGTCTAGTCTCTAACAGTGCGCACCTTCTTAGTCTAGTCTCTAACAGTGCGCACCTTCTTAGTCTAGTCTCTAACAGTGCGCACCTTCTTAGTCTAGTCTCTAACAGTGCGCACCTTCTTAGTCTAGTCTCTAACAGTGTGCACCTTCTGCACTATCTTGGATGGCGGTGTGTGTCAGGAGGGTTTTGTTCCCGGGCTCATCTAGGGTATGATGTACTTCCCCGGGCTCATCTAGGGTATGATGTACTTCCCCGGGCTCATCTAGGGTATGATGTACTTCCCCGGGCTCATCTAGGGTATGATGTACTTCCCCGGGCTCATCTAGGGTATGATGTACTTCGCCGGGCTCATCTAGGGTATGATGTACTTCCCCGGGCTCATCTAGGGTATGATGTACTTCCCCGGGCTCATCTAGGGTATGATGTACTTCGCCGGGCTCATCTAGGGTATGATGTACTTCGCCGGGCTCATCTAGGGTATGATGTACTTCGCCGGGCTCATCTAGGGTATGATGTACTTCCCCGGGCTCATCTAGGGTATGATGTACTTCCCCGGGCTCATCTAGGGTATGATGTACTTCCCCGGGCTCATCTAGGGTATGATGTACTTCCCCGGGCTCATCTAGGGTATGATGTACTTCGCCGGGCTCATCTAGGGTATGATGTACTTCGCCGGGCTCATCTAGGGTATGATGTACTTCGCCGGGCTCCCCACCTGAACAGTGTTCATTAACTTTCTGCCGGGGTTGTAATTTAGCCTTGGCTCGTCTGCCTGGGCACCCCTAACAGTCTAGCAGTCAATTTCTGCAATGAATATCCAGGAACGAATAAACCAACTATGAACTTATACTAGTGAATAACAAAATTGCATATAACAACAAAGGTTTAATGGGTTAATGATATGATGAGGCATACATGACAAATAAATATCAATAGCATTTACAAGGCAAGTACAAATTACATTCAAAGGAACTATAGCACACCTTAATCTCAGTGTCCTAGTCGATCAGGCCTCACAACGCCCCCATCCCAACGCCATGGCCAATAGTCAAATACCAAGCCTATAACTCAGACTTGACTCCAGCAGTGTCCCAAGCCTGCGTCCCTAGATAATAAAAATACACACTCCTTTGATACCGCCATTCACACGATTATAAAAGAAACGATTTTAGATCTACGACATTTAGAAGGTAGTCAAATAAACAAACTTACCCAATACTGGGGCAAGAAAACCACAATAGAAAACTCCATCTCAAGGCAAAACAAGAGAACAATGACACCCTTCTAGCGCGACCTTAGAAACAAAACCCAAAATCATTATGGTGCACAAAAGAGAAACATCCCACAACTCTAGATAAGCACGACAGTGTGCATGGCAAGGTTATAACAGTATTCTTTTAATAATTATACGTTTCTCGGAATATTTCCATTCGCCAGTCATTGAAATAACTTAGTCCTGTTCTGAAAGTGGTGAGTCTGCTTAATTACGACTATCTGACTGTGTAGTCAGTGTACAACCCTTTTTTTTTCCTAGGTACACTGTTGATATGAAGATGTTGTGTGTTGTAAGAAGGATAAAAAGAATCAACAAGGAAAATGCGACTAGTAAGAAGGGAACCACGTGATTAGATTTTGATTCACAAGCTGATGAAACGTTGAAAACATGAACAAGTTCAATGAGGCGTGCCAAGCAAGTGTTCATGGGTGGACTCAGAGGCGCCGTAAAATAAAAATCCCAGACTTCACCAGGATTCAAACCCATGACGCCCGGTTTGGAAGCCAAGCGCAACAAAAAATATAATGAGTTAAGAAGTCAGTGGCCTTGCTTGGGGGGGGGGGAGAAGCTCTAATTTGAAATTCCCCCCGGGCCCCCACTTGAGACCCCAAACGAGTGGCCGAAATTTGTTTTTAAATTAAATATTATTCCATTATCTCATGTCATAATGTCGGATGTCAAAATGCATGGGCCCATAAAGAGGTCAAGCCCCCCCACCCCCCAGGATCCCTAAATCCTTAGCTACGCCACTGCAGCAAGATATAACATTTACTTGTATGATAGTAACTGCTTGTAATATCATTCTTTATCCTATTAACATCTCAAGCTAATGCTAAAAAAGGAATCCTATATTGCTATATTTGTATTCTAAGTCTTGAGTACAACTGGAAGAACATATCGGGGATGAAGTTTTGGGTGCACATTTAACTTTTGTAAAAGGTCACTTCCTCTGAGAAATATATAGCATACATAATGTAGTATTTCTGCAGCCTATAATTTGTTGACATTTTTCTTCAAATACATTGTAAGAACAGTTGTTAAGGCTCGTCTGGGTTAATTTCATTTCTGTCAGACCATTGTTTGTTAGATATTGTGACATGAACTAGTCCGGAATCACGGAGTACAGTTAAAACTCATGGGTTACACTTTTCACGTGAAGGTTTGCGTGGAATGATGGGTAAAAAGTCTCGTTCTGAGAGCGGACCACGTGGTTCAAAAGTCAGTAGTCATCATGTCCATAGAAGATAATGGACGTATTCCCTATTTTATTCACGATGCATCGTTGAATGCTAATGCCATGTGCACTTGATGTATTTCATTTGGATATTGTTAGTAAATTTTGGTGAAGCATTACATGTGATTCTTTATGGCTGAACTAGCCAGTGTGTAAATATTTAATATCAAATAAATGTATCGTTTGCTATTCACGTGTCTAGTTCTGAATCTCTATGTTTGTTGTGCTATTATAGTTGTAGGCATTAGTAGACATACGCAGCAAAATATCTGGTGTAAAGAAAGATATTTGATTAATACACAACAGACATTCTAATAATACCAGAAGAGGTATTAAATAACTACAAAGAAACATAACTTTACAGTTTCCAAACACTTCTATGCGATCATCAGACATTTATGTAAGCAAAAAAAAAATGGTTAAAAGCACGTTTTTGGGGGGATAATTTATAAAAATGCCATTAAAGAAGAAACTCAAATAGTGGTCTTTTTTGTTGAATAGGATTACATTTCAAAGCGCCACGGAGAGACCCGTATTTGCCCGGAAGTTGCTTATGGGAATTTCCGCTATCTACTTATCTTCATTGTCCGGCCTTCTGCTCTAGTTCACCAGTTGGAGATCGCGCTAATTTAATTTCTGAGTTTAAATTTAGCTCAAGAAAATGTGGTGAATACACTCTAATCGTATCAAGAGACTCTTTTTACTCTAGAAGATATAGATGCATACATAACTCGTAAGGGTCATCGGTTTCTGTGATAAATGTTAACGAGGGTGTCATGTGGCCAGCACAATGACCACCACTTTATCTTTTTAACCTACTAAAGTCAAGAACCTATGGGCGCTCTATAAATTACGAAATTTAAAATTCCAGTATTTATAGGCTTTGAACCGAGACCATCGGTTCGAAAACTAATCGCTTCACCAATCAGCCACAACACACTGTATACTACTCTGGTCGACGCGTCGAAGCTTGTGCTTAGATAACTTTATTGGACAACTATTTCTTTCAGTAATTACAGAATTCAAGTGCAGTTATTTCATCACATTGTTTTTATGTTGCAGCCCTCAAGAAGACTAAATGTCTCTCAAACTACACAGAAGCATGGAAGAACCTAAACAACTCAAGATATTGAACAGGGGGTTGAACTCGTAGGCGGACCCCGTGGATCCGTCGCTTAGTAAGCAGCGCTAATCGACAAACAAAAACTATGTTTTCGTTTCGTTTTTTTTAAAAGTAGAAAACAAAAACAACAGAATACAAAAACAAAAACAAAAACAACCGAGAAACATTTTTGAAGCATTCAAAATAGAATTTAAATTCAAACAGAATCTCAAATTACTTTAGAACAACGCTCTCTTTGTTCCCAGCCCATTGTCAATACCATCTAGCTTTGTTAAAATAATTCTTTATATCAGTGGTTCTAAACAAGCGTAGATCCCGCTGCTGGGTGGGTCTCACATTTAAAAAGTAAACAGCGATTCGGCCTTTGAGAGTATGAACCCTAAAACATATTCATTTTAATATTATTAATCTTTCTTAATTGTTTGTGGTAAGGTATTTTCTTCCCGTTCTTGCAAGATGTAAAAGATAGAAAGCCCCTGGACTTATTTGCATTATAATGTGAGAACCGCTGACTGAAGGATTTAAAATTTTTGGAATGAATAGGATGAGTATAAAAAGTGTTAGCTATGAATTATTAATTGTTTCCTTGCCCGAGACAAATCAAAAAATCAATAGTAAATAAATGAGACAGGATTCTTTATAACTGTTTGGGTTGACATACAATGCACTTTATAACTGTTCGGTTCATATACAATGCACATAACAATTGCGTGGACATACGGTTGGATACCTTCAGTGGTGGCATGGGATAAAATCCTTGGCTGGCCTTAGATAATTGGAGGCCCTAGACGACGTGAATTTGGTGGCCCCAAATGAAATATAAAAATATAAAATAAAATTCTAAGAAACGGAATTACGCAATTTATTAAAAACCTAGTGTACTCTAGCAATAGCAATCTGCTCAGGTTTAGATTTTTCATTTCTGAAAAAAATAGTTTTTTGCCCAGTGTGAGGCCCCCATTAGTCGGAGGCCCAAGGGGTATGCCTAGTTTGTCTTTGCCTAAGGCCGGCCCTGGCATTAGCTACGTACGAAAGGATATTGCCCACAACATTTCCTCCCAGTACCGCAGATGATGTTTGCAAAGAAACAGCAGGGACCTGACACGAATTGGGATCAGCGGCATCGAAAGATCTGTAGGGACAAGCTGCCTAAGGGCCACCGGATCCCGATTTTTCCCTCAGTGTTGGGTTCGGTGAAGGTGGAGTCATTGATAAACATGCATGACTAGATTGACCTAGGGACACGCGAAGGATGTAATCATCTTTTTCTTTGAAGTAACGTCTGTATCTTCTAAGTTTAGATAAGAGTCACCTTGATAGAAAGCCAAGGCAAGCCCTAGCGTACTTAGCCTCTCGGCCACACATCGCACAAATTTAAATTACAAATAACCATGGTGTGATGAAGGCCGGCGTAGTCAGCGTAGAGGCGCTTTTTACCATTGACAGCTGCTTTGGGTCGAATGAGCATAAGGCAAAGTCGATCTCCCACTTGAGGGGTGCCTGTCGGTGCGTAGGTTATGGTATTGTAGCACCAATGTTTGTTAGGTGCACAATTTTTGAATGCGCTTTCTTTGTTGCCTTGCTTTTGTTATTATGCTGGTGTAACGTGTGTTTGAGATTCTTCTGTGTACTCCTTTTAAGGGTGAGTATCTAAGGCAGTACTGCATTTCGCAGTTGTTTCTTTGCCATAGCGTTTTGGACTAGACCTTTCATTTTGTCTTTTCTCACGTCTTTACAAGGAGCTAATTATGGGATTAGGAAGTCTACACTATAGACTAGAGTCAGCAGTGCGTTGTGTTGTGCTTGTTCGTACTAACATGTTATGTTGTGGGACAGCAAGGTGAAGAATGATTAGTTAATTAATATAACAATTATATTATAACATTTGTTAACTTCGAAAATATTACTTCATCAGTTTGTCATCATAAAGTACATTCATCCCATAAAAAACTTATATTGTTAGCATCGAGTTGATTGCACAAAGGTGCCTGTTGAATGTCAGGAGCCCTGGCGAACGACCTAATGCTTTTAACACAACCCTGACAGTTGGGGCTCTGAGTCCGGCTGTGACTACCAGTCACAGAACCGTAACTTCAATCACTATAAGGTTTTATTTACTTAATTATGTAACAGCAGTGTTTGCACTCCAATGAATGTCTTAATTTTTTTTTCACATTAAATGTCACGCCACTGCCATGTAATTTCGCTATTCAGGCGGGGTCAAAATTAATCTAGAATTCTAGATGATTTTATAGATGCCTTTTCTGCACAGAAAGCTCGACGTGGGGTGATATGAATGGAGAATTTGTCACTTGTGCATTATCTTGCCAATAAACAATTCATTAAAAGAGACTTTAGGATTACTTTTGTTAATTTTACTTAGATATTGTACCAATTTAGACTTCTATATTTATTACGTACACCATCTCATGTGATGAAGTCAAAGTCAAAATGCAGAGGAAACTAAAAAGGTCCAGCCCCCCCCCCGGGCCACCAAATCCCTAGCTACGCCACTGCCTCCCTCGGAATTGCAATAAAGATCCTCTCAGGTGTCACCTAGCCCTCACTGTTATAGTTGACAGAGGTTGATCTCTGAACGAGACAGCTGGAGATATCTATCGAAGGTCGCGAGACACATATTTAATGCCAAAAAAAAAAAAAATCCTTGCTGAAGACAGGCGCAGACAACGAAAGGTAGGCTAACATAGACCCCCTATGGTCAAAGACTTTTTCTGCATCAATTGTGGCAAAATATGCAAGTCTCTATTAAGTTTTTGTAGTCACGTAAAATACTGCACTAATCTGCAATCATCAGAAATGAAGTCATTATCATGAAAAACAATTCGTACTTATAAACACTGGGTTCACATGCATTGCGTATTACACTTTTAAATAGGCTACTGGGTTTACATACAGTGCATAAACAAACAATCGCATTTACATAAAGTACCCTCGTAACTCTTCGAAATGTGCCTTTGTGGTCTATTCAATGTATATTTCATGCCTTATAACCTAAAAATAAACAAAATTATTGGCTACCATTCATAGCTGCTATTTACTCGCTCTATGAACTAATATAATTATATATTTATATACAACAAATATTTGCGATATAGGTATTGGCAAGAGGTTGATCTTTTTTCTTCACCAATTATTTTCTTTCAAATTATTTCTCACCACTCTTGTGGGGGGAAAAAAAACCCTAAAAGATTCTAGCCCATGGACATTTATTTTGACAGTTATTTGGAATTTTATTCTCTTGTAAGTTGACCCCGAGAGGGAAAACAAAAAATCTTTTAAGGTTTTCTTAGGGAGAACATTCTAGAATGACGTCATTGCGGTTTTTTTTATTAATGTCTGAAGTGCAGCCTCGGTTTCAATTCAAATTATATGAGCGTTCTCTAAGATCCTATTTTAAAGCGATTTAAAGCTGTCTTATATCTGAGGGTTAAAGAGTACTGTCTAGAACCTGTAAGTAGTACTGTCTAGAACCTGTAAGTAGTACTGTCTAGAATCTGTAAGTAGTACTGTCTAGAACCTGTAAGTAGTACTGTCTAGAACTTGTGAACCTAAAAGTAGAAAAATTTGTTAGTAAATATGCAACCCTATAATTCTGAGGGGTAAATAGCACTATAAATATGTTTACTTACAGAGAGAAAGATGAAATGACAAAAAAAATAAATAAATAAAGATGTTAACATTAAATAAAATAAATATGTAAAGAAATACACAGAGTGAGAGAGGTGGAGAGACACAGAGAGAGCGAGAGAGAGAGAGAGAGAGAGAGTACAAAAGATACAGGGTGAACGAAGGAGAGAAAAAAGATAGCTGCAAAATCCTTTGAATACTGTTTCGATCAATTAGAGGCTAGTGCTCCTTTTTCCCTAGTGCCATCAGAGAATGGAATGGGTTGCCTGGATCAGCCAGGAAAACCAACGACTTAGCAGAGTTTAAGTCATCAATTAACAAGCAGGCCTAGACTGACACCTAAAATGCGTAGGACGTAATTATCTTCTCTTTTGAAGTGACGTCTGTACTATACGATACGGCTCAAGCAATCACAGAAAACAACAGCAGACGACGAGAGAAATATGAATAAATCAGCTGGCGACCAAAAGAAAGGCTTCAATTTTTAGGTCAAAACTGGTCGATGCCGCCACGTAAAATTCTGAACTCTTCCATAATCTACGAATTCCAAAGCAATGCCCTATTTATAATACCAGATACGTTTAGAAAATGTCCGCCATTACGGACAATTATTTTTTTTTAGAAATTTCTCTCACCGGAAGTTTACTTCCCACACCAAAGTAATTTTTTAGCGAGCCTGTCATCTGATTTACATTTCTGCCTGAAGAGCTTTAAGAAAATGATCCCATGATTGAAGATTTTTTAAAGGAATTTCCATAGATGTATCAACGTTTCATGTGACCGACACATCAAGAACTGATAGCGAAAGACAAATACACTTCTAGAGACAAAGGTAAAAAAAAAATACGCAAATAGTTTTAAAAATTCAACAATGTTTCTAGAATTACAATTGAAAAAGTAATTTTGCGAATAGAAAACAAACTCAACAATAATTCTAGAATGACATTTAAACAATAGTCGTGGCAATAGCTCGAAAAGAATTCAAACTAACAAAAATGTAATAAAGCATTAAAATCATAGATATATTTATATATAAACTTGCCGAAGAGACGATTAGATCATTGTTTAAATATATTTTCTCTCAGCTAATAGTGAAAAGCAAAATGATTTTTCAAAGAAGCTGAGAGCTCAATCCTTACCCAAAATAAAACTCGTGATCCTCAGTTTCAAAATCTTAACACAAATAATTTGAGCACATGTTATATTTCGGAGATGTTGCGCTCGTACATAGAAAAAAGTATTTGTGGAATGTGTGGCTGAGTGCATAGGCCACTTACCTACCTACCAAGGGGCTGATGCTCGAAACCCGAGTTGTGTTTGCAGAGCGCATAAAGACTGCATGAAAACTAGAGATTCCCCTTCCACAAAAGAAATTGGACCACAGCGTTCAGGGCATGCTATATGCATGAAAGTTGCGCAATACAAAAATGACAAAAGATACTAAAAATATATATATATTTTGGCGAATAATTTCAACATCTATTTTTGTTCATGATTTCTGTGATCATCGTAAAGAAGTTTTTAAAAAACTCGATATAGTTTTTAAATTACTAGATTAAGTTTAAAGTTCCCCCTTTCAGACCGTGTCGACTATAGAGCAGATCTGTTTCTGTGGCACACGGTTAACGAGGGTGTCATGTAGGCCAAAGCTTATGTAAATACACTCCCATAGTATGTTTGTCTGTCAGGTAAAAAGTTGGTATATGTAATTTCTCCGACACCCAATCTCGGATAAAGCTGAAATTTTGCAAAACTATTTCTTATACCTGACAAAACAAAAATCAATTTTTAAAAATACCAATCAGTGAATTAACTATTGGTAATTAAACATTTTGTTTGGTATCTCGAAAAAGGGAAAGAAATTGTACTTGACTGTTGAGGTGTATAAGTTGAATAAGTCACTTTTATAGGTCGCCCCTTTAAGTAATTTTTGAAACAAGCAATCATCTATTTTCATAGAACCTTACCAGCAGAAAGGTTAGCATGACGGCTTGAGGAAGTTTGAGCCATGAGTTAGAAATCAGGTCGTTCACCACCCCTCTTTTTTTTATAAATGCTTTTTATATAATGATTATTATTCAGATATCTCTTTCTTTCGCAACCCAATTCCATTGTAAAATAGTTCGCTGACAAACACGATTGAACAGACTACTCTAGTTATTCTGCAGGTTTGCTACAGCCCGCGTACGCTGTTCGGCTCAGCTCTTTAGACGATCAAACGGTATGCTACAATAAACTAAAAATTGGTGTGCAGGAGTGTCGCGTAGTATAGACAAGTGTCTTTTTCTTTCTCCTAACTCTGTTTTTTTAGTTCCTCTAGTCGTAGTCGTAGTTTTGTACGGGGCGAGAGAGCCTTGTAGTTTTGTTTTGAATTGTTTTGCTACGTCACAAAGTCCGGTGACATCTATTGGTCATTCTTTTGTCATGAGGCAGTTCACCCTCTTTGGTTGAAACGGACGGTGTGTTGGCCCGTAAAACGTTCTTTGTCTGTACTAGTTTCTCGGACTTGTTATTCAGTAGGATTTTTGGGACCCCTGTTTAGGGTGAGTTATTCGTTTGTGATATCTATTATTGTATGTTGTATGAGGTTGTCACTATTTCTATTTTTAGTGTAGAAGTTGAGAGTATTGTGTTTATTTCGTTTATAGGGTGCCAGTGTTGGAGTTGTGGGCATCGCTTGCCGTCTTAGAAATATATATTACAGTTTTTCAGTGTCATTGTCAAATTGGCGATCATCTGAGGTCTAACTTTACTATTACCGAGGTTGGCAGTTTTTGTGACGCCAGTCGGTCAGAGTCTGGTGGACTATGTAACCAGGGTGACAAGTTGATAGCAGTAGCAAAGGTGCTTAAATTAATTATTGAATAATATCTTTATATATACCTATTATATATATATATATATATTATATATATATATATATATATATATATCTAATATATATATATTGTCTATTTATCATCCTCATTGTACATACACATATATCAGTTTCATACAATTAAATTCATTTATTTTTGTTGTTATTTAAACTATTCACCTAGTTGGTTACTGTATGTACGACTGTGCGTGAGTGATGTTCTTGTCAGGTTGAACCCCGGAACCTTAATAGTATACGGCTAGTTAACAACCCAAATAAATCCTAAACCTGACAAATGGGGGCTCTGAGTCAGGCTGTGACTACTAGGTCATAGATTCATTTCTTATCTCGTCTTGTTATCTTATAAAATAAAAAAATATATATACTGCCTAATACCCTTTTATTTCATTTATATTTGATGTTTTTGGGTACAATTTGCTGAAGAAAAAAAAATTGTTTGTGTACTTCTCATAATTGTTTTGACATGTACCGGTACATCAAAATTAGCAGAGGCTTGAAACATTGTTAAATTTATCATTAATTTGTTTTAATTCACCGTCATATTACTATATGTGTTGATTGTTGATATTGAGGGTTGTACCAATGCTAAATTCATCATTTATGATTTTGAACTCATCATCATATGACTATAGGTGTTGATATTGTGATTTATATTCATTTAATTTTTTCTTTCATGTAATTTTGTGCTTCACTTATGACTGAGTGACGAGTGTCTTCTCGCTCCCGACAACAGGCAAGTGTGTTTAAGGATTGACCGTTGATACCGGTGTTAGAGGCCATCGTTCCTGTATTGGTGTGTTGGAAGTCCCTGTAGCAGCTATCTTTCTACACATCGGCCTGGAGTGAGGCGCGTCTCTCCGACGTTGGATACTGCTCAGAGAGGTTTTCTCTTTCTTTGCCATACGACACACTCTTAAGTTTTAGTTAACATCTTATGTCTATATAGTATAGTATATCATAGTAATAATAATAATAGTATGAGTTGATTGAGCTGAACACAGTAAGGCATTTAGACCATGGAAACCAGGTTAACGGTAAGGTCACAGTTTATTTAGTGATGGCCGTGCTATGGGCTACGAAGGGGAAAGGTTAGAGAAATATGTAAAGGAACGGAAAGATGAAAATGATAGAGATAGGGAAGAATCGAAGGCAGAAGAAGAGGCTAGGAAAAAAGAGGCGAAGGCAGAGGTAGAGGCTAGGAAGAAAGAGGCGAAGGCAGAGGAAGAGGCTAGGAAGAAAGAGGCGAAGGCAGAGGAAGAGACTAGGAAGAAAGAGGCGAAGGCAGAAGAAGAGGCTAGGAAGAAAGAGGCGAAGGCAGAGGAAGAGACTAGGAAGAAAGAGGCGAAGGCAGAGGAAGAGACTAGGAAGAAAGAGGCGAAGGCAGAGGAAGAGGCTAGGAAGAAAGAGGCGAAGGCAGAGGAAGAGGCTAGGAAGAAAGAGGCGAAGGCAGAGGAAGAGGCTAGGAAGAAAGAGGCGAAGGCAGAGGAAGAGACTAGGAAGAAAGAGGCGAAGGCAGAGGAAGAGACTAGGAAGAAAGAGGAAGAAGCGAGATTTGAATGTGATGAGAAGGCCAAACGTGAGGAGCACGAAAGATGGAAGGAAAGAGATGCCAAGGAGTCGATCAAGAGGAAAGAGGAGTTGGAACTGGCTAGGCTAAAAGAAACGTCTGCGCCAGAGGCAGGCGGGGCGGCAGGACAGTCAGGGGATGTGCGATACAAGAATGTCTTAGACAGGCTTGACAAGAGTTTCCAGGGAATGAAAGATGACGACGACCTTCTAGCTTACCTAACACACTTTGAGGCCGTTGCAGCAAGGTGCAAAATAGAACGAAAAGAGTGGTCCTTGCTGTTGTCATATAAACTGACCACCGCACCCAGAAACTTCATGCTAAGGGACAGTCTGTTCCTTAGCGAGAATTATGAAGAAGTCAAGACTGCACTTCTTCGCCATGCAAATATCAACGCGGAAACCTGCCGCAAAAGATTCCATCTCGTGAGACCAAGCCAAAACGACTTTAGGAGATATGTAACAGAATTGAGAACAGCATTAGACAATTGGTGCAAGATGGTCGAAGTCGGTAAAACAGTGGAGGAGCTCAAAGATCTGTTGATCAAAGATAGGATCTTAGAAAGTGTTTCCAGTGACGTATAGAGGCAACTAGTTTTGAGCAAGCACAGAACAGTAGATAATATGCTAGAAGTTATAGAAGGATTTAAGGTAGCTGGTTCTGATGTGTCCATTTGTAAGGAAGAAAGTGTATATGTTGCGGCAGCATGAAGTGAGTCGGGGTCAGATGTGTCTATTTGTAAGGAAGAAAGTGTGCATGTTGCGGCAGCATGAAGTGAGTCGGGGTCAGATGTGTCTATTTGTAAGGAAGAAAGTGTGCATGTTGCGGCAGCATGTAGTGAGTCGGGGTCAGATGTGTCCATTTGTAAGGAAGAAAGTGTGCATGTTGCTGCAGCGTGTGGTGAGCCTGTGAGAAATAGAAATCCAGGGATTGAGAGTAACTTAATTATTTGTTTTAAGTGCAAGAGGGGAGGCCACAAAGCGTCAGAATGCCCTCAACGTTCGCAACTTAACTCTAGTCCTGCTTCTGATGGTAGATATAGGAACACACCCACAATCTCCACTAACACACAAAGGCCCAGTAGAAATGCATCACAAGGTCGCTACCAAAGGCAGTTTGATGGTAACAGTCGAAGAATCCGCGGCAATGTTACATACGAGAATTCTTACAATAACAGGCACAGTAGAACGGGTGGTACTGGGGCATACCAAAACAAAGATCAAGGCCCAGGAGGTTCTTATAGATGACTGAGTGGTCCTCACAATATTCAAAATTGTGGAAATTGTACTTTAGGGAAAGGAGATGAGTATTTTTCCCCATGTAAGAGAAAAACATTTTCATATGTGGATAAGACATTACGTGATAAGTCTGTGGGTAAGCTGAAGTTTGAAAAGGGGAGAGTAAATGGGATGAGTGTGTCTGTTCTGAAAGATTCTGGTTCGAGTGTTATAGGAATTAGAAGTTCATTAGTTGGATATAGAAAGATATGGTACCTGGTACTTATAAATTAAAACTTGTTGATGGGACAGTGAGCGATTATCCATTGGCTTGTGTGAGTATTGAGTCGGATTACATTGTCGGTAAATATGTCGTAGCTTGCTTTAAAGATCCGGTTGCAGATTTAATTCGTGAGTTTAATTGCTCAGCAGTAACTAGGTCAATGACAAATGATGAGATTGATGGCGGCACTGTAAGTGACTGTGGAATATTGGAAGAATGTCGAGATGTGTTAGGGACGAGTGATGATTTCTTATGTGAACAGTTGAGTGACCCGTCTTTGAAAGATCTATGGGAGCGACATGTGGACAATTGTGTAGATAATATAGAGAATGGAAGTGTGGAATATAAAGTGTTTGATAGACTATTGTACAGAGTGTTTAGGGGGAAGTTTAGGGGAACTTTATACTTTTATTTTTTTTATTAAATTTAAACGTTTAACTTAGTGACTCTCGAGCTCAAGTTTTCTGCGTATGTGAGTGTGTGAATGTCGTAGGTTAAAACATTTTAGATATCTCTTAAAGTTCATATTTTGTAAATAATAATTAATTGGTATACAGTTATCTACACTGACAGAAATAATAGTGTCTTATTGCTTGCCATATAGATCTAACAACCAGCCTTGTTATCGTATCGGACACTTCGCCAGGGACATTCTAAGACCTGCCTTTCACCTCTGCTGAACCTGCACCTGGTGCTCTTGTTTTTGGACGTATTAAATCTGGTCTGTTGTCATTTTTAGTAAACTGGAGTTGTCTGCTGCTGTTTAATGTACAATACATATTTTTTTGTGCTATTTTTAAACCCCAGCTTATCTGCTGGGTGCTAAAGACTGAGTCATTCTTTGTTTATATTTTAAAGATGAATAAAGACATTAAAATGAGGTGGATGACCCCTGAAACAAGGCCGTCTTTACAGCAGTGGAAGCTCAACGCTAAGCAATAAGCCGCATTTTTTGGTTTTATAGACTGTATTTGTTTTATAGTCTTGGGAAGCTCCTTTAAAAATAAACCCTGTTAAATTATAACAGTTGGCTGTTTTTTACTCGAGAAATCCAAGGTGAACAATTTAGGGATAATAACACATTGACTTTGAAAGGTTTTATCCAAGGCTAAAGACAGAGAGGAATGGAGAAAAACGGTTGACATATCTTGTGTGGTGCCCCAACGGTTCAACAGACTAAGGGATAGGTGAAGATGAACATACCATCAGGCAGCCCTTTAAAATATTGCTTTTGTATAGCGCAAACTTCATGCTTATAGCACGCTTAGTGATATAATCTCATTTGTGGACCAGTAGGGGAAAAGGGGAAAAACTATAAGAAATTAAAAAAACAACAAAAAAAAAAAACAACTCTGGACTCGGGCTTCTAACTCAATACCACATACTTGGTATCAAAGTGTTTCGTGCTCTTCAGCCACCTTTCCCACTGTCAACCAACGAAATTTCACTTAAACAGAGCTGAACACTTGCTTCAAACTAAAAAAAAAAATCCATCAAAAGCTCAGTCTAATATTGACAGATGCCATTGCCTAGTTAAAGGGCTTTGGACTTCATACAAATACTGACAATTAGTAACTATATTCCACAAATGAATGACTTCTGGCAGAATTTAAGTCATTGGTTAATATGCATGACTAAATGCATGACGCGTAGGACGTAATCATCTTCTTTTTTGAAGTAACGTCTATATTATATAAGATAAATGTAGTAATGTTAATTTGTCCGATACTTGTGTGGCTAAATTAAAGGCTCACTTACATATATATATAGATTAACCAAGCACTGGGAACAACGTCTCAAAAGTCGAAAACACAGATTCTCTTTTTATCACGAACTGCCAGGTTCCTTATGTTCATGTAGTGCGGAATCCTGGAGTTTTCTTCGACTCAACACTATCTTTCGACCCACACATAAGTCAGCTCTGCAAGGGTCTTTATCTGCAGCTGCGCAGATTAGGCCAGATCCGACCATATTTAACAACGGAGTCAACAAAAACGCTAGCTGTGGCATTCATACTCTCCCACCGTGACAACTGCAACGCAGTGCTAGCAGGTATACCCGATGAAAAAATTCCCAGCTGCAACGCATTTAGAACAATGCCGCACGAATAGTCCTTAGGAAAACAAGACGAGAGTCTGCTACTACGCTCTTGCGCACGCTCCGTTGGCTTCCCGTGAAGGCGAGAATCGATTACAAGGTCGCCACACTTTGTCATCAGTGTATATATAACAATGAGATGCCCTTGTACCTTAGCAAACTAATTACTCCATATGTCCCCGAGAGAGCCCTGCGCTCAATAGACTCAACGCTTTTAGTGGTGCCACGTTTCTCCCTAAAAAAAGTTACGGTCTGCGGGCTTTTTCCTTGCACGGACCAAAGGTTTGGAACTCACTCCCCATTGATCTCAGACAGGCAACATGCTACACCACTTTTAAGAAGAACATTAAGACCTATCTGCTTAAAACTTTTTTAGATTAATTGTCATATTAGCTGTCGTGTTTGTGTTTGTAATGTTATTACAGCGCCTTGAGCCTACATTTTGTTTGTTAACAGCGCTTTATAAATAAAATTATTATTATTATTATTACTATTTCTCTTCCGAAAATCCATTACATAACAAATATTTCTTTTATTGGTATGATGGTTAGACCAGTCCAGCAATATTGAAGGGAGTAAAATGTTTTGCATGTTTCGGATGTTCCTTCAGAGTTGAAGATAATGTCTCAATCTAAGGTACAACATGGCTTTAGGAAATATAGATCATGTGAAACACAACTAATAGGACTAATTGATGATTTTTCTAAAGGTTTAGATAATAGTGAACAAATAGATGCTATCTTACTAGATTTTTCTAAGGCTTTTGACAAAGTTCACCACCATAGTTTGCTTAAAAAATTAAAATATTTTGGCATTAATGGTCCACTGCATCAGTGGATTAAAGATTTTCTGATAGGGAGAGAACAAACTGTAATAATAAATGGCTCTAAATCAACACCGATAACAGTAAACTCAGGTGTACCTCAAGGAACAGTCTTGGGTCCACTACTATTTTTAATTTACATAAATGATTTACCAAATTGCATTAGTTCAGGAACAAAAGTCAGATTATTTGCAGACGATTGCATAATATATAGAACAATAAAAACAACACAAGACACAGATATTTTACAAAGAGAATTAGATGAATTACAGAAATGGGAATCAAATTGAAGCATGTCTTTCCACACAGAAAAATGTCAATTGTTAAGAGTAACAAAAAAACTAAAACAAATTAATTCCACTTATCTTATTCATGGTAAACCAGTAACACAGACTAGAAACGCAAAATACCTAGGTGTTATAATAAATGAAAAACTGTCATGGAATCCACATATTGATGAAACTATAAAACAATCAAACAAAGCATTAGGATTTATTAAAAGAAATTTCTATAAATTAAATAAGAACATAAAACTAAAATGCTATTTAACCTTGGTTAGGCCAATAATAGAATATGCATCCTCCGTTTGGGACCCCTCAACTCAAGAAAACATAAAAAAACTGGAACAGACACAAAATAGAGCAGTGAGATTCATAACAAATGAATATTCCCATTTGACTAGAGTAACACCTATAGTAAAATCACTAAATTTAGAAAGCCTTCAGGACAGAAGACTCAAAAGTAAAGTAGCAAATTGACCATAATCTTCAAATACAAAAACAAAATCTAATAAAATACTCTGAAAGACACAAAGATAAAGGTACATTCCTCGTCCCATATGCTAGGACAAATTTTTACAAATACTTCTTCTTCCCTAGTGCTATTAGATGCATGGAATGGGTTGCCTGAACTAGCCAGGAAAACCAGTGACTTGGCAGAATTTAAGTCATTGGTTAATATGCATGACTAAATGCATGACGCGTAGGACGTAATCATCTTCTTTTTTGAAGTAACGTCTGTATTATATAAGATAAGATAAGATCTTTTCTTTGAACTTTCCTTCACGAATGAAGTTACCTCCGCACTCATCCATAACCAGCTGGAGGTTTTGATTGAGTATGCAATCTTTGTTCTTCCGAGTCCAAACCTCCCGCAGGACGACGGGGGGATGGCAGCCGGCAGGGTATGAACCTAAGACTATCGGGGCGACCAAACGACAGTCTAGCGCGCACACTGTCAAGGCCACCACTACTGAATTACAATGTAGCTTGACCTGCGAAGCTTAAGTTTAAAATCAGAGCAAAGCTCTGGTGAATCGACCAATTATACTGATGAGCTTCATCTGACTGAGGCTTTAGTTTGTAATGCGCTAGTCAGTAAGATCAGTTTCGCTGCGCCTAGTGTATCGGACCAGACCAGGCATAGTTAACCAAAGCTATTTACGAAGCATGTCATTATCGAGTAAAAATCGACCTTTGGAACTTAAACACGACCAATCGTTATAGAAGGCCTGAACGCTGACCGATGACGTCACGAAGCGTGGCAACGGGATATTGGTCTAATCTGTCCACTGGTTGCGACGTGGCTGGTCAGTGTTCAGGCATTCTATAACGATTGGTCTCCGCTAAACCCACATTAAAAACCATGTCTTTAACTGCCTCTAAGAAGTCTAAACCATTAGACGCGTGCTAATTGATAGAACGTCAGGTCTGCCTTGTTTACTCTGTTTATTAGGTAGAGAGTCTGTTTATATATTTAGTTGAAAGTTCTAAGTTCCTTCCAAGAAACCGAAACTGAATTCACAGGCCTACTCCAGTAATTCATTCAATCGTAAGAGATGGAATTGAGGTCTGACTGCCTGGTCGTGCGGTTTGCGCGCTGGACTGTCGTTCGGATTTATCGACGGTCGAGGGTTCAAACCCTGCCCGCTGCCATCCCCCGTCGTCCTGCGGGAGGTTTGGACTAGGAAGTAAACTATCTTCAACTCTGAAGGAACATCCGAAACATGTAAAACATTTTAAAACATTTTAGGTCTCACTTAAACCTCGAAATAATCCAGTACGAAAATTTTGCACTTTAAGTTATTTTATAATTACTTATTTTTAAAGGCAATACAGTACATTATTTTTTATAACTAGCCACAAATGACCAGCCGCAGCAGAGTTAAACAGATAGAAGGATGTAAATCGATCACCAGCGGAAAATGCGTAGAATGTGGCAAAATATGTAGGTCACAGTTAGGGCTGCGTATACACGGAGAATACTGCATACCTCATTAACCTTTGAACTCGAAGACAAGCCTTATTATTATTTTTTTGTTATCTCTTAAAATGAATATATTGTAACAGATGTATGTGTATATCAAACGTAGCTAAAGTATTTCTAGAAGATGCTTAATTAGACTAAGTGCGTGCGTACCTTGTTTGATGTATTTTAATCGCGAGTTCTTGAAGCATGCACACCGACACAAATATAGATAAGATACTAACAGGAACACAGACTCAATGACCAAGTTGACTCAAGGTGAACTTCAAACAAACGTTTATTGCAGAATGGGCCACCGTCTAGTCTGTCACTAATAAAGATGGTACCCCCTCAAGAGTCTAGCAGTAACTGATTAATAAAAGTCTATTCTAATCTCTAACCCAAAGTCTATGTTCACCGTCAGTCTAATAAAGTGCGCAACCCAACTAACTAAACTAGCTATCTAACAATATATAGTACAGATAAAAAAATATTTTTTTTTAAAATTCTGTTTATAGTCAGCTGTCAGAAACTGGATTTTAAGAAAGAAGGAACGTTATGTTTTACTAGTAATAAGTTTGTGACGATTTTTTAGAGAGTGTTAAACATGATAGAAGGTAGGCGTTTTTTGTGTGTTTTAAAACATCGAAAAAAACTTTCTTAACCATTTCTTTAGAAATGTAAAGCACACAAATAACATGATTAACTTATATTAAATTAACTTATTATTAAATTATAAACGAAAGTTATTAACATTAATCCGCAAAAACTTTGGACCCCAAACTTTTTTTTTGATGCTTAACACCTTTGAATTTATATATATATATATATTACAAAACCCAAAACCTGTGTCTGTGTCTGAGAGGCTGCACTGCCTGGACAAGCGAACGTTGCAGTCTAGAAAGCAAGGGAGACTAGAAAGTACCAACCTATCGACGGTTTGATGCAAACTAGAATGGCCCTCAGAGGATGAATCGTTCATTCGCACGCAAAGATCCTATTAATATCACAAACCCCAGGACAGGCATCATATATCCTCGTTTTTTTTCCTTCGTAGACGAAGAATTCGAAATACTTCTTATTACTGGCCAATGCATCTGCTGCTTTCCGTCTAATGCAATTTAGTTTCGAGAGTATTCCAGCAACCAGTGCGTGAACTAATGACGCAATTGTAAGACGTTAAGCGTGCGCCACATGGTGACTTCCTCAATATTCGACCAATGAAATTTGAAAACTTTCGATCACGTGCTTTTGAAGCTCTCCCATAATGAAAAATGCATAGGGTACAATTACATTTTAAGACATAGACTTAGTTTTTTTGTTTTTTTCCAGGTCCCAGCTGTAACTAAGCCAAGTTAGCCAGAAGTCTTGTGATGTCATTATCGCAAACATGGTGGGAAAATTGCCTGCGTCAGAAATCTTGCTGTGTAGTATCGTTAAATAGTTTAACTCCAGGGATCTAATTGTTCAGTTAACTTTCTGAAAGAGTTTCAACTGAAACATGCCATCAGAGAGTTGCTGTAATGAAGATGACTTTGTAGCACTAAAAAGACAGAGTTGAACCCTATTTTTCTCCCCCGAAAAAAAGTATTTATTACTTGAAAAAAACAGTATACCTACTGGGGTCAAATTAGAAAAAAAGTTCCACTTTGAGACTTTGCGATCCATAGGGCAAATGATGTTAAGGTCATCCGTTTCTTTGGTCAACGGTTAACGAGCAGGGTGTCATGTATCCAGCACAACGACCAACCGCCTTTACTTTCCCTAACTTAAGTCAGGTACCCATTTCAGATGGGTGGGCTCAGGGGCGCCCTAAAAATCACGAAATTCAAAATCCCAGTCTTCACCAGGATTCGAACCCAGGACCCCACGTTCGGAAGCCAAGCGCTTAACCACTCTAGCACCGCAACCCATGGGGTTGAATTACTGAACAATTTAAGTTGATATTTTGTCAACAAATTAAGAAAAAGTTGATCTGTCAAAGCAAATTGCAAAGTAATCAAATTACAATCATTTTAACAATTTACTTTTTTTATATGGCTGTAACCGGATCCTACAAATCAAAATATCAACAATAAGCAGATTACTGTGATTGGCCTTTTGTACGAAGCTCATGAATACTTAAAATCGAGAAATGTAAAATAACTACCTGCATTATGAGGAAGTAATAAAGATATGAAACGAAACAATAACATAAAACTTCATAAAACGTCTTCATAAAACAGAATTATGGGAATGTTGTTGTATTATTTCCGGATGTATCAATAATCCGTGTGGACGTTCCGTGCATATGCCATTAGGTTCAAGTGCGTTGATTTCATTATTTTGCTTACCGAATTCTGGTCGATCGGTTAATAGCCATGGGATAAGATACTAATGTATGTAAATGAAGAGGACACGTCTCCCTTGGAGTGGCCGCGTGTATGCAGGACTCCTAGTGGACTTGAACGACCTCTGGGATATGTTTTATTAATGTGCAGCTCTGAAAGCTTTGTTACAAAATGCTGGCGACATTGTGATTTCAACCCGCTTCCTCTCCCAAAGCCGTCCGGACCCGCCTGTGATTGTTACTATATCCTTAATGTCGTGTGCCTCTATTGTTGCTGTGTCCGTCTCGTATTTTTTGTTACTATGACCCTGTCGTTCCCTATGTTCCATTATAAATACTAAGGGAAGATAACTTTTGGAACAAAACAAAAGTTTTTTTTCGTAGGTGTTTATATTAATACGTGACTTGAAATTAGGTCACGCGATTCTACGAGATGGAAAGTAAATGCAACAGTGGCTCCATAGAGATAAAAAAAAAATATAAAGGAGATCGTGTCTTCTTATTCTATTTCATGTGTCTTCTAATTCTATTTCATGTGTCTTCTAATTCTATTTCATGTGTCTTCTAATTCTATTTCACGTGTCTTCTAATTCTATTTCATGTGTCTTCTAATTCTATTTCACGTGTCTTCTTATTCTATTTCATGTGTCTTCTATTTAATTTGTCTTCTAATTCTATTTCATGTGTCTTCTATTTCATTTGTCTTCTTATTCTATTTCATGTGTCTTCTATTTCATTTGTCTTCTAATTCTATTTCATGTGTCTTCTATTTCATTTGTCTTCTTATTCTATTTCATGTGTCTTCTATTTCATTTGTCTTTTAATTCTATTTCAGGTGTCTTCTATTTCATTTGTCTTCTAATTCTATTTCATGTGTCTTCTTATTCTATTTCATGTGTCTTCTATTTCATTTGTCTTCTAATTCTATTTCATGTGTCTTCTTATTCTATTTCATGTGTCTTCTTATTCTATTTAATGTGTCTTCTATTTCATTTGTCTTCTAATTCTATTTCATCTGTCTTCTAATTCTATTTCATCTGTCTTTTAATTCTATTTCATGTGTCTTCTATTTCATTTGTCTTCTAATTCTATTTAATGTGTCTTATATTTCATTTGTCTTCTAATTCTATTTCATGTGTCTTCTTATTCTATTTAATGTGTCTTCTATTTCATTTGTCTTCTAATTCTTTTTCATGTGTCTTTTAATTCTATTTCATGTGTCGTTTAATTCTATTTCATGTGTCTTTTAATTCTATTTCATGTGTCTTTTAATTCTATATCATGTGTCTTCTAATTATATTTCATGTGTCTTTTAATTCTACTGCATGTGCCTTTTAATTCTATTTCATGTGTCTTTTAATTCTATATCATGTGTCTTCTAAATCTATTTAACTTGTCTTCTATTTCTATTTCACTTGTCTTTTAATTCTATTTCAGGTGTTCACTAATTGTATTCTACGTGTCTTTTTTTTATTCTAACGAGTTAACAAAAATGTCAGAATGTTCTAGACATTTACCCTTAAGGCTAGTGTGAAGACCTTTTTTTTTTATATCAAGTACCTCAGAATTTCCTAAACATGATCTCTTGTTTGTGTTACATAGCTTGTTTTTTTGTTAGATATAGCAAGTACAATGAAAAATAATAAAATGAAACATCTCTGCTTATTCATCAGTCACATATGACAAAGAGATATATCTAGTTTTAGATTACTTGTGTATATTAGATGTCACAACGTTGAACCAGAACATGGCGGGTATTAAAAGACCGTAATTGAAACTGAATGTCAATGTTTCAATTGCTTTTAGAGCCACGTGTGATTGTTCATTATGTTGCTTTTTTTTTCTTGATGTCAACCACCGCTGGACAACGGTTATGTCACCGCTCGACAACGGTTATGTTACAGCTGGACAACGGTTATGTCATAGCTGGACAACGGTTATGTCACCGCTGGACAACGGTTATGTCATAGCTGGACAATGATTATGTCACCGCTGGACAACGGTTAAGTCACCGCTGGACAATGGTTATGTCACCGCTGGACAACGGTTATGTCATAGCTGGACAACGGTTATGTCACCGATGGACAACGGTTAAGTCACCGCTGGACAACGGTTATATCACTGCTGGACAACGGTTATGTCACCTCTGGACAACGATTAAGTCACCGCTGGACAACGGTTAAGTCACCGCTGGACAACGGTTATGTCCAGCGCTGGACGTGACAAAATAGATTGTCGAAATAGAACTAATGTACTCCTCACTAATTTTCAGACTCGAAGAAAATTTTATTATTATTATTTCTTGTTAGGAGGCGCGGTGGCTGAGCGGGTAAGCGCTTGTAAAGTGCTTTGGTTTCCAGGGGTGCCGGGTTCGAAATAATTACGAATCCTGGTGAAAACTGGGATTTTTATTTTCGGGATCTTTTAGCGCTTCTAAGTCCACCCAGCTCTAATGGGTACCTGACATTAGTTGGGGAAAAGTAAAGCGTTGGTCGTTAAACTGGCCACATGATATCCTCGTTAACAGTATGCCACAAAAACAGACGACCTTTACATCTACTGCCCTATAGGCCACAAGGCCTGAAAGGGGAACTTTTATTTCTTGTTATGTAGCACAGAATAGCGTGGAATGCTTGTGTATATATCTGTTCAGATGGTGGCAGTGTAATACTTGTATTATAAAATCTTGCTACCGTAAAAGACGGGTTTGAGAGAGAGAGAGCGAGAGAGAGGAGTGAGAGAGAAGGATAGAGAGGTAGAGAGAGAGGGAGAGAGAGAGGGAGAGAGAGAGGAAGAGAGAGAGGGAGAGAGAGGGAGAGAGAGAAGGAGAGAGAGAGAGGGAGAAAGAGAGGGAGCGAAGGAGAGGGAGAGAGAGAGAGAGAGAGGGGTGGACGTTTCGAGCGAATCCTATTCAATTTAATCAAAATCTCAGTGCAAGTCACTTAGTCATCCGTGAAGCCCTCAGCCACCTGGAAGATAAGAGTGGTCATCATCTTATTAGGATAGACGGACGACGGACTATATATGAATATCATTATTTAATTTAAGGTTCTTTAAAAAAAAGACTTACGTAAATTATGATTAGCCTCACATTTTGATTAACCACTGAAACATAATGTTTTGCTTTCCTTTAATATTGTTGGCGAAAATCGGATGGCATGATTGGGTCTAAAGCAGTGTTTCCCAAACTTTTGGGTTCAAGGGAAACTTCGCACATTTGAGTATTTAGCGGAACACTGCTCTTTTTTTACAGAAGGTGGCCTACTAGTTAATTATTCCGGTTGTTCGTGGTCCACTTATTCAGGCCTCGCTGAACACAGTTTGAGAAACACTGGTCTAAACTCTTAAAGTATGCGTTGCTGAGTAGCATACACTGCTTGGTTAACTATCATGTGGTGCCTCAATCCGAATCCCGAGTAGAGCTGAGCTGTTCTATTTCGATTACATCCTTTACATCACCTCATCATTTACATCTTCGATTACATCCTTTACATCACCTCATCATTTACATCTTCGATTACATCCTTAACATCACCTCATCATTTACCTCTTCGATTACATCCTTTACATCACCTCACCCTTTACCTCTTCGATCACATCATTTACATCACATCATCCTTTACCTCTTCGATTACATCCTAAACATCACCTCATCCTTTACCTCTTCGATTACATCATTTACATCACATCATCCTTTACCTCTTCGATTACATCATTTACATCACAACATCCTTTACCTCTTCAATTACATCCTTTACATCACCTCATCCTTTACCTCTTCGATCACATCCTTAACATCACATCATCCTTTACCTCTTCGATTACATCCTTTACATCACCTCATCGTTTACCTCTTCGATTACATCCTTTACATCACCTCATCGTTTACCTCTTCGATCACATCCTTTACATCACATCATCCTTTACCTCTTCGATTACATCCTTTACATCACCTCACCCTTTACCTCTTCGATTACATCCTTTACATCACCTCATCCTTAACCCCATCCTCGTCTCAGACAATAATCATCCTCTTCCTCATCATTTGCAACATTATTCTCCTATCTTTTTATCACATTATGTTAACTTGGTTCAGCCAATTCCAATAATAAGACGACCAGATCTTGGAAAGTCTACTCAGGGGCACAAGCGTTACATCACAAGTCTATCTTATCGTACCCCATTCCCAATGCTGACTGGCATATACAAAAAAAGCCTTTGAGCTGCTTTAAGTTACCCGGCATTCTCACCTTGACGTCGACATTTTCATGTAGATAAAATGTTATAAATATGATTTATGTTGCGCTTTCTTAATGAATAGTTCATTGGTTCTTTTAATGCTGGAAAGTTTATCTCCCCCCCCCAACCCTTTATTTTTACGACTTTCATCCTATAGATGTCGCTACCACATGATTGGTCTACATAAGGCATGGTTAACATAGCATTAAACCGACTTGGCTGGTTATGTGTCTCGATTTAAGCTTCGAGTTAGCAGCTACATTGGTAGTTCGTTATAGGCAAAGAAGGGGAAATAATAAGTCTGTTACAAGTGATACATAGATAGAGTTGCTTCCCTTTACAAGAAGATGCACAACAATTTACTTACTTATAAAATACAGCCTTTACTTCAAAGAAGATTACTGTTGTTAACTTCTCATGCAATGTCTAAGTGAAACAGGTTTGAACCTGGTTTGAACGCACATTTCATTAATTATCGTTCTCATTGCTTGTTATATGTATTGCACAAATAGTAACACAGATTTCTTTAGAACTAATTTTCATTCCAAGACCCTGCCAGAGTCGAGCATTTTTAAAGGGAAACTATTCTCTGTGGTGGACTTTAATGGTGATGTGGCAGGTCTACTGCAGAACTGCCCTCTATTATTATTATTTAACATTACTTCAAGCTTAATAAGAGTGGGTAGAGAGTACGCTTGAACTTGTTTTGTCTTGGCTACCTATGAAGAGGGCTCGAGGTTCTACACCCGACTCGAGCAGAGTTGTGTTTACTGAGCGCCTAAAGGCAGCACGGAAAACCTTCTCCCAGATATCCCTTATCCCCTCTGGTTCACAAATGAGTTTGGACCATAGCGCTTTGAGCATGCTATAAGCATGAAAGTAGCACTATATAAAAGCTAAAATAATTATTATTAATAATAAGCCCCAAACCCACTGTAAACACATTAACCACTATAAATAATATCAGACAAACCCTGTTTTTCTTACCTCAACTGCCCAGCATAACCAACAGTCTGTATGTGCAGTGCAGAACAGATGAGAACAGCACGCTACTTTTTTCAACGGTAAAGACAGTGAAAGAGCTTACAGTTCAACAGCTACCTTCATGAAGATGATGAAGACTATCTCCCTTTGAAATAAGCGTTTATGTCCAACAGGATGGAAGGGCCGCCCTGAGCCCCTCGTTATTATAAGCTAATCAAACATCACCAAACACCAACATTTTGAAACATCAACAATCACCAACATTTTGAAACATCACTAAACACTAACATCTTGAAATGTCACTAAACACTAACATGTTGAAACATCACTAAACACTAACATGTTGAAACATCACTAAACACTAACATGTTGAAACATCACTAAACACTAACATCTTGAAACATCACTAAACACTAACATGTTGAAACATCACTAAACACTAACATGTTGAAACATCACTAAACACTAACATGTTGAAACATCACTAAACACTAACATGTTGAAACATCACTAAACACTTACATCTTGAAACATCACGAAACAACATGTGGAAATATCACAAAACAACATGTGGAAATATCACCAAACATCAACAACATAAACCATTGCCGTACAACAACTTGAAATATCACCAGACACCAACATCTTGAAACATCACTAAAAATCAACATCTTGAAACATCACTAGACATTTATATCATGAGACATCTCCATCTTTACAAAACATCACCAAACAACACCTTGAAATATCACCAAACATCAATATCTTAAAATATCACCAATACCAACATCTTAAAACATCACACGCACTGATATCTACTTTTATTGAAAAACTTTTTTCTATCAATGACATGTAAAGTACAAGCTGCTGTAATGAATGGGTCATTATTGATCATTTTCAAACGTAATGAAAAGTGCTATAAATCATTTCAGAACCCGAAATTTCATACAGGGAGATAAAATTCATAAAAAAAGCAATCTATTTGGTGTATCCGGTGTATAGAAAATCGGAAATATTGATAAGCTAATTTAAGAAAAAATCTGACAAATTTTAGTGTCATTTTTAGCAGTCTAAAATATTTTGTAGCTCTTTCGCTTGCGGCGCAAAGTAATGATAATTATTATTTAGTTGGAAACAGTGAGTATGCTTAGCAAAACCTCATCTGATGAAGTCCCATCAATAGTCGGCACAGAAAAGAAAAACAAACATTCCAAATGCTTTAGAAAAATAAGTTCATTTTAAATGGAGTTGTATATTTATAGCCCACAAAAGAAGGGAGATAAGTCAAGGTTTTAAGAAATAGAGTTATCTCCCGGGTCTTCCTAAAGATTCGTTATCCTGATAACAAAATAAAAATACATATCAAATGGTGCAGATAAAAAAAAAATTGTGTCCTAGGTTTTTAAATACTGCTTTGTCGTGTGGTATGCGCTTTGGTGCTGTTGTCTTGATGGTGCCGGGTTTGAATCCTTCCAGTGTTCCTGTCGCCATTTCCCTCCGTCCTGCTGGTTTTTTATGAGTTTTATAATTATTTTAAATATTGGATTAAAACAAATGTTTACCTGCCTCTCTAAAAAATCTGTTTGTGTAAAAGTTTCTAAAAGATTACTATGAACTTCAAAATATACAGCAGTTCTTTACATATCAATGTATTTAGCCAAAGAAATGATATGGTAATTGCAAGGTATGCAGAAATGATATGGTACTTGCAAGATAATAAGGTGATATTAAGGTTCCTTACAACTATGTAATATACATTATGCCAATGGGTTATTTGGGTATATGATTTGAGAATTGAAGTCCGCATCATCAAGGCATTCCGCTAGTCATATTTTAACAACAATTGTGTCATAAACTCTTTATTTTTATATTTTTTTGGTCAAATTTAGACTTTATTTTGTCCTTATCTTTAAGTACATCTTTGACCCTTTCCAGGGTCATCCTTAATAATGACTTTGGTTATCTTTTCGGCCATATGCTATTCCTAATTTTGATCATACTAGTGACCATATATTCGGACATACACTTAGCTATATTATCTTACCACTCCAATGGACATAACTTTGGCCATGTCGTTGGCCATATCGTTGGCCATATCTTTGTAAAAACATTTGCATTTCATAAGTGACGTTAATACCGTAGACACGTCAGTGTGCCAATTTTAGACTCACTTAAAGAAGGCTGATAAATCATGTTAATGGGAGGCAATATTTGGCACATGAACAGCGAATCAAACAAACATAAAACGGAACAGTGAAATCAAATAGTGAGTCGGGAAGAAGATTTGCAAAGCAGGTGCTGGTCATGTGACGTGAGGTAAATAGCCACACACACACGCACGCACGCACTCACGCACGCACACACACACACAATATGCCTCACTTACCTACGTGCGCAAACATGGGCATAGCCTTTGTGTGAGGGTTTGTGTGCTGTCTCTCTATCTATCTATCTATCTATCTATCTATCTATCTATCTATCTATCTATCTATCTATCTATCTATCTATCTATCTATCTATCTGTTTGTCTATCTATCTATCTGTTTGTCTGTCTGTTTGTCTATCTATCTATCTATCTATCTATCTATCTATCTATCTATCTATATCTATCTATCTATCTATCTATCTATTTATCTTTCTATCTATCAATCTATCAATCTATCTATCTATCTATTTATCTATTTATCTATTTATCTATTTATCTATTTATCTATTTATCTATCTATCTAGCTATCTAGCTATCTATCTATCTAGCTATCTGTCTGTCTTTCTGTTTTTCTGTCTGTTTGTCTATCTATATACTTGTCTTGTAAAATGTCCATCTTTCAGTGTATTATTTGTTATGAAAGTCTAAATTACTCTAAAGTACTTACCGGTGTGAGGTGAGAATATTATTCACAGTATCAAAGAAATTCATTCACTACAATAGTTGACACAGTTTCCAAGGGAACTTAACTACTATTCCGTTTTTGATTGGTTTTAAAAGCTGTTTCTTTTTCTTTTTCTTTTTTTTTACCTTTGATTCAAATCTCTATTCAGTAACAGCTTTAAAAAAAAAACGCGGATGAATCTTTCTGTTCTTACGTCACAAGAGGAGAAGACTCACGTCTGGTAACAAATGACGCCTGCTAGGCTCGTGCGACTGGCGAGTTATCTTCCCCTGCCGCCTCCACCTTAACAGCTCACACAAAATTCAATTCCTTGGGAGATTTTTTTTTGTCTGCTTTTCATGTACTTTTTAAAGTCTAAAAGTTGTAAGTTCTTTTTTAAACAAATAAAATACAAAGTTTGTACTGATATGTAACAAAGCGGTCGTATATATATATGTTTGTAAAGATTATAAAATACTTGACCAATGAAGATTCAAAGTCAATATACGCCGTGTAAATTGAATTGCAAAATATACGTGCTTCCTAATGCTTCGAATATAAAACCCAATCCCTTGACTTTACAAACATAAATTATGTACCATCATTATACATAATGAAGGCATGGTGGCTGCGCGAGGTCTCGGGTTCGATTCCTGGTGAAGACTGGACTCGTCAGGTCTGGCGTTTTTAATTTTGGGATATTTGGGCACCCAGCTCTAATGGGGAAAGTAAAGGCGGTTGGTTGACACCCTCGTCAGCCGTGGGCCACAGAAACAGATGATTTTCAACATCATCTGCTCTCTAGATCGCAAGGTCTTAACGGGGAACTTCACTTTTATTATACATGATACAAGAATTGAGTTTAAATTTATTTAAAAAAAAGAAAAAAAGTGTATTCGTTTCCTCATCTCTTAATACTCTAAACAACACTTACCTCCCCTTACACTGGTACATTTTGTATAGAAAAACCAAAATAAACTAATTACGACTAGTTGATTAACTTATTGGTTAATATTATGATTGATGTATGTGTTGTCATCATTCATGAGCTTGTATGCAACATTTGATGACGATTGTATGGGCAGAGTTGGTCGAAAAAAAAATCGATTGTAAAAATTCAAACATAAAACGAAAACGGTGCAGAATAAGTAACTAAAGGCGTTGTAGAAATCTCAATACTTTGTAGCAGCGTTTCTCAACCTTTTAAGCTCGGCGACCCCTTTTTACAATCATCCACTCTGCCGCGACCCCTCCTCCCCCCCCTCCACATACACAGCAATAAAAGAATAGACAAAAACAATTCATTTTTTCGATGGTCTTAGGCGACCCCTGACAAGGGGGTCGCGACCCACAGATTGAGAACGCCTGCTTTATAGGAATCATGTGGCATATAACAGACGAAAATTTCGGAAATAAATGTAGGTCAGTGCAATACAAGATAGCAGAAATTGGGAAGAACTGTTTATATGCTCAGTGGCTAAGTATGAAGGGCGTTAAGGCTCAATGTGTGTTGGCTCTTGAACTAGAAGAGCTCCCATGTGTCAGTGAAAGCTATTCCTTTATTACTTTGAAGAAAACCGGATAGCATAATTGTTGTGGAACTGTGTCTTTGTAGTGACCCATGCTGAATTAAGCGACTTCATACTGTTATTTGTAAGAAGTTGTAACTAAATTACTGTTTACAAAACTTATATCAACGCACGCTATCTATCTGGTAAAAAATTTATCCGACACCCAATCTCGGATCAAACTGAAATTCTGAGCAATTTTTTGTTTTACCTGACAATATAAGAGCCAATATAAAAAAAAATAACCAATTACTTAATTAGTTAATTAACTATTGGTAATATATTATTTTGTGTGATAATAATAATAATAATAACAATAATAATAATAATAAAATAAAAAATAAAAAAATAAAAAATTGTGAATGTTACACTCTAATTTAATTCATTAACACAGATGTTATTATACTTGATCTACTTTATTGTATTCTGAAATTACTTTTTTTTTCTTATTCTTTGTTGTTTTGTTTTAATATATTTCACGGACTCTTATTGTAGGCTTTAAAAAATATATGCTTTGAACTGGAGAAGGGAAGGGTTTTCTTTGCTCTATCAAGTTCAAGAAATGGCTTCATTAGCAAGATATCGGGCGAGTGGTTTAATGAACTGATCTTACTCCCTGACGTCTGCTCTTGACCTTAGAGGCTCCAAGGTCAAAGAATGTAGTTAGTAAAATGCAGAGTGTTATCATAAGAAAACAACATGGACATTATCAGCGGGAGTGGCGAAGTCCTGGGAGAGAGAGAGAGGGAGAGAGAGAGAGAGAAAGAGAGAGGGAGAGAGAGAGAGAGAAAGAGAAAGAGAGAGAGAGAGATAAAGAGAGAGAGAGAGGGAGAGAGAGAGAAAGAGAGAGAGAGAGAGAGTTTAGACACAAATAGTCCCCCTTTCGTGATGTCACAATCATTAGGTGTATTATAGACGCACTAAAATAAAAGTGTTATTGAGGAGTGCCACAGGGAACACATGTCACATTCTGGCAAGACCATTCAGATTTCGAATTAGAACCACTGACTTTACGTCTCCTCACTTTGAAATAAACCAATTACCTGAAGTTCCACTCAAACGCCTTTACATTCATTTTTATCAGCCCCCGATAGTCGAATAGACGCTATTAGTTTTGTTTGGTCATTCTGTCCGTCCGTCCGTCCCGTTTAGATCTCGTAAACTAGAAAAAATAGTGTAAATCCGACATCATGATATTTTAGACCATTCAATGCTCTGATGCAACGGCTTCAAAATTTTTCTTTTCTAAAAACGAAAAAATTTAATTTTTAAAATCAACTATGCCAGCAGTTTTTTCATAAAAATACACAATTTTTACAACTGTTCACTATTAATAGTGACAGACACGGAAGGCTATTTAGTAAGGGAGATGACTATTTACCATATTTTTAAACACATTTATGCAAACGGTTTTAGATTTTTTTGAGGTTTTTTTTTTACATGTATTACTAAATTATGTGAGCTCTATCATATTTACTTCTAAATTTTGAAAGAGAAAAAAATATTTACTATGCATAACTTCTGTGTAGTTCCAGTATATTGTTATCATTGAATAAACGTCATATTTTCCTGCCAGTGCTACATTATTAGAAAGAGTCAATATATTCTATTAATGTTTGTTACATGTTAAGTGTTGCTCCAGGACACATGAACCCAGCGAAGTAGAATGTTTTGAAGCAGCTGTATTGACGCAATGGTCGTTTTGGCGCCGAGTTTTTTTTCGGAGATACGTCACGTGAATTAATTCTTTTATTAATGAACAAAAACAATTTTATCAAATTATTAAATTTTTTACTACCTTTACTATTTTAACTGTGAATAGACCTTGTTTTTATTGATTTAACTGTATCCTTAAAGGATTACGGGCACGACATGGCCTAAATTGTGCCGATGTGCCTAAACTCAAAACCCAAACTCAAACTCAAATAATATTAAACTCTCTCACACACACACACATTCTGATGTTAAGTAAGGTAACAATATGTACACAACAAACTTACTTCCAAATACTTGTGTACACAATATACATTGTTCTTTACAGAAACAAGAAAAACTTAAGAAAACACCTTTATAAAAGACAATACCTCCGTTATACATTTTATAGTGCGATTATTTTGCTTTTAGTAACTAATAAATGTTAGTAGTAATTAAAACAAAAGGAACATTTTAAGCCCGCCCTATTTACCCTGATAGTCCTTTCAAAACCTATATTGGACCTAGACCTAATCTAAATCTCTAGCCAAATTTAAATTTATTTCATGTTTTTAATTGAAAAATGATAATGGTCAGACTAGAGTTTTCGTGTGTCCAACGAGCTAGGAATTCTTTTCTTAGCAATATACATAAACTGTGGCTGAGCAGGATTACATGTACTTCAAACAAAAATTAAAAAAAAAAGATCTAGTATTACTAACTGTGGTGAGAAATTTGTTAGAAGTAAAAGAGTTAATGGATCCAAGTGAGGTCGTATCGCCTAAAAACTAAGAGACAATGTCTAATTTGTAATCCATTGATTCTATGAGATTCTTTGATTTAATTCCCTTTACAGACCTTCTTAAAGTACAGAATGACCTATTTCAGTGAGAGGGGGGGGGGAGAGAGATGAAAAGAGGGTGAATAAAAGAGGGAATTCTTGTTCGACTGAGGAGAAAGTGGGTCCTATAAAATAGTCGATTACGGATGAGTAAAGAAGACAACAACATTACGATACTTTGAGTTCTCAGCAGACGTGAAATAATCAAGCCATAAAAGAAAAACGTACAACTTCTACTGAAAAAAAAATATGAAGATCAAGCTGGGTTGGGAAAAGTATAAATAGTTGAAAGAAAAGCCCCAGAAAAATACTCAGAATTATTGAGCTTTTCTGACAAACTGATTAGACTATGACGGGTGATCACCCTTGTCTAGCGCGTGTCCTAACGAACTTTTGCTTCACGCTCCGGTTTGAGACAGCACATCTTAGAGAGCCATTGACCGCTTTCATAAAAATGGCAGCGATAATATGTATCTTTAAATCTACCACCAGCCAAAGTGAAGCGCCACCTCTGAGCCTTAGCAGACAAAGACATCTAAATTAATATTATTAGCATTGATTTCATTCAAGAAATAACAACCTTTATCATTTTCATCCTTTTAAAAAAAAAAGTCTCGAACAAGGAAAGACTTTCGTTATTCGCAATATTTTTGAAGACTCTCTAATGATAATTATTCTTTTAAAAATCTGGAAGAATTTTCTACCGGGCGCTGATATTTTTTGAATAACTTTTTAAGCGAAGCCTAAAAACGAAAAATGTTTCTATTCTCAACACAATCACTCACTTCCTTTGATTGACCTCGCTAAATAAAAACAAAGTGGGCGGGGATGAAATATGTGTTTTTAAAGATTTGCAATGTTAAATGTTTCTAATATTTTGTTTCCAGAAAGTTGACAATCTTAAATGTCAAATTCTTTTAAATGAAAATTTAAAAAATGTAATTTTCAAAGTCATATATTGTTGTTTGTTTTGTTTTGTTTCTATTTTATAGTATTGAGTTTCGATGTTAGTATTTTAAAACCTGTACGGTATTTTCTTCTCGTTTATGTTTTCACTTTCAAAAAAAGATTTACTAACTCTTTCTCTCCGTCATTATTTACCACATTTTGGTGGAATCAACGCTGGTATCGTCAGTTAGGAGAGAAAGAGTTAATAGCGTTACACAACAAACGAACCTGGGTTTTTCTAAGCTATGATACTTGGTGTGTACTAGTAAAACTGCACCCACCTAAATAAATCGTAACTGGAAATCAAATACCTATATTTATTGTAGTATATATATATAGGTCTGTGGTTGAATATTATATAGCCTTCGTAACTTTTGCTATAGAGAAATGACTTTTGTAATTTCTTTTACAGAAAAATTGGGCTATTCGCGTCTGACACATATATAAGTTTTATGTTCAAAGCCCATTGTTCAATATTTTGAATGCTTGTGTGTTAACGCAAAGGCTGTCAGTTCTCAGTCTAAAAACATCAAATACATTAATTTGCTCACTCAGTGTATTGGCGCCTCTATCCTCTGGAACTTAAAGCATTAATTGCGACTCGTCTAGTTAAACAATTAACTCGTACAGCCGCTGACACGAAAACCGTGATGTCATAATTATGAATTATATCAATTCGCAGTTTTGGAAGCGTATGCACTTTAATTTTAAGTTTAATTAAAGAACAACAAATAAACGAAAATCATTAATATTTAATCTTGAAAACCTAACACTCGGAAATATATCTTGTAAATATTCGATCGAGTTCTCTATTTCTATGGTTTAATTTCATGCACTTTAAAGTAATTGCAGAAGATCAATTAGGTTTGAACATGTTTGCTAGAAACAATGTTTCCATAATTCAGTGTTTCCTAAACTGTTTCCTTAACGGAACACTTCGTACATTCTGAGTATTTAGCAGAACACTTTGCTTATTTTTTTAAAGGGATATTAAGTCACGAGCTGGTCTACTAGTTAATTATTTCTGTAGTTGGTGGAACACTTATTCAGGACACATGAACCCTAGTGTTCCGGAACACAGTTTGGAAAACACTGCCATAATTGATAGTTTTAAAAATTTCTTTGTCTTTATTTTAGCTTTAATATATCACATCTCACCCTATTCTTCCTGGTTCAATAGGGCTTGGTGCCCGAGATTTTATAATCAAAAGTCACGTGAACTTAATTGATCATGAATGTTAATCATTCGTCCATTTCACACAAAGACCCAAACAGTTTTTGTATGCATGCAGACTGAATGTTTTAGACCAGTGATGCCCAACATAAATCGAACTGCGGGCCATTTTAATTTCCGAACTGGTGTCGCGGGCCACATAAACGAAACTGTACAAAAACGAAATGAAATTGACCTGCGACTATTTGATTCGAAACCTGTGGATCTAGTAGTTACATTCATGAATGGGATATTTATTTAAGCTTTATTTAAGCGCCAGGAAGCGGCTTCGTTTCTCTGTTAAATATATGAGCAACAATGTAGCTAGCAATACCACCGACTCATTGTCTTGGCTCTTTTTTGGTGAATATTCACATCGATCCTCCAATCTCTAGATGTTCTTTAACAATCTTTTTATCCAAGGCTCAAATCAAGGAATGACTTCAAATTTGTTTTGAAATGCCGTTAATGTGTTGTTCTTTAACAAAAAACAAAAAAAAAAACAGCTACAATTTCTTTAGAAATCAAATATGTCGGCTTATTATCATGTTCCACAAAACAAAAGGTAAAAGTCCTATCACTTTTTCTGGTAGATTCTACATTAAGAATCGCATTTCATAGACGCACAAATGTTAAAGGTCATGGTATCAATCAATCGGGTAAACATTGATGGCCCTAACGTAGGTAGAGAGACATTTTTTAATCTTTTTTTTTTTTTGGGGGGGGGGGGGGGGAGGCTCGCAGATTTTTTACTGTTTGTGCCGACATTTCGGCGGGCCGGATGGAACTAAGTCGCTGGCCGGATCTGGCCAGCGGGCCGCATTTTGGCATCACTGTTTTAGACAAACATAATTTGGTGAAAATGTTAGACCTAATTCTTTTATATATATATATATATGTTCAGGGATATAATTACTTTAACATTGTTATACCTAGTCAGAGGAATATAAAACGATGTAATGAGAACTTCCGAGGACGCGGACCTGACTGAATGCTTTACAATGTCTACTTCATCTGGGAGGCGTGATGGCTAAGCGATAAAGCGCTTGCCTTCCGAACTGAGTTCCCGGGTTCGAATCCTGGGATTTTCAATTCCTGGCTCTTTGGGCGCCACTCAGTTCTAATGGGTACCTGACATTAGTTGGGAAAAGTAAAGGCGGTTGGTCGTTGTGCTGGCCACATAACAAACTCGTTAACCCCGTCGGCCATAAAAACATAAGACCTTTACATCATCTGCCCTATACGTCGAAAGGTCTAAAATGGGGACTCTACATTTTAAAACTTCATCGGAGACAAAATCTATTACATCCCAAATCTCGAGACAGAATCTATTACATCCCAAATCTCGAGACAGAATCTATTACATCCCAAATATCGAGACAGAATCTATTACATCCCAAATCTCGAGACAGAATCTATTACATCCCAAATCTCGAGACAACTCGTTGTTTTTTTTTTGTCAAAAACAGCAGAAAGTTATTTGCGATTTTTAAAGTCAAATTTCTAAAAATCTTGAAACAGTCATTGGTGTTTAAGTTCCAGGAAATCACCGAGTCTTGAACAAACCGTGACCGTGGCTTGTGATCAGTACTGTAATGTCTAAATAGTAAGACGCGTAAAAATTGGATTTAATTGGGGATTCCCTTAGTGACGCGACGGTGCATTAAAAAACTTAGAACGGAAATAGTTTAGAGACAGACAAATGGACGAGAGAGACCTCGTGTAGTAACACTTAGGTAAGGACGTATTTTTCTTTAGCTGACGGCCTGGTCTGTGCCTTTCTTCCTGTATTAAAGTATCGTGTTCTCAAAAAAAAAGAGGCCATCTATATATATAATTCTCTTCTTTGCTCAACAGTTTGGACGAGCAAGAAGTAAAGGAAAGATCACTCTCTTATTTCTGCGGATAGTCACCCCACTAAAAAACAAGAGGGGGGAAGAACAAGTATTCACAAAAATAGCAGGGCCGGACCGTTGTAAACAAGAAAGATTACTCTTTTTTTTTTTTTTATTTCTACCTCACATAAAAAAAGAGGGAACAAGGCGACAGAGGGCACGGCTCAGGAAAAAAAAAGGGGGGGAGGGAGAAGTATTTTTTCACCCTTCGCTACGAATGGCTACCTGGTCGTGCGGTTTGCGCGCTGGACTGTCCCATTCGCCTTCGTCCTGCGGGAGGTTTGGACTAGGAAGTAAACTATCGTAAACTCTGAAGGAACATCCGAAACATGTAAAACATTTTACAAGCAAACATTTTACAAACACTAAATAGCAGCGCCGGACTTAACCATTGTGACCAAGGAGTCATGGAAAGAGAACAAGTAATCTACTATGTATATTTACAGGTCATTAAATAGCAGGGCCGGACTTAACAATTGTGGGGCCCTATGCGAAATGGATTTCGCGGGGCCAAGTTTGGGTAGGGAAGCGGATAATAAGTGAAATTTAAGAGTTTGTATTAGAAAATAAATTCGTCTTTGCATTTTATTCATTCTTTACTAGGTACAGAATTACTTGACGAGCCTTTCGTGTAGCAAAATCATACAGTATATAATAATAATTCTGTTTCCTACATAGATCACGCTCAATAGCAGAAATTACCAAATGTTTCAATCTATCTTTCAAAATTGTTGACCTCAAGTAATTCTTCATTACTTTGAGGCGCGACAAGCTTCTTTGACCAGATTACACAATTACTGCTAATGCATAATGCCGTTTTTATTTATCGCGCGTAGGATTGGCGTTTTCCATATCGAATGACACCCTAAAATGACAATTTTGTAATTTTTTTTTATAAACTTTATTTAGTAATAATTTCAAATTACATTGTCACGAATACAGTATACAATATACAATTCAGTGGTTCTCTCGAAGCACAGGGCATCCTGTTTCAAACATGCAACATTATTGTGATATTAGCTCATACTTTCATCTTTTCGAAAACTTCCAAGTGCTTATTAACACTTTAATTAATATTTCGTAAATTTAAGTAAACATTTTTTTAAATTTTTGTCATTATATATAACATGTGTGTGCCAGTTTTTTGTTTTTTAAATGTGGTTTATTCAGATTATACTTTCACTTACACAAGACAAACTTGTTAACGCATTCACGTCCAGACCATATAATACTGTTGAGCAGTCAAAGTTATTGAGAAGTTGTATATACTTCATGATCTTTTACACTGTTCATTGTAATGTACCCGCTGTAGTTCATCAATTATAAATTCATAGTCGCAGATATATGAGCATATAATACTGTTGAGCAGTCAAGGTTATTGAGAAGTTGTATATAGTTCATGATCAAATACACATAGTTAATGATTTTGTTGGATCGTTTACCAGCTGACAGATCAGCCTGAAGTCCTATTGATCTGATGTTTTTACGTTCAACACTTAAAGCTGGGCTAGTCAACAATGTTCCTGGACATCACGTTGCAGAACTCCACTCCAGATATTAAGTTGTCGTCGACCCAAGACTGAGGCCAAACAGCAATGCAGTGAGTTCATGAGGAGTTTAGAGGACTATATATAATCTAAGATGGATTATTCTTTCCAGATTGTCTGGTCTGGCGATGGTTTTATGCAAATGAACATGCAGCGACCCATACAAATCAGAATAACTTATTCGTTTTTGTTCAAAATATGCTTAAAATGTTTTTGCATATTATTTAAATAAGAAAACGCTTTTTTATATTACATAACTATTTGCTTTGATTATGTGTAAGAAAGGATATTTTTAATTATGGAGGTGTTAGACCATCAAAAAACACGTTGTGTTTGACCAGTTTAATTATTTGCTTTGAGCAGCTGGAATGCTTTCACGTTAGTTTATCATTTTGGAGTTTTTCACTTAAAGCAAAACAATGTCAAGGACGCTTAAAAAAAAAGCTATAAAAAAAAAGCTAGCCATTTTATGGCCTTTATAAGTTTGTCAACGCCAGCGCTACTTTTTTTTTAACCCCCAACAATGATTCTTTTTTTGGCTTATGAAAGAATATTTTCTTTACTCAATATTTAAACAAATACTAACCACAGGCTACTGAGTCGTGACACATTTTTATTCGTGTTTAGGGAAGTCCTATTTTTTTCCCGCCACCCCACCTCCTTTTGTTTTTATCTGTCCTTAAACCCCCCTGCCCCAAATAGCAATGTCTGAAAGGCAATTTAGTTGTTGTTTTTTTCTATATGCCTATTTGTAAGATAGTTGTCCTATACACGATATGGTTGGCCTATTTGTGAAAGGATTGGCTTATTTATATTAATGTTGGCCTATTCTTCAGATGAACATAGAGTTGAAGCTAGGTGCTGAAACAAATGTAATACATACATATATCAAACATAAATAAACAGCGGCAACAGGGACCAAGTTTTTAAATGAGAGAAAGTAGGCGGTGTTGTCGTTTCCAGCGTCACTGGTTCGAGCCTCGGTCGGCGCAGTCTCTTATTTTCATCGTATTTAATTCAAAACTTGGGTCCCTGGTGGCTGCTGTTCATTTATATTCTTCAGATAGTTGGCCTATCACTCAAATGAACAGCAAATCTGTCGGATAATTTATAATTATTCATTATTATCATCATCATGTTGTGACAGTTCAACTAACCGAATCCCTTCAATTCTCCTGGTCAGCAGCTATTCTTAGCAGGATATTAAGAGGGAGGCCGGTCCATTCTTTTACATTGTCAAAAAACAGGTTCGGTCATATTGCCATTAAGTTACCACCTTGTCTAAATGATAGAAACCTTAGAAGAACAGATACAGCGTTTGCTTTTCTTAAGTTCTCGTAAAACCATTAGTATCTCTCTGGTGGTTCTTTCTCATCAGTCAGTTCTGGAACGTATTACTAACATCACACGTGAGAGTCAGTGAATAGGTAGACTGCAGGTATTAAGCTGGCAAGTCAAACTGACATGACATTCATAGTCAAGATAACTGCCGCTCAGCTGTCGACACAAGTAGACAGAAATTAGCCAGAACTTTGTTAATTGACACTCGGTCGTCAAATGCTTTAAATAGATTATACTTTTCACGTTTAACTAACGACATAGCGGAAATGGATATCTGCCTAGCTCTCCTGATAAAAAAATGTAAGTCTAATCAGTGCTCCAATGAAATAGCTATAATAAATAAGTCCATAAGTGCCATTGAAACTATAAATATTTTCTCTGTAATTTCCATTAAAACTATAAATAAGCACCTCAGTAAGTTCCATTAAAATTATTAATAAGCACCTCAGTAAGTTCCATTAAAATTATTAATAAGCACCTCAGTAAGTTCCATTAAAATTATTAATAAGCACCTCAGTAAGTTCCATTAAAATTATTAATAAGCACCTCAGTAAGTTCCATTAAAATTATTAATAAGCACCTCAGTAAGTTCCATTAAAATTATTAATAAGCACCTCAGTAAGTTCCATTAAAATTATTAATAAGCACCTCAGTAAGTTCCATTAAAATTATTAATAAGCACCTCAGTAAGTTCCATTAAAATTATTAATAAGCACCTCAGTAAGTTCCATTAAAATTATTAATAAGCACCTCAGTAAGTTCCATTAAAATTATTAATAAGCACCTCAGTAAGTTCCATTAAAATTATTAATAAGCACCTCAGTAAGTTCCATTAAAATTATTAATAAACGCCACCCTAAGTTCCACTGAAATAACGTACTATTGTGAAAATATGTCCACTCTAAACTATAAGAAAATGCTTTCAACTATTCTATTTTTTTTTAATTCAAGTAGTAAGTCTATCAATATTAAGCTTTTTTAAAACATTTCTTCACAGACTCATTAGCTGCGATTGATAAAAGTTTCCCTTTCAGACCTTAGGATCTATGGGGTTGATGATGTTAAGGTCATCTGTTTCTATGGAGTACGATTAACGAGTGTCAGGACTGAGTTCGTAGAGGAGAAAAGGGGGGGGGGGCAATTCAGGTTGTTGACTTCAAGCCTGTTTTTGTTTTGGATTGTTTTACTTTGTGAGATGTTTTTTTTTTTTTAAATGGAATGTAACTCATAGTAAAACAGTGTGGTTTTTGTTCCTAGTCCAGGACAGTTGGATTTGGGTTATAGAGTTGAAGTATAGACTCTAATTATTTCTGTATCTTTATATATAATTCTCTTCTTCCCTAATCAGGTCAAACAAGAAGTAAATGGGAAGATCACTCTCTTATTTCTGCGGAGAGTCACAGACGAGAAGTAAATGGGAAGATCACTCTCTTATTTCGGCGGATAGTCACCCCACAAAAAAAAAAACAAGAGAAGGAGGGGGAACACGTTTTCACAGCTCGGTACGGATGGCTGCGCGCTGGACTGTCAAACCCTGCCCGCTCCCATCCCATGCGGGAGGTTTGGACTAGGAAGTAAACTATCGTCAACTCTGAAGGAACATCCGAAACATCTAAAACATTTTACAAACACTAAATAGCAGGGCCGGACTTAAGCATTGTGGGGCCCTATTCGAAACGGATTTCGCGAGGCCAAGTTTGGGTATGGAAGCGGACAATAAGTGAAATCTAAGAGTTTGTATTAGAAAATAAATTCGTCTATGCATTTTATTCATTCTTTACTATGTACAGAATTACTTTACGAGCCTTGCGTGTAGCAAAGTCATACAGTATATCATAATAATTCTGTTTCCCACATAGATCACGCTCAATATCAAGAATTACCAAATGTTTCAATCTATCGTTGAGAATGGTTGACCTCAAGTAATTCTTCATTAGTTTGAGGCGCGAGAAGCTTCTTTCACCTGATTACACAATTACGGCTAATGCATAAAGCCGTTTTTATTAATAGCGCGTAGGATTAACTTTTACCATATTGAATGACACCCCAAAATGACAATTTTTTTTCTATGTATTTCCGTATATTTTAAGGACTTTTTCGTATATTTTGCAATTTAGGAAGATTTCCAGGAGCTCCTAGTTAATCGACAGGAGTGAGCAAGAAATCTGTTTTAAGTTATAAAATGGTTTAATTTAATAATGTATACACCTTGAATTAGCGCGGGTTCCATGAAAGTGCGGATCCTTCGGTCACATAGGTTGCAGTGGCCTAAGACCGGCCCTGCAAAATAGCGGCGTAAGCCATGCCGCCGGTCGACTAGTAGTTATTATTCAGTCTATGGGATATCGAGCTGTTATATTTTACATGATACTGAATATTTCAAATTGACAGAACAATGCCTGTGTTATATACGATAACACACAATAAACAATTCCGCCATGTGACGGTCCCAAGACCAGCTGAGAAAGGAGGAGGGTTGGGTGTAGGGGGTAGCTACTCTACCCTGTAGAAAAAACACTAGCTACAGAAACAGCTAATCAACAGAAGTCACGGACCTGGGAGAGGATGGCCCTCCAGCTGGAAGGACGTATGTTGGTCAAGCAGATTGGCAAGACGTGGGGACAGTTGGAGAGACTCGCCCAGAGCCAAGATGCCTGAAGGAAGATGGTTGGTGGCCCATGCCCCAGAAGGGACCACAAGCAGAGAAGAGATGAGATGTAATAAACAAGTTATATGTCCGTGAATCGGCATTCTGAATCTTCATTTTGTCGTTATACGTGTCGTCTTACGGTATTGTTCAGGACTTAAGTACATTTGGTGATTAATGGCAATGTCTTCGATTCTTTTAATGCGAGAATGAAAATTTTTTTTTTAAATTCCGTAGAAGATTACATTTGCCAAATACACACAAGACAAAACCGTGATTTCCATGTTTTCACAATAATTAAGGTTAGCATTGTTCAGAAATTGTTCAAAACTTGATGATCATTAGGTTTTCTATTGTTCTCTGCTGTAGACAAATCTACGTACCTATGTGTTACACATGCGGAATGAACAAAGTTCTTAAAATTGTGGTTCAATCGAAAGGAACTTTCTTTAGTTTCTATGGAAGCCCAAAACTTCCGAGAAGCATTGTACTAATTGTTTTTGTTGGTGCGTTTTTGCCATCTGACAAGCATGAATTCCTATTGTCTTTGTTTTTTTTGTTATTTTATTTTTGTGTGGTTTATTCAGATTATGCTTTCACCAACAATAACACACAAAGACACACAGGTTAATGCCTTCTCCTCTTTTTTTTTACATGTGTTCAGGAATAATTTTTAAAAATTCTTAATTTAATGACAAGAATAAAGTTATAGGAAAAGTAATGTAAAATATGAATAAATTATATTACTTTTGTTATGTGCTGTAGACTTTGGGAAACACTGGTAAGCGAGATGTATGGACAAGGGGTTAATAACCGTTTTTTTTTAATGTTATGACTGTTGTGACACGGTTACTGTGTGAGGTCAACCGTGACACACGGTCAAGTGTTGGGTATCGAGAGTTAGGGGACTTGCGGGAAGTGACGGGTGTGTAAACAAGAAGAGAGGAAGTCAGCGAGTGAAGTTGGGTGTCTGTATATAACGTTTGCCGTGTATATATATGTTAGGTTGAAAATGTCCCACAATTAAAAGGCACTGTCAATGTAAAAGGACTTGTTTCTTCACAGCTACCTATCGAAGATAGGGGAGGG
Organism: Biomphalaria sudanica; assembly: GCA_036873155.1. Taxonomy (NCBI): domain Eukaryota; kingdom Metazoa; phylum Mollusca; class Gastropoda; family Planorbidae; genus Biomphalaria; species Biomphalaria sudanica. The sequence continues at coordinate 1,365,376 of JAZGLO010000174.1, read as the reverse complement.
GAGGGGCTCGGGTCTGCTAAACACTTAAAGCCGGCACGGAAACCTTCAATCAGATACCCCCCCTCCCCCTCACTGGTCAATAAAAAAAAATTGGGCCATAATGTACTAAGCATGCTGTAATGCGCTATATAAATGCGATTTAGGAAAAAAAAGGAACATGGGATACATGTCTGTAGAGCTAGACTGCTGTTTGGATTTAGTTCTTAAGTACATATTGTTATGACGTGGGATTGAACAAAAGAAAATAACTCACCGATTCTCAGTTCGCTGGTATCTCTCTGATCGCAGAAGCACACTCCAACTATGATCAATCAATATCCCCGTAAAGAGAAATAGTGTCACGATCTCCAAATCAGATTTACATATCCAGATCCACTAACACAAATTAAAGAAAACAATCCTCAATCCTCAGTCAAGAAATCCAAAATATTAACTCAAGTTTCTTAGCACATTTACACACTAGTTCATGTCATTTACACCCAACATCATAAACAAAAATCACCCTACTTCGCATGTGGTAAAATGGTTAGTCAGGGAGGAACAGGGTTACAACAATATACTTCCAATATGCTTCTTATATTCTTCTTATATTCATTAAAGGTAATGTTAAAAAGCTTTGCTACTATTACACATCAGCTGGCTTTTGTTTTATAATGTTCACCAGCGTTTCCCAAACTGTGTCTGAATAGGTGTTACAGGAAATACTGAAAGAAAAAACTAGTAGGCCGCCATTTGAATTATCCTTCCTAAATAATTAGCAAATATATAACAGTTTATAGATCTTTGTAATTCACACATTTTTTTAAAATGTCCTTTCAATATCGTTTCTGAGTTTTTAAATTTACTCTTTTTTTGCAGCCATTAATAATTGTTTAAACATTCTTAATTTAATGACAAAAATAAGTTTAAAGGAAAGGTAATGTAAAATTTGAATAAATCGTATTATTTTCTTTGTGTGCTGTAGACTTTGCTTTGAACACAAACCTATATATATATATAGCTTTTTTTGTGACGGTACGCGCCGGTACGGCGTACCGGCACCCTTTTGATTGTGGAAAAGAAATATTACTTTTCTTGTATTTTAATGTATATTATTAATTTAGTAGTAGTTAAAAGTTAGGCAATCATTCACTGAGTACCGGCACCTATTTTTTTTACAACAAAAGCACTCTATCTATATTATAAGTAGAATGTGAGGTGTATGTATGTATGTATGTATGTTACTTATAGACATCAAAACCGCTTGACCAATCTTGATAAAACTAGGCAGGAATGTTCCTTGGGTACTAACTTAGACCATAGTGTATGTATTGTAGGCCTAAAACGAATTTAAGACCCTCAAAAAAAATAAAGTTGTCCGACTCTACTACAGCTATAGTATTTTATGGATCTAGGCCATGGTTAACAATGTTGACATGAGAAAAGATCGAAAAGATTTAGACCTAGATCTAATTTTAAGAAATACACTTTGCGCACATATTTTTTTACTTTGACACATGAAAATACAAAAGAAGATCCATTGATTTCATTATATAATAAAATTAACCTTTTATTTTGTGTTTCAAAAGCATTTTTTACATAAATTAGTTCCTTATATCTGTGACTACAGATTTCCTGACGAACATTCTTTCATTAGACAATACCGTAATGAATCGCGTAATAAAAATTAATTCCTGTAATTGTTTACTTTATAATCCCATCCCTAGATCTAAAACTCTAATTCAACTCTAAGATGGTTTTGAGTTTAAGATCCCCCTACAGATCATTTTGAGGTGGAAAACCCCCAACAGATGATGAAGTCAGTAAGAATAGCACATTAGGTTTTTGAAATAGAACTTTTTAATAGCAGGAAAATGCACTGTAGATACCTCAGAAAATGCATTTTGTTGGCTTTCAATACCAGAAATAGTGCTTGGCTCCTAGTGCTCCCCCAGACTCCATTGCTAATAATGGCGGGGAATTTACAATTTTCCCACTAACTCATGAAAGAACCTATTCTAGGGCACAATAAACATCTTCCGAAAGAATGAAGGGTCAGAATGTAATAAAGATTATGCACACACACATAAATACATATAAATTTTTTTTCGCGGGGGGTAGGGCGTCGGAAGGGTGGGGGGGAAATCCCCCCCAACCCCCCCCCCCGAAAAAAAATCCTGGCTACGCCCATGATTACATTATTATTTCGTTTAATTGTGACTATATCGACAGTAAGGCGCAAAAAAAGACCCGCGGGTCGCGGGTAACATATGTCTAGTGTATATATATATATATATATATATATATATATGATTCTAAACATATACATATAATATAATGATGTTTAAGGAAAAATTCCCACCCCTTAAAAGTAGAAAACAAAACTTTGAACTATGCAGTATGTTTGTATGTTTTAAAGCATAATAAGCGAAAACGGTCAGAAACATGAGAAAACAGTTCATTAGAGGCTAGTAATTAAGCACAGCCATCAAAACCCTTTTTCACTATGCTGTTGTTTTTTTGTTTTTTTTTGTTTGTTGATTAAAGCTATTTAACAAACTTAAGAACAGGAAACCATTTTTTAAAGGAAATCCTCATGGATTTTTCAAAAAAATTGAAATATTGATATTGCAATAGTAAAAGAATAGGATAGGTTTCCTTTCTATACTTTGCGATCTATGGGGCCGACGATGTTAAGGTGCGGTAGCTGAGTGGTTAAGCACTTGGTTTCCGAATCTGAAGTCCTGGGTTCGAATCTCAAGTCCTGGGTTCGAATCTCGGTGAAGACTGGAATTTTTTATTTCAGGATTTTTTTTTTTGAGTCCGCCCTACTCTAATTGGTGCCTATTATTAGATGGAAAAGTAAAGGCGGTTGGCCGTTGTCTGACATGACACCGTTGGTGAAAGAAACAGAAATAGATTTGCAAATAGTAAACATTATATTATTCTTTAATAAATTTGACCTCAAATTTTGGAAATCTAAGAAATTTTCTTTGATATCACTGCCCTCAAAACCTCTATAAGTATATCTAGATCTAATAGATTGCATCATTTTTACACTGCATGCTTGATCTAGATACTAGACTTTCCTAAACTAAACGTTATCAATACAGAAACCCTTGACTTGGAGGCCAAAATGACACGGAGACCAAGATGAGACTAGCGCAAAAACAGGGACGTCCTCGTATATCTTGGCGCCACACTTTTCACAGCATTGTCGTCAGCTGTCTTAGTTAGAACAGACACGACAAACGTGAGACTGAAAAGACGTGCAATTTTAGTGAGTTAGATTTTGTTTGAAATACCATTTTATACTATTACTAAGTCTACTACATTTATTTCATTTCATCACAAGTTGATTTTGTTCAATAAAAGTTATATAAGTATAGTTCACAAGATAGTTATTTTAAGTTTCATAATGTAAAGATATATTACGCCTACAGCGGTATAGTTGTCTACCAGCAGTTTGGTGCTATAAGTCAACGACCGTCTACAACATGGAAGACCTCAGAGCAGTGAACACCAGGTGGGAAGAAGTTTCATTCATTGCCAGTGACAGATCCTTATGCTGAGAACTTGCTGATAATGAGCGGGGGGATCTACGTGTAAGTAATATGTAACCCCTTGTTGCGATAACTGCTCTTGGAAGGAGAAAAATAGCTTTCTAAATTTACTGTTATGTCATTCGAAGGACTTTGAAAATTCGGATGTGCAAAAAAGAAAAAAAACGTCAGAAAAAAAGTCAATGACTAAATTATTATTGAAATTTTAAGAAAAACAAAAAACTCTATTCATTATCTGTAAATTGAAAAACATAATAAATACAAAAAGAACTTAAAAGTTTCCCTTTAACAGTGCATTATGTTCTAAATATAGTTCTAGCCTCCATGCACAGACAGGAACGACTGTAAATGTCTTCTATAGTCACGTCGTCACCTTTTTGGTTTTCTATATTTGCATAGCAATAAAGGTTAAAAGGAAGCCTGGTGTTTCTGCCAACAGAAATGATGCATTCCCCACTTCCATCAAAAACTGACAATCTAAAAGTTGAGTTTACTTTTCAAAGTAGAGAATAGATAAGTTACTCGAGACTCGTACTGTTGAAAGATGTTTGCACCGAGGCCTGAACTGTAGGTTAAGTAATTCGTTCATCCTAATGGAAAAGAAAGATTGTAAACATCGACAATAAAAATTATAATGAGAATTTCAAGTGGCGCAATTTAAGCCTACTTCTAACAACTGACAGAATCCATTACATCTAAAACTTGTTACGTAAAGTAGGCCAAGCAAGGATGACAAAGTGTACCCTTAACTCGTGCGATTGGCTAGAGTGTATTTTAGACGTCATCGAATATATCTAGTGCAGGGTTTCTCAACCTGTAGTTCGCGACCCCCTTGGGGGTCGAGTGACGATTTGCCAGGGGTCGCCTAAGACCATCGAAACTTGTCTACTCTTCTATTGCTGTATGTGTGTGTGTGTGGGGGGGGGTCGCGGCAAAGTGGTGGATTGTAAAAAGGGGTCGCCGAGCATAAAAGGTTGAGAACCGCTGATTTAGTGGATGATTATAACATAGCGCAGAACAGAGCACCTGGTAGCAGGCGGTTTGCGAGCGAGAAAGATGGAGATTTCTTACAAAGGCCGCACGATACACATTTATGAGACCAAAAGGAAATCGACTGCCGATGACAAACGTAGCGATCAGAGAACCTAAATATACCGCCGGCTGGATGTGAGTGGCAAAATATGTAGGTCACAGCTGGGGCTGCGTATCCACGTGAAATATTGCAGTCCTGCTTAGTCTTCGGACTCAAAGACAAGCTTTATTATCATTATTCTGTTTTTGGAACGGACGGATAAATGTCAAATATAGAAGAATGTCAAGAATAATAAATTTAATGAAACATTTTTTTTTTCACGGTTTACTTAGGTTTTCCTTCAGAATCCCAATAAATCTGCCATAAGCTCAGTGGCGTAGCTAGGGTGGGGGGGGGGAGGGTCCAAATTTGTAAATACCCCTGGACTGAGTGTCCAGAATTTGTTTTTACATTAAATATTAAATACTACGCCATTATCTCATGACATGTCATGATGGCTAATGTCCTAATGCGGGGGCAACTAAATAGGTCAAGCTCCCGGCCGCCAAATCCCTAGCGACGAGACTGCATAAACACCCTTGAAACAAAACCCTGCGAAGTAGTGAACCCCCGAACGATAAAGCGATAAAGGATTACTGTAGTATGACTTAGTTTCACTGACACTTTAAATAATGTACATGTCCTCTGTATGTACCTGAAGTCGCTCCAACCTGGAAACCTGGATAGCTTATCTTATTAACGTTTTTTTTTAAAAAAAACAATCTCTCTCTCTCTCTCACTCTCTCTCTCTTGGATGCATTTGGTGTCCAGAAGTGAGGCAGACGTAAGACAAATAAGGTCCACCTCTTTCCTACATATACTAGCCCTCTCTCTCTCTCTCTCTCTCCCCTCTCTCTCTCTCTTCTCTCTCCATACGTCTGTCTTTATGCGTATCTGTCTGGCATTCTCTCTGTGTGTAAGACTGAGATTAGTGTTGTCTTCCCCCTCTATCACCTAAGAATAAATTATAAATAGCTACTGGACGGAAAAAAAAAAAACATTTAAAAAAAAAATTTCTCGCCATTAGATGTGTGAATCTGGGTAAACCTTTAGAACGAGTGTGTACCTGCATCAGAGAGAGAGAAGAGCGAGAGAGAGAGAGATAAATTTGATATAGGAGAGAGAGAAAATAGTACAGAAAGAAAGCGGAGAGAGAGAGAGTCAGAGGAGAGACAGAGAAAGGAGATACAGAGAAAGGAGAGTCAGAAAAAGGAAAGACAGAGAAATGACAGAGAGAATAAGAGACAGAAGGAGTAGGGACAGAGAAAGGAAAGACAGAGAAAAAAGAGACAGAGAAGGAAAGAGAAAGGAGAGAGGGAGGGGATCAAACGAAATAGAGGGGCATATAGAGATTCCAGAGAGTAAGGAGAGAAGGAATGGAGAGAGACATACAGATGGGAGAGATAGAGAGAGGAGACAAAGATAGGGGAGAAGGGATAAATAGAAAAAAAAAACAAAGAGAAAGAGAGAAAGAAGAGAGAAAGAGAGAATATTATAAAACAAAAGATGGAAAAAAAAAGTAACTTAACTTTCCAGTTTAAAAAAGACAAACAAATGATGCTATCACATCAGTCTCAGTAAACTAAAAGAGCCAAAAGCATAACCTCAAAGGCTTAAAGTCAAAAGTTGAAGAAATAATTTGTTTTAACCCTGGCACTATCTTAACGGACAAGTCAGTGGAGAGAGTACGTGAGAAACCTAAGATCGCATCTGATAAACACAAAAAAGGCCGGATACTCAAGATGACAGATGATACCGACACAAGTTTTTTACCCTGTTTTCAGTTCAAATTTACTCTTTTTTTAGCGGCCCCGAAAGGGGAAAAGACGCTATTAGTTTTGTGCGAAATGTCTGTCCGTCTGTCCGCCCGTCCCGTTTGAATCTCGTAAACTAGAAAAGATATTGAAAATCCGACATCACAATATTTTAGACCATTCAAAGTTCTAATGCAACGGCTACTTTTTTTTTCTGAAAGCGAAAAATCTAATTTTTAAAATCAGTTATGCAAGCAGTTTTTTTAAAGAGAAAAAGCTAATTAGTATGCATTATAAGTTTGACCTAATTTAAAGTGAATACGAATCTTGTAAACTTCATTTTCCTAAATTATTTCACATAGTGAGCAGTTATACATATTATTATTTTTGATTTTTTTTTGAGGATTCGGAATAAGAGATTGATCTTTTTTAAACTATTAGATCAATTATAAAACATCAGTGGCTGAGCGGTAAATCGCTTGGCTTCCGAACCGGGGGTCCCGGGTTCGAATCCTGGTGAAGACTGGGATTTTCAACTTTGGAATCTTTGGGCGCCTCTGAGTCCACTCAGCTCTAATGGGTACCAAACATTAGTTGAGTAATAGTAAAGGCGGTTGGTCGTTGACACCCTCGTTAACCGTAGGCCACAAAAACAGATGAACTTTACATCATCTGCCCTTTAGACCACAAGGTCTGAAAGGTGAACTAGTTAGGCCAGGTTCACATCTAACTTTACATTCACTTTCACCTATCATTTGATCTGCGGGACCGTTGGGGCACTATACAAGATCTGTTTACCTTCTTTCTCCATTCTTACCTCTCATTTGTCTTTGATATAATTTCATTTGGATGTTCTTTCTGAAAATATTGAAGCCTACCTGAGTGGACCACTTCGGGGGCCGATTTTGTAACCTTGTATTGATATATTTTTGTTTACAAATACAGAGTCAAACTAAGAAATAAACGCTATGAGCTATGAACATGGCGTTAGGCTGCTAATGTCTTTGTGATTTTTACATTTATTATGGTGTTAGTAGTGTGTGTTTATGTTTAATATAAGCGTGTTTGTATCACTTGTGTACATGTATTTGTTTTTTTTTCTGCAGGTGTGTTGGTATTTCTGGGTAGTTGTGTTTTTGTTGTGTGCACGTTTGTTGGTATGTTGGTGTTCTTTGTTAGTGCTTTGTGCTGTATGTGTATTTTTTTGTGGTGTTAAGCTCTATCTATCTATTTATCTATCTATCTATCTATCTATCTATCTATCTATCTATCTATCTATCTATCTATCTATCTATCTGTCTATCTATCTATCTATCTATCTATCTATCTTTCTATCTATCTATCTATCTATCTATCTATCTATCTATCTATCTAACTATATCTATTGATCTTATTATCATCAGGACAGAAGACTAAAACGTCAAGAAGAAATATCTTGTATTATATTATAGATTACAAACGTGACATCAAGAGACAATAATTATGTCCTTCGCATTTTATTATCAGTCATACATATTAGCCAGTGACGAAAACTCTGCTAAATCATTGGTTTTCTTGGCTGAGTCAGGCAACCCAAACCATTCTCTAATGGCACTAGGGAGGAATGAGCACTTCAGTTTGCCCTAACATATCGAAGATGTAATGAATAATTGTGCAAAACTTCAACTTGGTCCGAGAATGGGAAAAGGGAGAAAAAACTAGTAAAATGTGTACAATTCCACCCAGACAGACAGACGGTCAGACAGACGAAGTAAATTAATGTAAGCTTTGTAAAAAAGAAATATCATACTATTTACAAGTAAGGAGATTCTTACCAGAGGCAATTACGTGTGAATTTTTTAATCCGGTGTACAGAAAATATGAAGTGTCGATAAAAAGGTTACGAACAAAATGTGCATTTTGTAATTCAAATTTCAGAGCTCTTGGCCTTGATAGCTGCCTGGTCGTGTGGTATGCGCTCTGGACGGTCCTTAAATGGTTTTTGAGGGTACCGGGTTCGAACCCTGCCCGCTGCCATCCTACTACATATTTAGGCTAGGAAATCTGAGGAGCAAACCCTAAAGTGAAGAACTCTCTTCACCTTTAGAAACAAATCGTAGCACAAATCAATTTTTATTAAGTTGGCAACTGTAATATGTTAATATGGCGTCCTTGACATTGCATTGTTGTTTTTTGGTCCATGTAATTAAATTATTTCAATGTTCCTCTTTTTATTTTCTTAAAGTTTTTATCACACATCACCTTTATATTTCTCTATATCGCTTTCATTCTTTTTCTGTTTTTCTACTTATTGTCGCTATAAGAAAACAAAGTAGAGCTTAGCAAGCAAAATATAACAAATCCTTAAAAAAAATTAAAAAAATAAAAACTTATCTAATCTTGAAATACAAAAACAAAATTTAATAAAATACTCTGAAAGACACAAAGATAAAGGCACATTCCTCGCTCCATATGCTAGGACAAATTGGTACAAATGCTATTTCCTCCCTAGTACTATTAAAGCATGGAATGGGTTGCCTGAGCTAGCCAGGAAAACCAGTGACTTGGCAGAATTTAAGTCATTGGTTAATATGCATGACTAAATGCCTGACGCGTAGGACGTAATCATCTTCTTTTTTGAAGTAACGTCTGTACTATATAAGATAAGAGAAAGGGGAAGAAATTCGTCTTTAAAACTATATCTACCAAATAATGTATAATTATTCCTCTAATTCAATATCAAATAAAATAATTAATAACCAATAATTAATTGACTGCTTGGGTATATTTGTTTACTCATTCATGTTTTGTTAGTTACAATAAATAATTGAGTAAACTATCAACTTGAGCGAAGAATACGTGAGGGAGAAATGGCGTTAACAATTATTTGAGCGCACTAAACCCAACAAATTTAGCCATGTGTGGGAATACTGAAGTATTAGTTCCCCTTGTTGCTTTTAAACATATGAAGTTAATTACCAGTAACTTATCCTCTAATATTTGTTGCATTTTCAAAATTGATTCATGTCTTGTCTATGTCAATGAATAAATGTGCGAAGTTTCAACTTGATCCGAGATTGGGTGTGGGAGAAATATCGTGTGCACACTTTTACCAGAAAGATAGAGAATGTCAGTGTAAGATTTGTAAAAATCGAAATGAAACCAAAGAGGAGATGAATTTTTTTTAAATGGGTATTGCGAATCTCCAATAGATAATTTCCATACTCTATAAGGGAAAGGGTTCTAGTCTCTAACGTCAACCTACACACGAATTATTTCCCTTGATGTGCATTCTAGAAAGGACGACCAAATAATATTTCAAGACTGTCTCTTAGCGTCTGAAAACGTGAGAAAAATAATACTGACAGGTATCATTTACGTTTAATATTTAACCAACTGGTTTCATTTTAAGTGTCTGGATTGACATGATCACACTCAAGCATAGACAAATCCCATGATGCACTAAAATATATTTTTTGTTTTGTTGTTGAGCTTTGTGTTTAATTTCTCGCCCATTTGGCAAATTAATCTATACTATAAAGAAGAACGTAAGGCGTATGTATGTTACTTATGTATGTATATATGCATGTCCCGCATAGAAATCAAAACCGTTTGGCCATTCTTGATCAAACTTAGCAAAAATGTTCCTTAGATGATGGCGGAGACCGTAGTGTATGTTCAATGTCCCCTCCCTTTTTTACAACCCGGGGGTGGGGGGCTAAATAAAAATGAAAATACGTAAATGATCTTTATTAAAGAGCGAAACTCTATAACAAATCGGGTAAACCCGCAGGCCGTGTGTCAAGTTCAGCTAGTGATAGAATAAAAGCAAACTAGATGATATATAGATTCTGACTGGTAACATTGTTACAGACTCTTAGGACAGTGCATTCCATTAACAGTGTTGTAAGATTTGGTAATGCTTAATGCACAATAGTAAAACAAATTTCTATCAAGATAATACAATTATTAATATTATTGTTAATAGCAAAGTATACATTTTATTTTCAAATTTGCGTGTCTTGACCATAACTAAATGACACTGACCGTCCGACCAGACGTGTCTTGAAGTACGGAGGTATCTACAGAGGTAGAGCTGATCCCCCCCCCCACCTCAACCTTTTATTTGCATAGTCTATCACATTGAGTTTCTAGACAGACACGTGACCACAAGCCAGAAGAGATGACATGCCGACATTGTCTGGAGGTCACATCGTATGAGTTTGCTTACTTGGTTCTGGTCCTTTCAGATTGTTAGGAAAGGGAACTGTAAGGTGTTTACAGTTTTAGAAAGTTTGGATTATTTGTTGAAAGCTGGAACGACATGGAAGTCTAACACGGGCGTTCAGAGGAGGTAATGTGTGCTAGTCTAGCAGTCAGTAGTGTACCTGTTCATGGATGTGTGTGGGTTGTTTCCTCTTCATATTGATATTGAATACTATTACAAAGCTTATATCCATTCTCTAGGTCTGTCTGTCTGTCTGGTAAAAAGTTTGAACATGTTATTTCTCCCACACCCATTCTCCGATCAAGTTGAAACGTTGCAAAATTATTTCTTGTACCAGACTAAACAAGAATCAATAAAAGAAGTTAGCAAAGTACTGAGTTGACTATTGGTACTTAATTATTTTGTTTGGTATCAAGAGAACAAGAGAAATAAATTGTATTTGACTGATGTGTTGGTATAAGTTGGAATAGTCCCCTTTTAATATGTCGCTTGAAAGATTTAACCTAACAAGTTAACAATAAAATTTCTACTCTCATAAGCACTTCGCTGGCACAGTGGTTAGTGTCGTGACTTGAGGAGGCTTGAGCCCTCGAGTTCGAATTCAAGTCGTTCAACTTTTTTTATTTTATAAAATTCATTTAAAAAGCGATCACGGTAACATTCACACATATACCCCCTTCTTTTATCCAAACTAATTGATACAATTGCAATTAAAGTAAGCTTTGTTTTAAAAGAAAAGTTTTTTTTTCTTGTTGTATCGTATTTTACTTTTAAAAAATTTAACATTGAAGTACAAAAGATATTAAAAAAACAAAACACAAGGATAGTTCCTAAAGAATAGTCTCGTTCTGAGACCGCATGCAGCCAGGTGCTCTCTCCTATGTCAGCTAAGGCATTTTGGCGCTTAAGCTGGTCTTTAAAACGTGGGGCCACCACTGTTACGTCGACCGCATTTCAGTTCACCAAAAAAGACTGCCTTTGGCATACCTTCGTCCTCCATACGGGATACGCCCTCACCAGCATAACTGTCTGACCATAACAAGTCCCTCTGTACTGTCCATACCGAATTGTATAAACTCTACTAGATTTATTATACATTTGTTTTTACCCAGGAATTTTGGGTGGGGGGGAAGTAACTCTAACATTCATTAGTTATTCAGAGAACATATTCTCTCTATAAGTAGGGGAAGTAACTCTAACATTCATTAGTTATTCAGAGAACATATTCTCTCTATACGTACTATAAGCTATACAAGGAAGAAATCGACTTATTAAAAAAAAATATTTTTTTTTTTGTTTTATAATAAACTTTTTTCATCAAGGTCAAGGACAGGTGGCTGAGCAGACGATTGTGCTTATCAGTAGCTTACTTCCGGCGTCAGCTTTGCGGTTCTTGGGAAACAAGTGGACAATGTCATTTGATCGTAAAACTGTTTTTTTTTTATTTCCCCCAGAAGATAAAAGAAAGTTTGAGTCTGTTCGTCAAAATCGATCCATACCTCAATAGATCAGACATCAGCAGCATCATTATTAGTCATTATTTCTTCAGATGATTATTCTCATTTATTCATAAAGTAAATTATTATTTTGGCATAGATATCACGTGAAATCTTAAATATTTCCTGGCTACAGCAGCTCTATGTCAACAGTCTTAATTTATAAACAGGGCCGGTTGTACCTTTAGGTGGATAGTCCTTACGGCATCATAATTTCGTGATTGGAAAAGTCAAAATAATTATTTAATACTTGAACAATAATAATTAGAAATACGAAAATAAGGTTGAGAAAAAAAATTGCTTCTAAATTATTTTTATTCATGATTCTCTCAACTAAGTTCCAATATTCCTAAAGCAGTTTGGTGAGCTGTGCAATTAGTTTGTACGAATAAATACCTAGAGAACTTCAAAATAAAATTTCCCGCACTTTTACACCAGCGGAACTCATTTTTTTACTGTCTCGATAGACTGCAACAGCAAAGGATTTATCAGATAGAAAACTAAAATCTATTGTTGTTATTTGTTTTCATTTGTTTAATAGCTAGAGCAGGCCTTTTGGCCCTAACATCCTTTTTACAGCAGGGTTTCACGTAGTAAAGTACCCTTTTCAGACCTTGCGATCTTTTGGTTAGATTAACGGTTAGATGATGTAAAGGTCATCTTTTTCTGTGGCCAAAAGTTAACGAGGGTGTCATGCGGCTAGCACAACGAGCAGCCCCCTTTACTTTTCCCCAACTAATGTTAGGGCTGGGTGGACTCAGAGGCGCCCTAAAGAAGTTAAAATTAACAATCTTCACCAGGTTTCCTAAATGTATGATTTATTGTATTCGCTAAGTCATAAGAGGCCTTCTTAAATGTGTTCTTTAGACTATGTGCCTTTAAAGGGTAATGATCAAAGATCAAAACAATATTTCACCTAGAGTATCTATGTTCTATCAGCAGGGTTCCCTATATGTAAGTTTTACTGTATCGTCTAGAAGACCACTTGGATAGATCATCGCCCGGGTATGCTATTCTGCCTCAAGTGGCGCTCGGGTGGAAACAATCATTTAAGGAAGTGATTAGGCTGAATGAATAGCAAAACAAAACTCCTGTGGGAGTGTCCAAGGGAAAGCGAGAGCTTTCTCATTGCACGGAGCGGAGTTGAAAGAGAGCTTTCACGTCCCTGTCGATAATTCATGCGCCAATCCTCAAGGGACCGTTCCCACTAATGGCGAGCCCTGCACGGTTAACTTGGTACAACATAGGAAAATGGCGGAGTTTCCCGGTGTACTCGGCCTTCGGCCATGCATTCTAGTCCATGCGCCGGAGTGCCTGATACGTCGGAAATAGCAATGCTTTACATAGGCATTGACTTGGATCTCTTCCAGACAGAACGGTTTGTTCAAGCAGGATTACACGCCTAGGGCTCGAAGAGCCTTCGGCTCAACTCTTTTGACAATCAAATGGATAGATTATCGGCATCATCATCATCATCATCATTATTATCACTGTCAACTGTTCCGAGTGTGATTACCTTATACAACTTTTATAATTTTATTTAAGACTTTTCAATCTTGTTTTAATAATGGTGTACAAGCCCGTTAATATCGTGTGTATATTTAATTTTAAAACTAAACCTGTTTACTATCAGAGATCAAAAGTAATTGAAGCACTTCTTTGTGACCACAATATGTACGATGTGAAAAAAAAAACAGATTTTAAAAGACACATTTAGTTTTGTTTTAGTTTTAAGTTTTAGTTTACAATAAATATAGTTTGTTAGTTTTTTTACATTAAAATGTGACTGACAGAAAGACAGCACAAATCCAATAGCGGCATTTCTCTGTGTGGGCCGATAAAAACAAAGCACAAAGCATCAAAATAAAGCAAGCAATCATCGCATACAAGCAACGACTGGAAGGTCATTTCAGTAAACTACAACAAGGGGGAATAAATCTTTCTCTTTGATTCACTCAATCTCTCTTTTTTTCTGAAAACAGATGGGTCTATTATCGACCAGAAAAAAAAAAAAAAAAAAAAAAAACTAAGAAAAAAAATTCAACAAATGAAATTTTAAAAAAATGTTGCGTTTTATCTTCAACTTATTTACATAAAGTTTAAAGTGTTTTCAATTCTAAGCTGCTGATCGTGACAGGGATGGAGTGGTCTTAGCAGACGACTTGAAATTGCAGATTTGAAATCTAGGAAAGTTTAGCTTTCCTCTTAAAGACAACGTATTTAAAAAAAAGAGAGAAGCTATTCCACATCCGGTGATACAGAAAATACAATCTAGCTAGGATAATATTGTGTCTCTTTTTCTATTAAAGATGTTAATACTGAACAGTCTCTTTTAATCTGGTAAAGAGGATTTAATTAGATAGATAGATAGATAGATAGATAGATAGATAGATAGATAGATAGATAGATAGATAGATAGATAGATAGATAGATAGATAGATGGATGGACGGATGGATGGATGTCGTTTTAAACTAAGCTCTAAGCACCCATTAGAGCAGCCAGGCTGTGGCGGATCAGCACCTGAGGCGGGTGGTAGCTGATCAGTGAGGCGCGAAGACCTCTCACACCGTCAGAGACAACCCGAGTGGCGTCCTCACATTACGCCAATCAAGTTGGACTTATAACCCGTAACTGTTGTCTCCCGTGTTGTTTTAGCCGCTTTGCAGCAGCACCAGAGTTTCCTCTCCTTGGATAAAGGGGTCATGGGTAGCCCATGCGTCATGATCCCTTTCTCGACCTTGCTGATGAGATCCAAAGGAACGCTTCGCATTACATTTGGCACCAGCTCAGTTTGCAGAAGCTACCGGAGGGATTGTCATAGTTGCTATTCACAATGCCTTAAGTGCTTCACTCCTGATTTTTCCTCGAGGTTGTCTCATGAAGCCTCAGTACCGCAAGGCAACGGGGGTTTCAACGGTTGTCATGGCCAGGGGTGTCAATGGGGATAAGCTCCCATTGTCTATAAAATACTCCTAATGGCATGCGTCTCAATTAGCATCTGACAACTAAGTCCAGCACCTGGCCTGCTCGTGTGGCTTAGATATTAAGCTTGACGAAACTGCTGTTACTAACAGGTGAAGGGGTGAAAGCGGATACCTGGCGCATTTAAACTGGGAGCTTCGGGCAGATGGAGCTCGTCAGCCTAGTAAGGCAATTCATCTAGGAGAGTGGTACTTTGACTTCATACTTTAATAGTGACAACAATAATCAGCAAGTGATATGAAGCGTTGCACAATGTAGAGACCGTAGGAAGAGCCGCCATTCCAACTTTGGGACGCCTCCCTTGTAGAATGGTGAGGCAGCTTCTTTGGATGAAGCTACAGAGTCCCCCCTGCATGAATTGCGTTGGCTCCCTGACCCCTGAGGTAGTCAGATGGGTAGTCCGATGGTGCCCGGTTTCGCCGGAATGACCGGAAGTGTGTTAGTTGTCAGAGAGGCTCTGTGTTTAATCTAGTGGTTGAATTGTTTTATTTCGTTAACCACAGCTGAACCAGGGACACCTAGACGTGTCGAGACTTAAGGTAGTTTATAGCGACTTATAAGTATAAATATAATAGAAAAGCGGTAACAAGCTACAATACACCAAGAGAGGTTTAGTTATCTACCAGTAGTTCCACAACACCAAGTCAGGAAAGCTTTCCCAAAAGATGTACACAGATGAAAAGACAATTATTCCAAAACTTTTCTATCTTATCTTATATAATACAGACGTTACTTTAAAAAAAAAAACGGATGATTTCGTCCTACGCGTCATGCATCTATTCATGCATGTTAACCAATGACCTAAATTCTGCCAAGTCACTGGTTTTCCTGGCAAGCTTAGGCAACCCATTCCATGCTCTAATAGCACCAGGAAAGAAGGAGTATTTGTACAAATTTGTCCTTTCATATGGAGTGAGGTATATGCCTTAATCTTTGTGTCTTTCAGAGTATTTTATTAAATTTTGTTTTGTATTTGAAGATTATGGTTCAGTGTTTTATGTATAATTTGAGTCTTCTATCCTGAAGGCTTTCTAAATTTAGTGATTTTACTAAATGTGTTACTCTAGTCAAATGTAAATATTCGTTTGTTATGAATCTCACTGCTCTATTTTGTTTATTCCAGTTTCTTAATGTTTTCTTGAGTTGAGGGGTCCCAAACAGAGGATGTATATTCTATTATTTGTCTAACCAAGGTTAAATAACATTTTAGTTTAATATCCTTATTTGATTTATAGAAATTTCTTTTAATAAACCCTAACGCTTTGTTTAACTTTTTGATAGTTTCATCAATATGGGCATTCCATGACAGTTTTTCATTTATTATAACACCTAGGTATTTTGCGTTTTTAGTCTGTTACTTATTTCTTTTAAGTCTGAAGATGCGTATTGAATGTCAGTGGCCCGGGCAAACGAGATAAAACTTAAAACAAGTGCGGATGCAAATCCAAAGCTGCCAGTCGCTACTCTGCTAATGTCGTCTACACACACACAAAAATTCATCTAACTTTGCTCGAGTGAGTTACCTCTCTTAAATGTTTAGCCATAGACATAAATATAAATGCTTATTTACCTAAAAGGCTTGTCCCTTTGGCGCCTTGGACTACGAGCGCGTTAGAACACGCTCTGCTCATTTCTTTCGACGTTGTGGGCTTAAAACTAAAACTAAACATTTGAAGCGATGAGATGACAGCCATGAATAAGGTTATGGACACCGTCAACAGCGAAGGAAATGGTTTTAGTTTGTTTTTAATTTTCAAAACTGAAGACCATGCGACTTTCCAGAATTTATAAATGCGTTTGCGTCAGATATACCTGTTTTTAAGTTACGTGAAATTATTTCCTTTTTCCAGTCCATTTATTTTATGTCTATGGTTTTAATAATAAAGTTGAATGAGGTCATGGAATTTTGTTGATCACGAATAGATGGATACTCTTAAACCCAACTATCTCCATTCATAATTTTCGTCCATTCCTAACTTTTGTCGCTAACTTTCACTTATAAGTTTTCAGATTCAATGTCGGACAGATAAAATGTTATGACAGGGTTCATCTTTAATTCATAAATACATTTAGGCCCTACATTTACACAGATAAGTGATAGAATCGTGGTAAGTATTTATACGGAAACAACTTTTATTGGCTGTCAAATAGACACGCCCTTCCCCCAACAAAATCACCAAAACCTTAGATTTGTCCCTTCCGTTAGCGATTTTTATCTCCCCATTCATCCAAGGGCTAGCATTAGCTCCCTGTCATTATTGATGGTCTCCCCTTACCCCGACCCGCCTTTTTTTGAGTTTTGAGTTTTTTTAGCCTTCCAAACATACATGATTAACGTTACAGAACTCGAGGCGAAAACTATGAAAAGAAAATAGGAACAAAAATAAATATCAAAAAGGGGAAGGAACCCATTAAAGGGAAAAAAAATGGAGCAAGGCCATAAAGAGATCGGGGTCAAGGACGTCGTTATTAATTGCATGACTAAAAAATCTTTAAAAAAAATATAATCTGGTTTTGTAGGTTGTCGAAGTAAAAGTAGACTTCCCCTTTCAGATCATGCCATCAATAGAGCAGATGATGTAAGGTCATCTGTTTCTGTGGCCCACGGTTTAACGAGGGTGTCATGTGGCCAGCACAACGACCAAACGCCTTTACTTTTTCCCAACTAATGTCAGATACCCATTAGAGCTGGCTGGACTAATAGGCTTCTAAAGATCCCTTAAATTTAAAATCCCAGGATTCGAACCCGGGATCTCGTTTGGAAGACAAGCGCTTTACCCCTCAGCCACTGCGCCCCCTTGTTAAATTTGATTTTTTTTTTTAAATTTACGCTGAAATCAACAAACTTATTTAATGAGCAGGGGACCCTGATATCTCTTAGATTCATTTGACAGATTATAATTGCAAACACTACTTGGGTTGAAAAATAAAAAAGTTGGATGAACAACAACAAAACCAAAAACAACAACAACAAAACCAAAACCAACAACAACAAAACCAAAAACAACAACAACAAAATCAACAACAACAACAACAAAACCAAAAACAACAACAAAACCAAAAACAACAACAACAAAATCAACAACAACAACAAAACCAAAAACAACAACAACAAAACCAAAAACAACAACAACAAAACCAAAAACAACAACAACAAAATCAACAACAACAACAACAAAACCAAAAACAACAACAAAACCAAAAACAACAACAACAAAATCAACAACAACAACAACAAAACCAAAAACAACAACAACAAAACCAAAAACAACAACAACAAAATCAACAACAACAAAAACAACAACAACAAAACCAAAAACAACAACAACAAAATCAACAACAACAACAACAAAACCAAAAACAACAACAACAAAACCAAAAACAACAACAACAAAATCAACAACAACAACAACAAAAACAACAACAACAAAACCAAAAACAACAACAACAACAACAACAAAACCAAAAACAACAAAACCAAAAACAACAACAACAAAATCAACAACAACAACAACAAAACCAAAAACAACAACAACAAAACCAAAAACAACAACAACAAAATCAACAACAACAACAACAAAACCAAAAACAACAAAACCAAAAACAACAACAACAACAACAAAACCAACAACCAAAAAAAAAAAAACAGTTGTGCATTCAAATGAATAATGAAAATTTGTTATGTATTCAGGTATACTTGTACTATTAGCCAACAGCCCATCCTGAGATCGAAGGACCCGATAATTGATTGCTATCTTTCCTAAAAGAATGTAAACTTTTGGCCTGGTCATGCGTAGATTTCTTTTCCAAACTTGAATTAAAACCAATACTGTCAGTCGGTTGGAGCAGTGTTAAAGATCAGTAACAATTTCTATTGTCTGACATTCTTTCCATTTCTATGAACCTTCCACACACGTCAGAATGGTTGAGGGCTAATTCCTTTCGTGATTACTACAAAGAAAAATCGAACAAATTAACCCATTGGCTAGACTATGTCATCTTCTTTGGAAATGGCGTTGAACAAATTAACCCATTGGCTAGACTATGTCATCTTCTTTGGAAATGGCGTTGAACACATTAACCCATTGGCTAGACTATGTCATCTTCTTTGAAAATGGCGTTGAACACATTAACCCATTGGCTAGACTATGTCATCTTCTTTGGAAATGGCGTTGAACACATTAACCCATTGGCTAGACTATGTCATCTTCTTTGGAAATGGCGTTGAACACATTAACCCATTGGCTAGACTATGTCATCTTCTTTGAAAATGGCGTTGAACACATTAACCCATTGGCTAGACTATGTCATCTTCTTTGGAAATGGCGTTGAACACATTAACCCATTGGCTAGACTATGTCATCTTCTATGGAAATGGCGTTGAACAAATTTTATGTAGAACCATTTAAATATACGTTTCAACTTACAGGATGTACTTTTAATAAATGCACATATGATACACTAGAGACACTTCAGGACAGAAGAATAAAAAGTAAAGTTGCTTTAATACATAAAATATTAAACCATAATTTGCTAATAGAAAAACAAAAAGGAATGAAATACTACTTATAAAAACTCTAGCTAATAAAAGATCAACTTTTCTTAAGAATGGTTTCAAAATAAACAACTCTAGTGGAGATTTTCACTATAGGCTAAGCAATGTCAAGGACGGTAACTTTAATTTTTATGTTGCTAAATAGATAAACTTTACAAACTGAAGAGTTTAGAAAATTTGATTCCGACGTGGTAAAAATGCCAAAATATATATATATATATACATATATCATCTTCTAACCCTAAACACAACGTATACACCAAAAAAGTTTGTAATTTCTAGACTAGCTGTAGACTAGCTGTACTGTAGACTAGCTGTAGACTAGCTGTAGACTAGCTGTACTGTAGACTAGCTGTTAACTAGCTGTACACTAGCTGTACTGTAGACTAGCTGTAGACTAGCTGCCTGGTCGTGCGGTTTGCACGCTGGACTGTCGTTCGGATTTATCGATGGTCCCGGGTTCAAACCCTGCCCGCTCCCATCCCCCGTCGTCCTGCGGGAGGTTTGGACTAGGAAGTAAACTATCTTCAACTCTGAAGGAACATCCGAAACATGTAAAACATTTTACAAACAAACAAACAAACTAGCTGTACTGTAGACTAGCTGTAGACTAGCTGAACTGTAGACTAGCTGTAGACCAGCTGTAGACTAGCTGTACTGTAGACTAGCTGTAGACTAGCTGTACTGTAGACTAGCTGTAGACTAGCTGTACTGTAGACTAGCTGTAGACTAGCTGTAGACTAGCTGCCATGCATGAAAATCTCCATTTGGCGATGTAACTTTCCTGAACTGTAACTAGTGACATTAAAACCCAACACTTACCTCGTTGTGTAATCACGTGACAAATTTTAACATCGAACTCATTCGCCTAAACGAAAGATCACGTGATAATATTGATAAAACAACGGGGGAAAAATAGTCACGTGATAGCGATTGTTGATTAAAAATTAGATCGTAATTTATATAGAAGAGATAGGGAAGCATGTGGCTCAATGTTGTTTTTTTGCGATTGGTGACTGAGATCAATACATTATTTTTATGTTTCAAGAGTAAAATTGTCCAATTCTTTCTGCTCTCGTTCTGTCATCTTTCTTTGTACAATCCAATTAAGTTCCTTTTCTAGAGAGTGTAGATCTGCTTTCTGAAATGGCGACATTATCTTATCTTATATAATATAGACGTTACTTAAAAAAAGAAGATGATTACGTCCTAAGCGTCAGGCATTCAGTCATGCATATTAACCAATGACTTAAATTCAGCAAAGCCACTGGTTTTCCTGGCTAGCTCAGACAACCCATTCCATGTTCTAATACCACTAAGGAATAAGGAGTATTTGTACAAATTTGTCCTAGCATATGGGACGAGGTATGTGCCTTTATCTTTGTGTCTTTCAGAGTATTTTATTAAATTTTGTTTTTGTATTTGAAGATTTTGGTTCAGTGTTTTATGTATAATTGCTACTTTACTTTTGAGTCTTCTGCCCTGTAGCCTTTCTAAATTTAGTGATTTTACTAAAGGTGTTACTCGAGTCAAATGTGAGTGTTCGTTTGTTTTGAATCTCATTGCTCTATTTTGTGTCTGTTCCAGTTTCTTAACATTTTCTTGAGTTGAGGGGTCATTAAATTAAACTTTGGAATAGAGATTAGTTGTGTTGATGTGTTGATCTAAAAGTTAATCTAGATCTATATTATTTTTAACTAATCGACTCATGGCGTAGCATACGACGCTATTTTGCAGGGCTGGCCTTAGGCCACTGCAGCCTATGCGACCGCAGTGGGCCCCGCACTTCCATAGGACCCGCGCTAATTCTAGATGTAAATTATTAAATTAAACCATTTTATAACTTATAGCAGATTTCCCGCGTCCTACTGATTTACCAGGAGCTCCTGGAAATCTCTTGAAATTGCAAAATATATTATTAAAATTATTAAAATCTTTTTGTAAACTCATAAAAATCTCCTGAAATATATAGATAACAATTGTCATTTTGGGGTGTCATTCAATATGGAAAACGCCAATTCTGCGCGCTATAAAAAAAAAAGCGGCATTATGCAATACCCGTAATTGTTGAACCTGGTGAAAGAAGCTTCTCGCGCCTCAAACTAATGAAGAATTACTTGAAATCAACACTTCTCGAAGATAGATAGAAACATTTGGTAATTCTTGCTATTGAGCATGATCTATGTAGGAAATAGAATTATTGTGATATACTGTATGACTTCGCTTCACGCCAGGCTCGTAAAGTAATTCTGTACGTAGTAAAGAATGAATAAAATGCAAACACAAATTTGTTTTCTAATACAAACACTTAATTTTTCACTCATTATCGATATCCCTTCTCAAACTTGGACCCTCGAAATCCGTTTCGCATAGGGTCTCACAATGGTTAAGTCCGGCCATGCTATTTAGTGACGGGTGAATACAGAGTAAATTAATTGTTCACCACCCCCCGCCTTTTTTTTTTTTTTTTTGCCGCTAAAGTTATGTGGAATAACTCTAGCCCAACTTGCAGAAATAAAAGAGTGATCTTTCCTTTTTTTTCTTGGTGTCAAGAATAGTTGAACCATGAAGAGAATTATATATATAGATTGCTTTGATTCTTCTTATAATTTTCAGACGTTGCTTCATAAAAAAGAAGCTTACTATGTCCCACATACTAAGTCATTGGATTTCCTGGCTGATTCCGGTAACCCGTTTTATGTTCGAAAGGCGCTTCGATTGAAAGAGCACTTATACGAATTTTTTTTTAGCATCAGGAATAAGAAATTTGGTATTAACTGTGTTTATGACTATTTTAGTAAGTGATGACTATTTAGGCTTGTTGTCCAAAAAACGGAACTAAAACGAAATAAAAATGGTTTAAAGAAAAATTCAGGTCTAACTGAGAGAAAATTATTTTAGTCCCTAGCTGAGAATCGAACTCAATGTCCCACAATTAGGTGACCTCCAGTTTAATACTTTGAACCACATACCCATAATATGCACAATTACATTTTTTTGTCCATTTCCATTTTCCACACAAGTTTTTCTTTAAAAAAAACCCATAGTTTTCATATATCAACACAATTGTTCCACTGGTCACATTTTTTCATGAAAAAATGTCCTGGCCAGATAAATGTAAAGATTTCCAGCTAACAACAAAGAAATAATTAATGTTCTTATGTCTGAAAAGTTGCTGTTTGTCTGTGTCCACAGTGTTCTGATCTGTCCAAGCGATTGATATTCTGAGCTGAAGAAAAAGAAGCTGACCTTGTCTGGCAGAACGACATACAATCTTACAGTTTGCGAGGTAGAACAAAAGTAATAAAACACCACCACAAAAAAAAGTGTCCATAAAATGTCGAATCGACAGTTTTTTGCTCAACCCGTAAAGTCATGGAAAGAGCCCCCCCCCCCGTTTATATGTCGATCTCAAATGGTTTTGTGTAGCCTTTCTAGAACATGTGTAAAGGGTTTGACATGAAGGCCTGGACTGGTGGTTTGGGAACCCTTGTAATACTGTAATCTTTATGAAAGCTTTTCTTGTATTGATCTCTCCAGATGTGATTCACTTTGTCGGCATATTACAGGGATGCTCAACCGGTATGATCGTATCGGGCTGAGGGACATTTTCGATACGCGTATCAGTGTCACAGCAAAAAAAAAAAAGTTAATTCGCTGCAGCTTGTCCTCTATAATTTATTAAGTATTTTTTGAGCTGTAGTTTCGAGGGTCCCAATAGTATCTTGACCAGTACCGGATGTGACCCGCAGACCGTAGTTTGTGCATCGCTGGCATTTTAGATCTACCTCGCTTGTTTTTTCTCCGTGTTTAACGATTTCCCGCTTAACTTGTTCCACTTATATTATTACACACACTCATTCTGCACACACACTCATTCTGCACACACACTCATTCTGAACACACACTCATTCTGAACACACACTCATTCTGCACACACACTCATTCTGAACACACACTCATTCTGCACACACACTCATTCTGAACACACACTCATTCTGAACACACACTCATTCTGAACACACACTCATTCTGCACACACACTCATTCTGAACACACACTCATTCTGCACACACACTCATTCTGAACACACACTCATTCTGAACACACACTCATTCTGAACACACACTCATTCTGCACACACACTCATTCTGAACACACACTCATTCTGAACACACACTCATTCTGAACACACACTCATTCTGAACACACACTCATTCTGAACACACACTCATTCTGAACACACACTCATTCTGAACACACACTCATTCTGAACACACACTCATTCTGAACACACACTCATTCTGAACACACACTCATTCTGAACACACACTCATTCTGAACACACACTCATTCTGAACACACACTTATTCTGAACACACACTCATTCTGAACACACACTCATTCTGCACACACACTCATTCTGCACACACACTCATTCTGCACACACACTCATTCTGCACACACACTCATTCTGCACACACACTCATTCTGCACACACACTTAGTAATCACATTCATTCGCTTATCGTATTGAGAGTTTCCTTTTTCTATGACAACAATTTCAATTTCGAATGTTGTTGTTTTTTTTTTTACAGTCGGAAAGTAAAACGTTTGAGAATAACTTGAAGTCTCGCTTCGCTAAATTTTAACATATCGCATCTATGTCTACATCAGTGTTTTTTCAAACTGTTTGACGCACCGCCACGAGCTTACATGCAAAAGTAGGGTGGACGCAATCAATCTCAATTTAATTATCAATGGACACAAAAAAATCTGTTGAATTTGCATTGTAGATATATCTATCAATAGTGGAATAAATAAAAATAGCATTATCATCATTTATGACGACATTTTGCTCGACTTTATCATGCAAGAAAATCGACTTTCTCCTGAATGTCGTAGATCGTTTTATTGACAAGATTTCCTTGACAAAAGACAAAGTTAAATGTAAAATTATTTTGGACACGACTCTTTTTAACAGGAAGATAATTTGCGTCCATTACAAAGCGAACATGCACTATATGTATCTCGATTGTCCCTTACTTTCTGTTATTGACCAGTACCTATAACTTTTTCATTGGATTTACTTTGACCTGCGTTTTGCATTAGGACAAACAAAGCGCCCAAGACAGTAAAAGAAAGCAGTTCTGCAAGTCAGATTGCAAGAAAACGCTCCGTCCCAGACTAGAGGTGGTGCTGTTTACTGGGCGCTGCCAAATACCCCCCCCCCCCAGCTGACTGGGAGCTCCGATATGTCTTCTAACTTACGTCGAAGGATTTGTGGGTAATTAGGGAGTTATCTACTCCTGTACTCGCCCATAATGGCCATACTTTAGTAAATTGTCAATGTAAAAGTGCGTTCTGTCTACACACAGTAGAAACAGATTTACGGGCTGGTGTCATTTTGAAAAGGGTGTCATGTACTTTAATGGAATATTACGTTAAAATTGTTTGCATAATAAAGTAAGGTGTCCAAAAAAAAAAGTAAATCAAAGTTCCCCTTTCAGACCTTGTGGTCTATTGGGCAGATGATATAAAGGCCATCTGTTTCTGTGGCCTACGGTTAGCGAGGGTGTCATGTGGCCAGCACAACGACAACCGCCTTTTCTTTTCACAACAAATGTCAGGTTCCCATAAGAGCTGGGGTGGACTTAGAGGCGCCCAAAGTTCACGAAATTTTAAATCCCAGTCTTCACCAGGATTTGAACCCGGGACCGCTCAGCCACAGCGCCTCCTCTATAAATCTAAATTCCCAGTCTTCACCAGGTTTCGAACCCGAAAATAAGGTGGTGCAGGACTCAACTGTTTCTTTTATTTTCTTCTGCTGGAAGAGTTGATTCCCCTGAGATTGAGATCTATAGACTTTGGACGATAAGTTAATTGATAAACTGAATAATAAATCACAGTAGTAGGAAGACTGTTTTATAATTTATAAATAGACAAGTGTGTTTTTTTTTTTAGTGTTTAAGTTTTTTTTTAGTGTTTCGTTTTTTTTTTTTAGTGTTTTAGTTTTTTTTAGTGTTTTTGTTTTTTTTAGTGTTTTAGTTTGTTTGTTTTTTAAGTGTTTTAGTTTTTTTAGTGTTTTTGTTTTTTTAGTGTTTTAGTTTTTTTTTAGTGCTTTAGTTTCTTTTAGTGTTTTAGTTTTTTTTAGTGTTTTAGTGCACATCAGCCATACAAGAGTTCGAGTCCCCGTTATGTTATTTTTTATTGTCCCGCAGTTCTAGGAGGAATGTCTGCAACTTACAAATATGTTTGGTATTTTGTTTATGTACAAAATCAAACACAAGTGATGCTGGTTTGGAGAAAAAAATGATCACATACTATAAAACATAAGGTGATAAAATATAGTTATTTCAACGCGGTTGATAAAAATACAGAAAATGTCCAAAAGACAATGACTATAGAACTGTTTTGACTATCTTAAGATCGCGATTTCTCATCTGTCTGGACTGCGTCCTGGTATTTGGACGAGGCCACGCTCTTTCTATAACTAACATTACGTAACGTGAGCCTTAACCCTTAAAACGCGTGTGGTAGTTTAGCCTCTAAACATCAGACTAGTGTTTGCACTCATTGTAAAACAGTTAAGCACTTTAAGGGTTAATAGACTAAGAAAATAAGTTATAAATCTATCGATTGAAATACAGAAAAGAATGTTAAAGATCTAGGTAAGTGACATCGCGCTAGATTTACATTGATATAGTGCTGTTGTATTTTTCCATTTGTATGGCTCTTTTTTTTTTGTCTTGCGTTCTTCTCTTTCTTGCTCTCTCTCTCTCTCTCTCTCTCTCTCTCTCTCTCTCTGTCATATTTCTCTCTCTTCTCGTTGTACCTCCTTTCTTCCTCTCTATTATTTTTTGTCCCTTCTCAATCTCAATGTCTTTCATGTATCTGTGGCATTTTACATCTCGAGATACTATCTTTTACCTTTACAACCTCTCATGGGAGGCCAATGCTTGATAGACAGCTGCGGGTACAGGTTGGGGCATCTGTAATCACCAGGTGGCGCTGTTGGACGTTCACCCTTTTTTTCTACTTCTGGTGTGTATGTCACATCTGCAACACAGGACACTTTCTTTGTGCTCGCTCTAAATGTGAATCTATCCATTGCCTCTTTTTTTACCAACCGTTGGTGTAGATCAGTGATTCCCAAAGTGCTCTGTATAGACCCCCAGGGGTCTACGAAGACTTCCAAGGGGTCTACGAGACAAAAAATTTGGGAACCACTGGTGTAGATTTTGAAGAGCGTCATGTCGCATTTGCATACATTAGTATACATTAAGTGTGTGTAGATCACCATACAGAATGTCTTGTGAAAGTCAACCTTTCTGTGAACATGACCTAGACAGCCAAGACATCTGCTGCTAACATCCCGCTTTTTGGGAACTACCCACATTTGGTTATTTCTACCTTGCTACTTATTTAAAAAATCCGCCTTAAGCATCGGAGGTGGAAGGTATTCAGCTTTTTTGTTTCCTTCCAAAACTATTTTGCTTGTATATCAAATTGGTTTTAAACCCACAGAAATTTCTTTCTTTACTTTAATAAAGATGTATAAAATGCTTTATTTTCTACATATTGGGAACATACAAGAGTTATGACCCCCCCCTCTAAAAAAAGAATAATTTGAAATGTCATTATATGTTTTATATTCAGCATTAGCGAGCTTCTAATTATGAGAAGTGATAGGAGTTTTATTATTGACAGTTGTTAAATTATAGAGACGAGCTCTCCCAGATCATTAAACTGCTTACCTTTTGTATCATTGAATTGCCAGTCTTAATACGATTTAAACTCGTCGAACTCGATACTGTCTGAATGAATCGAATGCTCTGGAGGCGCAGTGGCTGAGTGGTTAAGTGCTTAACTTCAGAACCGAAGGGTGCCGGGATCGAATCCTGGTGAAGACTGGGATGTTTAGTTTCGGGATCTTTAGGGCGCTTCTGAATCCACCCAGCTCTCTAAGATAAAATAAGATAAGATAACTTTATTGATCCAATCAAATGGAAATTCGGTTTGACTACTATTGACAACCTCAGCGTAACTACTGTACAGTAACAATAAAGATGCACATACGAACAACATTCTCACACGAAAAACACATACACACTCATAACCAGCGCTCTATAAATAGACTTCTATGTACTTCTCGATGACGAAAAAATGTTAACTGGTAATGTTGGTCATCCAGGGTCTATTATTACTGAATGTTTTAATTTTCTTCTTTGGTACAATCATGTTTTCACAGAACTGGATTCACGAATTAACAGTTGTGGTAAGTTCATCTGGTCTGAGCAGTTGTCTGGCGTTATTTGGGGACAAGTAAAGACGGTTGGTCGTTGTGTTGATCACCTGACGCCCTCGTTAACTGTGGACCACAGATGCAGATGACCTTTACGTCATACACATGATCCGAGAAGGGAACTTTTTTGTTTTACCGAATACTCTACAGTCGACCAGCCTATACAAGAACAAAAGTGGAAAGGACATTTAATACTAAATCAATTCTGAGCCTCACGAAAACGACATTAGCAAACCCATTTATATTTTCTACTGTGAGTCTGAAGGACAGCAGTCGCAAGATACAATCTTGTAAGTTGTTTGAGACAGTGTTTTTTTTTAACCTAAAAACTTTCAAGGCCACAGTTAAAATGTGTTACTTCTGACCTTGACCAAGTAATCTACTTAAAAACGCATCACATTAAAATAATTCCAAATTTCAGCAACTACTCTCTAAAAAAAATTTCCGATTAAATTTAATCTAAGCACAGACAACCAATGATGCTTACGTGAGTCAATATCTTAATGACTTCAGATAATTTATTGTCATTCACCTTTTGAAGTATTTTTAGTTCCAATCGTTAACAAGAAGAGAAAATATAAACCGAAACATTTTAAAGATGGAAACTGGACGCGCCTGTCATTCAATATTTATTAGAAGGAGTAGAACCCAAAAGAATTTATTCATGGTGGTACTATGCCTTCCTGGTAGAGTGTTATGCTTTCTAGGCTGTCATTGCGATGGTGCCGAGTTCAAACACTGCCCTCCGACTTTTTTCCTGCCATCTTACAGAACGTTTAGATTTTGTTGCATTCATTTATCCAAGAATGTCCAAATCTTACGAGTCAATTAAACACTAGATCTTAATGATTTTAAAAGTTAAACAGCCGAGAAAGCACTAAAAACATTATAAATTAAATAAGAACATAAAACTAAAATGTTATTTAACCTTGGTTAGGCCAATAATAGAAAATGCATTCTCTGTTTGGGACCCCTCAACTCAAGAAAACATTAAGAAATTGGAACAGATACAAAATAGAGCAGTGAGATTCATAACAAATGAATATTCACATTTGACTAGAGTAATACCCTTAGTAAAATCACTAAATTTAGAAAGCCTTCAAGACAGAAGACTCAAAAGTAAAGTAGCAATTATACATATAACCATAATCTTCAAATACAAAAACAAAATCTAATAAATACTCTGAAAGACACAATTGCTATTAGAGCATGGAATGGGTTGCCTGGGCTAGCCACGAATACCAGTGACTTGGCAGAATTTAAGTCATTGGTTAATATGCATGATTAAATGCATGACGCATAGGACGTAATCATCTTCTTTTTTGAAGTAACGTCTGTATTATATAAGATAAAAAGATAAGATAACACTAGGCCTATTAGAAGAGATAATAAAACACTCAGAAAGACACAAAGATAAAGGCACATTCCTCGTACCGTATGCTAGGACAAATGTGTACAAAAGCACCTTCTTCCCTTGTGTTATTAGAGCATGGAATGGAATGCCTGAGTCAGACAGGAAAACCAATGACTTAGCAATTTTTTTTTAAAATTAATACCCCTTTCAGACCTTGAAATCTATAGTGCATATGATGTTAAGGTCATCTGTTTCTTTGGTCAAAGGTTAACGAGCAGGATGTCATGGAGCCAGCACAACGACCAACCGCATTTATTTTTCCCAAGTGTGGAAGTTACCCATGTAAGTTCGGTGGACTCAGGGGAGCCTTAAATTACGAAAATTGAAATCCCAGGCTTCACCGAGATTAGGACCCAGGACCCCAGGTTCGGAATCTAATCGCTTAACCACTCAGCCACCATGCTCCCAGCAGTATTGAAGTCATTGATAAAAATGCATGACCGGATCGACCTAGGAGCAACCGTGGGACGTAATTATCTTCTTTTTGAAGTTACGTCTGTATTTCATAAGATAAGATAAGATAAGAGATAAAGTTGGATGGCCGTAATGTTGTTATAAAGGGAAGCTACGAAAGAGGGATAAAAATGTTATGAAACAAAAAAAGGAAAGTCTTTCAAGCGCAACACTAAGAAACAATGGGCTAATAAATTCTGATTTGAGTAGAATTAAATTAGATGAGTGAGTAAAAAAAAGTTGAATGGCTGATGAAAGTTCGTTGAAGCTAGAAACGAGAGACTGATCCACATGTATTTATTATTTGGCGAAAACATAAGTTTTAAATTTAATTTTGACGTATATCTTATCTTATCAATTACGGACGTCCGGTAAAAAGAGAAGACCATTACATCCTACGCGTTAGTTGGCCTTCTTCAGTCGTAGGACGACTATTTCCGTCTCATAGAGCACCTTTTCATGTGACTGTGAAGCCCTAGTTTGGAGAGACACTCCCGTCCACATATATCGCAGGTCAAGGTGTCTTTTGCTTTGGTGATAGAGGAGCTGGCCATTTTTCGTAAGGCACGCTTTTCTTCCAGAGGCCCAAGTTTTCTCGCCGTCCATAGCTTTCTTGGTCACTCTCTCCATGTAGTGCGGTCTAGGGCTATGTCTTTCCAGTGGTCAGTATCAATGTTCACTGTTTTAAGGTCCCGTTTTATTACATCTACGTAACGGAGGTGGAACGACCAGTTTCTTCTTGACGCGAGTTGCCCGTAAAGAATGACTTTCGGAATGCGATTGTCCTCCATCCAGCGAACATGTCCAAGCCAGCGCAGGCGAATTAGTCCATGCATATGGAATAAGAAACTAGCCTTCATCTTTTCCTCTTTCTGGGTATTTTGTTAGCCCTGTTTTTGTATTTAGATATATTGCTATGTTGTTTAAATCATTGTTATTGCAGTCATTGTTCTACGTATATTGACATGGAAAAAAGTGTTTAGGCTTTATTGGAGACTGGGATTTTTAATTTCGGGATCTTCGGGCGCCCTTGAGTCCACCCAGCTCTAAAGGGTACCTGACATTAATTGGGGAAAAGTAAAGGCGGTTGGTCATTGTGCTGGCCACATAACACCCTCGTTAACCGTATTTCACATAAACAGATTACCTTTGTATCATCTTCCCTATAGACCACAAGATCTAAAAGGAGAACTTTACTTTCTTTTAGTTTTAATCAGTATTGTTAAAAATTTTAAAACAATTGCGAAATATGTTATATATAATAAGTTTTTTGTTTGTTTGTTTGTTTTTGCATTAGTAAGTTATGGTTCTTCTTCTTCTTCTTCTTCGTTCTCATTGTTATGTTGGAGTGTTCAGATGACTAGACCAATACACGAGACGAACCGCGCAGCGGCCTCCAAACCAGGGAGCTCTTCACATAGTTTCCTTTGTATTGGGGTGATTTGGGGCCAATGTCCCATACGGGCCTCCCGGCAAAGAGAGCAGCCCTGGAGGACGTGGTCTGCACTCTCTGGCGACTCTCCACATGGGCAGATTTCACCGGTTCCAATCTTGAGCCTCTGGCACATGTGCTGTCGCAATATGTCGTGTCCGGTCCCGAGTCGAAAGACCAGACAAATGTGTACAAATGCACCTTCTTCCCTAGTGTTATTAGAGCATGGAATAGAATGCCTGAGTCAGCCAGAAAAACAAATGACTTTGCAGAATTTATATGTTATATATAATAAGTTTTTTGTTTGTTTGTTTGTTTTTGCATTAGTAAGTTATGGTTCTGAGTTTTATGTATTTTATCCTGAAAGGTTTCAGAATATAGTGATTTTATTTATGGTGTTACTCAAATTTTATTACTCATTTGTTATAAATCTCTAGTCTCAATTTAGCGACTGTTCTAGGTTGTCTACTTTTTCAAGAGTTGAGGGATCTCAAACTGGAGATGACTATTCCAATATTAGCCTATTAAAGGTCAAATAGAATTTAGTTTTATGTTGTTCTTTGATTTGTCAAAATTGCATTTATAATTCCGAAAATTCTCGTTGGGGTATCAAATGAAACTGAATTCGTGGCACTGGGCTTTAATAGAAGCCCCCAACAACGTCGTCATAATTGACGCAGTGTTCCTCAAGGTGCCGTTCTATGGCGTACACCAGCTTGCCGTTGCAAGCAGAGGTGTAGATAGGGTGGGGGTGGGAAGGGGGAGAATTTGGAAATCTCCTCGGGCCATTACTTGAGGGGGGCCAAATGAGTGGAGGGGGAGGGTTTTACATGAAATATTGAATATTGAGCAAAAAGCAAGGGCCCCCAAACAGGTCAAGGTCTGCGGGCCCCAAAATGATGGCAAATTCCTTGCTACGCCACTGAAATGAAGGATACACCCCGGCCAGGGACGGACAGGCTATATGGGCGTTTGGGCAAATAACTTGTTCTTACCACTATCATCATCCTCGTTTTTTTAAAGAAATCTTTTCCAGACTGTAGAGGACGATACTAATGTATTTCAACACATTTTCCGAAATAATGTAATAGCCTACATCCGTGACGTAGGCTACTAGTGGGCTTCATCCCTTTAGCGCCTTCGCACTTAGCGATTAAAATGCAACGTAAGGCATACATTTCTTATAAAAATGTAGAGCATGTGTACAGTTATCTATACATTATCAAACTTAACATAATGATTTTGAGGACAGATAGACCTAGGGCTGGATACCTTTCATATGATATACAATTTGTGGGCCGAATTGTATAAAAATGCCCAGACCGATTTTGACACCCAGTCCGTCCCTGACCCGGCCTTCGATCTTGATGGTTGATGAAGTCAAATCTCTTAGCATGCATAAAAGCAGCCAATTAGCTAACTGTGTCATAGTAGTAGTGTGCTCTCAGACGAGTATCAATCAGGGCCGGATTTAACTGTGTTAAGGCCCCTACACTCTTTTTTGAAAGCTTTGAAAAAAAAAATCATATAAAAATACTTATTTGTAAAAGTGTGCTTATATTTTATAATAAAAAGAGAATCACAATATTTTACTTTCATATTCGTTAAATATTTACTATGTATATTTTAGTTGTTGTTTTTTTTAAGTGTATATGTTTGAGTTTGTGAAGAGTAATGTCCTTGGTAGACGCACTTCCGTCTATCCGGAGCTGTACTGGTATTTACATATTCCGAGCATGCTACAACTACAAGCGGACACTTCTTAATCACGACATTGTTGTCACCCGACGTGAGATTTAAAGTGTATATATATATATATATATTCACTTTTGTGGAGTCCCAGGGGCTGTAGCCATTCCTGCCCTCCCTTAAATCCAGCCCTGCTATCAATAAATAGGCTTAATGTTTGACACTATGTATTTGAATTATATATAGACAAATTCCAACAGTACCAAGAAATATAAAAGAATGGACAGGCCTGTCATTGGATGAAATTCTATCCAAAGCAGGGCCGGTCTTAGATAATTGGAAGCCCTAGGCGAAGTGAATTTGGTTTTCCCATAGAAAGTAAACCCTGTTTTTAAACTATTAATAGTCAATCGTTTATTTTAAATTAAAACGATTCGCCTACTTTAATTATATGAAAAATAGAGAATATATATATATATATATATTGTCAATGTAAAAGTAAAGCTTTTTTTTTAGTGAAATTGCATCAGTTATTTTGAATAAATCATGTAATTAATTTTTATTAGATTGAGACTTTTAAGACTTACAATAATAAATCTGTGCGATTAGAAATATTCTTCTTGTTTTTTTTTAGCGCAACTTTCCTGCATATAGCAAGCTCAGAACTCTATGGGGCAATCACTTTTGTGGACCAGTTTGGAGGGGGGGGGGAGTATCTGGAGAAGGTTTTAGTGCTGTCTTTTCAAAAACAATTTAAAAAAAAAATAAAGTTGATCGAGTTTAAATTCAACTCGAGCCTTCACTGTAAAGTAAAGTTCCCCTTTCAGACCTTGTGGTAAATGTCATCTGTTTCTGTGGCCTACGGTTAACGAGGGTGTCATGTGGCCAGCACAACGACCAACCGCCTTTACTCTTCCCTAACTAAGGTTATGTAGTTTAGGTGGACTCAGAGGCGCCCGAAGATCCTGAATTTAAAAATCCCAGTCTTCACCAGGATTCGAACCCCGGTTCGGTAGCCAAGAGCTTTACCAAGCGCTCAGCCACCGCGCCTCCCCTGGCCTAGCTAATGTCTTATAATTGATCTAACTGTATTGAAAAGGCTCAATCTCTTATTCGAATCCTTGGAAATAAAATCATTTCCAAATTATCCTACAAAAATTTAAAAATTGTTTAGAAAATGCAGTTTATAAGATTACTATTCCTTTTAAATTAGGTCTCTCATATAATGCATACTAAATAGATTTTTTCTCTTTTCTCTTCGCTGTGGATGGCTGAAATGCTAACCACTGATCTATTTAAGTACTTATAAAAGTAGAAGGTTTTATAGTTGTTAGTTTAAACCTTTACCCTAGTACATTTCTGTATAACATGATTAATTCATTACGACTATTTGATTAACTAATTGTAATTTTTATTGATTGATTCATGTCGACATCGACACTAATCGTGCAAAGTTTCAACTTGATCCAAGAATGGGCAGAGGGAGAACAAACATGTAAAACATCTCACCCAGACAGACAGACAGACAGACAGAGTTGATGAAAGCTTTTGTGAAGCTTTGATAAAATTAGCCATTGTATGGGAAATGTCTGTTCACGTTGCAAAATATCTTGAAGTCCTACTCTCAATATCTTTTCTAGTTTTTAGATCTAGACATAACAGACAGATGGACGGACTGACCACTCAAATAGCAGCGTTACCCTTTACGGGGACCGCTTAAAAAAAAGTCTGATTTCATGCCATCTAAGTAATTAAGTGGAAGATGCTATGTCCTATATACAGCTATGTACTACACTATTGACTGTTCATTACTCAGTCAGGAGGAGCTTGAAAGTCGGCTTCTATAATGAGAAAAAAAGCATGGATCTACAAGCCGAGCTGATAACTTCTTCTATCCACTTTCATCAATTAAGGATGATGAGTCGATAAATGGAAGGATGAAGAAAAAAAATGAATGAATAATGAAAAGAAAACGTTCGTATTTTCTTCTTTTTTTAAAAAAAAGCTGCAATTAACTTGTGTCTCCTCGGCGGCCATTCACGTCTGCTTCTGTTCTAAAATATTTTGGCGCGCGACGTGAATTAAACTCAATTATCTGGCCTCTTTGTCGAGAAAATGGAATTGAAATATAAGGCTGAGCTTTTCAGAAACAACGCTGAACGAGAGTTGTCAATAGAAAGGTTGCATGTCTTACTAGACTAGTGGTGTAAACTGGGGTCTTGCAAAACTGCCAAACTATCGCCTTTTTTTTTATTCGGTGGAAGCATATCTGCCTAACAATGTCTGTCGTGACTGTCGGACTAACGTTTTCCATTAGGTGGTAGCATGGCTGTCTAACAATGTCTGTCGTGACTGTCGGACTAAGGTTTTCCATTAGGTGGAGCATATCTGTCTAACAATGTCTGTCGTGACTGTCGGACTAACGTTTTCCATTAGGTGGTAGCATATCTGTCTAACAATGTCTGTCGTGACTGTCGGACTAACGTTTTCCATTAGGTGGTAGCATATCTGTCTAACAATGTCTGTCGTGACTATCGAAATAAGGTTTTCCATTAGGTGGTAGCGTCACTGTCGGACTAAGGTTTTCATTAGGTGATAGCGTGACTGTCGGACTAAGGTTTTCCATTAAATGGTAGCGTGACTTTCGGACTAAGGTTTTCCATTAGGTGATAGCGTGACTGTCGGACTAAGGTTTTCCATTAGGTGGAAGCGTGACAGTCGGACTAAGTTGTCGTTACCAACAGGAAGGTTACATTGCTGTCATCGCAAAAGGAGCTTCTGACTTAACGGTATCTCAAGCCTAGTCATCGTAATTAACCCTTTGCAAAATTGCAGTTTGTAAAAATGTTTCGGTTTGAAGATAAGTGCATCCTAGCCCTAACCTACCGCAGGACAATGGCGAGGGGCAGGGTTCAAACCCGGGTAATTGAGACCATCGATCGACAGTCCCAAGCGGATACTACACAACCAGGCAGGTTTTTAAAACCATTGTATTGAATGTTACAATATTTCCGGAGATGATTTCACCTGCCTTTTTTTAAACGTTCACTATTTATATTTTCTAGCCTTAAATCTTTTGTAGTCCGCCAGATCTAATTATGAAGGTCATAATTGCTAAGGCTAAGGCTAAGACTAAGACTAAGACTAAGGCTAAGACTAAGACTACGGCTAAGACTAAGACTAAAGCTAAGACTAAGACTAAGGCTAAGGCTAAGACTAAGGCTAAGACTAAGACTAAGACTAAGGCTAAGACTAAGACTAAGGCTAAGACTAAGACTAAGACTAAGACTAAGGCTAAGACTAAGACTAAGGCTAAGACTAAGACTAAGACTAAGACTAAGGCTAAGACTAAGACTAAGACTAAGGCTAAGGCTAAGACTAAGACTAAGGCTAAGACTAAGACTAAGACTAAGACTAAGACTAAGGCTAAGACTAAGACTAAGGCTAAGACTAAGACTAAGACTAAGACTAAGGCTAAGACTAAGACTAAGGCTAAGACTAAGACTAAGGCTAAGACTAAGGCTAAGACTAAGACTAAGACTAAGGCTAAGGCTAAGGCTAAGTCTAAGGCTAAGACTAAGACTAGGGCTAAGACTAAGGCTAAGGCTAAGGCTAAGACTAAGGCTAAGACTAAGGCTAAGACTAAGGCTAAGGCTAAGACTAAGACTAAGGCTAAGACTAAGACTAAGACTAAGGCTAAGACTAAGACTAAGGCTAAGACTAAGACTAAGGCTAAGACTAAGGCTAAGGCTAAGACTAAGGCTAAGACTAAGATTAAGGCTGACTAAGGCTAAGACTAAGGCTAAGACTAAGGCTAAGACTAAGACTAAGACTAAGACTAAGGATAAGGCTAAGATTAAGGCTAAGACTAAGGACTAAGGCTAAGACCAAGACTAAGGCTAAGACTAAGGCTAAGACTAAGACTAAGACTAACGCTAAGACTAAGACTAAGGCTAAGGCTAATGCTAATCCTAAGGCTAAGACTAAGGCTAAGACTAAGGCTAAGGCTAAGACTAAGGCTAAGACTAAGACTAAGGCTAAGACTAAGACTAAGACTAAGGCTAAGGCTAAGGCTAAGACTAAGGCTAAGACTAAGGACTAAGGCTAAGACCAAGACTAAGGCTAAGACTAAGGCTAAGACTAAGAATAAGACTAAGGCTAAGACTAAGACTAAGACTAAGGCTAAGGCTAAGACTAAGACTAAGACTAAGGCTAAGACTAAGACTAAGACTAAGGCTAAGACTAAGGCTAAGACTAAGACTAAGACTAAGGCTAAGGCTAAGACTAAGGCTAAGGCTAAGGCTAAGACTAAGGCTAAGACTAAGACTAAGGCTAAGACTAAGGCTAAGACTAAGACTAAGACTAAGGCTAAGACTAAGACTAAGACTAAGACTAAGGCTAAGACTAAGGCTAAGACTAAGGCTAAGACCAAGACTAAGGCTAAGACTAAGACTAAGGCTAAGAATAAGGCTAATTTAAGACTAAGACAAAGGCTATGACTAAGACTGAGATGGAGTGACCTCTCCATTGCTGGGGTAAAGCCAGGGCGGTATGACTAAGACTAGAACTGCTTTATTGATACGTATAGAAGTTCGATGTGATTACAAGGTCAAGTTTTCTTATATAAAGACAACACAACAAAAACATTCACATCAATTGAACAGACACAAACCTAAAGAGTTCATTGAGTGACTACACACAGACGTCTTGATCCTTTTTACGTCTCCTGGTCAACGAGTAGCGCCGATACTGTCTGACCGAGTGAAGAACGAACGATTTTTTTTTGTACCGCTCGGTTCTAGTCTTGATCTACAAAAGTCGCCCACTTCGTGACGACTCGACGTAGTTATGATGGAGTGGGTGGCTATTGTCTTCCAAGATTTTTTTTCCAATTTTTGCTGCGGCATTTTTTATTTTAAAAAATCATTTAAATATGGTAGTGTTTTCGTGTGTGTGTGTTTTTTTTTTTATGCTCTTTGTATCAGGTTGTCTAAACCGGCGCAACAGTTTAGATGACACGTTGCCTTGACAACAAGGTATTTCATATGTTAGTAAATTTTGTTGTTAACTTTGCATAGGAAACTTGTTGGGAGACATTAATGAATTAATAATTGTGATGGCAGTGCAACGCACTAGTAAACTGTTAGACATAAAGCAAAAGGTTTCTATCTCCGTTAGACATAAAGCAAAAGGTTTCTATCTCCCTGTTAGACATAAAGCAAAAGGTTTCTATCTCCTTGTTAGACATAAAGCAAAAGGTTTCTATCTCCCTGTTAGACATAAAGCAAAAGGTTTCTATCTCCCTGTTAGACATAAAGCAAAAGGTTTCTAGCTCCCTGTTAGACATAAAGCAAAAGGTTTCTATCTCCCTGTTAGACATAAAGCAAAAGGTTTCTAGCTCCCTGTTAGACATAAAGCAAAAGGTTTCTAGCTCCCTGTTAGACATAAAGCAAATGGTTTCTAGCTCCACGGGATGTATGTATAGTGTGTTTAAAGGATCTTTTCAAAAAATCTTTAAAATAAAACTTGCTTACAAGCTGTAGAAGATCCTTCATAAATGAATATTATTACAATGTAGAAAATGTTGTGAACTATGAACCTATAATGCAATGTCTTTTGATAATTGAAAATCACCATGAATTAATTAAGAACAGACACTACACATAAAACAACAAGAATAAACAGTACAACAAACCATCAAATGCTGGACTATGAGATCTACCACAATCTATAAATCTGCCCACTACATTACTTTTAATATATAGTCCAAGGCTCAAGCTTTCTATCAGCTATCATTAACTATAACATGAAACCAAGGACCATAACTCCACTAAAGCAAAAAAAAAGCAATGAAATGAAAACAAAGAAACATAAACTTCGTCCCTATCTTACAACCAAGGTCCAGTTAACATACCATATCGAAACAACTCATTCAAAAGGATATAACACTATCATCATGAGAATACTGTCTTGAAGCTAATATGATTTTAAGCCTATGATTAAAATAGACTAATTATTTTCTCATGTTAATCCTATTGATTTGACTTAGACATGCAGAGTATGGGTTAAGGGATGAAAACATTGATGAGTTTATTGAATAATGAACATTGTATTTAGGCTACCACCGAGACTCTACTAGAGATTTAATGGCAATGTCTTCTACTTATATAGATACATTGTATTTAGGTTAACATCGAGATTCTACAAGAGATTTAATGGCAATGTCTCCGACTTATATAGATACATTGGATTTAGGTTAACATCGAGACTCTACAAGAGATTTAAAGACATTGTCTTCTACTTATATAGATCAGAAATTCTCAGCCGTCCAGTTTTTTTCATTATTTTTAGTTTAGTTCAGAAAGAAGTTATTCAAGTTATTTCAAGTTTTATACTTGAATGTAATGCAGTTTAGTTGTCTATCAGCAGTTGCTACAAGTCAACGTCAAAAAAAACAACAACATACAAACAACAACAACAACAAAAACATAGAAATTAACAATTTAGGTGAGTTGAAGAAGTTTATTCTGAAAATTGATTTATGTTTGCCAAAGACCATTAGATACTGTGCTTATGGTTGTCTATATAGGCCTATGTTCGTTATGTTCTTGTATTGTTATATTTTCCTCAAATATAACAAAATCTCTACTTTTTGTATTGAATTGGCATTGTAAGTTCTTTTTGAATAGAACATATTGGAATTACTGTAATAAGAGTAGCTGAATTATACAGTAATGCTGCACAATAAAATAGAATTTATTTTTTCAAACTATTTTTTTTTTATTTGTCAAATTTATGGTGAAACTGTGTTTGCATAATATTTATGTCATCTATGTGATGAGTTTACCAGAATGTTAGGCAGCTAGCATAACGACCATCCGCATTTACTGCCACGAGCTTTACTTGCCTCTGTAAGAGCGCCCGTCAATTCGATGTTTACTTATATCCAAATAAAGTCAGTACAAGGAATGGATGTAACGCCACCATTTGTCATTCGGTTAATATGATGCTGTTGTTTTTTTAAACTGATTCCTTTTGAATGTTCTGACAGGATCCGATAGATCCAAAATCTTGCAAACTGTGATTGGCTGGTCTATTTTTAGAACCTGTCCAAGAAAATTTTTGTTTTATTTCGTAAAATGTATTTTTGAAAAACTGACGTCAATGGAAAGAAAAAGAAAAAAAACCTCTCCACTTAAATATTTCCGTCAGTTTTCAAGAATAAGCCATTCTTCTCCTGACAGTTGAAACATTCTACGCTATGTTTAAGTAATCTTTCTTACTTTTTCAAAGAACAAGAGCTAGGTTAGGGGTGTAAGGGTTAATGTATAACTCCTGATGTCATCTCTTGTCACTTGTTTTCTCAAATAAGAGACAAGCTTAATTTCTCAGTGTCAATAAGAGATTCGGCTACATAGAGCTGTCAGATACAGTCGATTCTAGTTAACCGGACCACTTCTGGACATAATCATTTAAGTCTTAATAACCGGCTTGTCCGATTACACGAACATTTTGTTTGTTACAAGAAATGCTTCGGGACGTTCAGATACTGTCTTAATAAGGGTCTGTCCCGATTAAGCGGTGGTTCGATTAGCCGGATTTGACTGTATTACTTATCAATTAGTCAAGGACGATAAATTGAACGTCACTTTTGTCAACTAAATGAAAAAGAATTAAGCTTTACTTTTAACAATATCTCAATGTGTGGGCAATCAATCTTCACTTTTACCGCTAGTTACTTGCCCATTTGTTTTTAAATAACTTTTAAGTCACAGAGTGAAAGTCAAATGCTTCCTTCCTATCGACATTATGTTGTGCTACAAAACTGAAGAGCTTAGAAAATTTGATTCACTAGTGCTCAAAAGGGCATTAAAATTAGTATATACCTTTTTAAAATCATAGGTTATAAATAAATGCCTACAAGAAATGACGGAGAGCCTAGATCAAAGGGCATCCAAAATTGGCCTCCGCATAAACTTGGATAAGACTAAAATTTTGCTAGTGGGATATAAGGCAAAAGGGTGTCTGCGACAGACATGGCGAGTTAAAGATTTAAGAGTTGGACAAGTTCACATACCTTGGCAGCATCATAACAAATGATGGGCACGCCTACCATGATGTAGCGTGCCGAATAGGATAGGCAGGGAGAATTTTCCAAAGGCTGCAGCGTATTTGGACAAGCCAAGCCATTGGACTTGAGGCAAAAATACACCTTCTGAAATCGATCGCTAGGCCGGGGCTCGAACACGACAATGCGAAGTGTAAACCACACGGCAAGGTAGCCACTTAACACATTTCACACTGCGATTGTTGACTTCAGGACTACTTCTGATCAGTGGTTTGGTTAGGAATTCGACATCCTTTTTGGATCAAAGGGGGGGGGGGGCTTGACCTCTTTGGGGGCCCCTGCATTTTGCGTAATATTTATTATTTAATGTAAAAAACAATTTCGAACACTCCTTTGGGAGCTCCCTCAAGTGGGAGACCCTAGCTACACCGCTGCTTCTGATGTGGTACATTTTGTAAAAGTATGTTTTCTTTACATGAAACAGGGTGGATGACACACACTAACCATGAGATGTATCAATTGTATGAGAACCCTCCGATGGTGAAGGAAATAAAAGTGAACAGACTACGTTGGGCAGGTCACCTTGAAGGAATGCCAGAGAACAGAGGATTGAAAATTGTATACCAGTACGAAGTACAACCAAAGGGCAGATTTGGAATCCAGCTATTGCCTAGGTCTTGTGTGTCTCTATGGTGAACACGGGAAGGGTTTAGCGATTGGTTGTGAATGATGTAAGATAGGTGGCATTGCTGTCACTTGGTCTTAGTTAGGACAGACGACTCCAGAACGTGAGACTGAAGGGTTGTGTTATTGTAGTGAGCTAGACTTTGTTAAGAAATACTATTGCTAATATTATTGCAGCCAAGGGGCAGGCGTCCCTAGGGCGGACCACGAATACCATGGATCTACAGCAGCTTGGGGATCTGGCGTGGAGACGGGGGGCTCGGGAGAGCTCTGAATGGAGGGATGTGCTGGCGAGGGCCAATGATCTCCATGGGTAAAGCGCCACAGGAATAAATGGATGGATGTTTTCTCTATTTTTGTTTTCATTTATACGTGGGAAACCAGCTCTGAATAGATTGGAGTGAATGTATCTATATATCCTAATTATCCTTTATATTATGAATACAATGATAACTATTTTAGTATAGTGTCATCTGTGAGTGAGCAACACAAATGTTTTTCATAACATAATTATATCACTATTTCATTCAACTCAAAAGGGGTGGAAATACCGCCATGTGTTGACCCATTTCTCACTAGTCTAAAATGTGATTTTAATCCTAACTCCCTTGATCACACATATTGGTCTCATTCATATTTGATTGTAATAATTGACTTTAGAGTAGCGAGTTCATGACACTATTTCCCAAGTTAATTTTTAAATAGCTTTGAACTTGTTTATATAGAATTAAATTGTGTACTTAGTAAACACATCATCAGTTGTGATGTTCATTAAAACATAATATTCACATTGATCCAGCTGACTTTTAACTGAGTTGTTAAATTATTATATAGCGCTACTTTCATGCTTAAAGCATGCTCAGAGCGCTTTGGTCCAATCTCATTTGTGGACCGGTGGGGGGGAGGGGGTATCTAGGAGTTGGTTTTCCGTTTAGGCGCTCAGTAAACGCAACTCTAACCGAGTCGGGTGTCGAACCTCGAGCCCCCTTCTGGTAGTCAAGACAAGCCAAGTTCAAGCGCACTTGGCCTCTCGACCACGCTTCCCACCAAATGACCTGATTTATAATCGTAGCTATTGCCTAGGTCTTGGGAGATCTCTCAAGGATCCACTACGATCAAGGCGACTCTAGATTTGTTCTCACACCATTTTTAGCGGCCCCCAAAAGGGGAAAAGACGCTATTAGTTTTGTGCGAAATGTCTGTCCGTCTGTCCGTCCGTCCCGTTTAGATGTCGTAAACTAGAAAAGATATTGAAAATCCGACATAACAATATGTTAGACCATTCAAAGTTCTGATGCAACGGCTACTTTTTTTTTCTGAAAGCGAAAAATCTAATTTTTAAAATCAGTTATGCAAGCAGTTTTTTAAAGAGAAAAAGCTAATTAGTATGCATTATAAGTTAGACCTAATTTAAAACGAATAGTAATCTTGTAAACTTCATTTTCCTAAACACAGTTTAATTGCGGAATCTATTTTTTTTTTTTTTTTTTTGCAGAGGATTCGAATAAGAGATTGAACCTTTTTCAAAACTATTAGATCGATTATAAGACATCAGTTAGGCCAGGGGAGGCGTGGTAGCTGAGCGGTAAAGCGCTTGGCTTCCGAACCACGGGTCCCGGGTTCGAATCCTGGTGAAGACTGGGATTTTCAACTTTGGGAGCCTCTGAGTTTACTCAGCTCTAATGGGTACCTGACATTAGTTGGGGAAAAGTAAAGTCGGTTGGTCGTTGTGCTGGCTACATGACACCCTCGTTAACCGTAGGACGCAAAAACAGATGGACTTTACATCATCCGCCCCATAGACCACAAGGTCTGAAAGGGAAACTAGTTAGGCCAGGTTCACATCTAACTTTACATTCACTTTCACCTATCCTTTGATCTGCGGGACCGTTGGGGCACTAAACAAGATCTGTTAACCTTCTTTCTCCATTCTTATGTCTCATTTGTCTTTGATATAATTTCATTTGGATTTTCTTTCTGAAAATATTGAAGCCTGCCTGGGTGGACCACTTCGGGGGCCGATTTTGAGTTTGTGTTTCCACACAAACTGTCTTTTGTAACCTTGTTGAAAGTGTCATTGTTATGGAACGTATGTGTTTGTATGTGTGTTTATATAGTGCTGTTGGGTAGAGGTTAGCGTTTGGTTGTGAGTGATGCAACATAGGTAGCTTTGTCTTCACTTGGTCTTAGGACAGACTGAATAGTTGTGTTATTGTAGTGAATTAGATTTTGTTAAGAAATATTATTACCGAAGTCGACTACATTTGTTTCATTGTATCGCAAGTTAATTTTGTCTCTATTATAAATAAAGTTTTATTTGGTATTGTTCACAAAGTTATTTCAAGTTTTTTTTTAATCAAGATCTATTACGCCTACAACAGTTTAGTTGTCTACCAGCAGTTTGGTGTTACAAGTCAACAACCGGTAACAACAGTCATCCCACATTTTGTTCATCAATCCAGAAAATGTGATGTCGATGACTTTAGAATATGTAATATTGATCTACCTGGTAAATATCGACCCCTCCACGTCCCTTATGAGTTTGTTTTATACATTTTGGATGTTCCTTCTCAAATGAGGAACATTATGTCCTAGTCCAAAATTCCTGCGAGACGGCAGGTAATGGCGGCGGGCAGGGTTCCAGCAAGGGATCATCGTGACGTCTGCCCAAAAGCGCCTACCATGTGACCAGGCAGCCATTTTTTGTCATGGTGTAAAGTCAGTTGCTGGAAATATAGATTTAAAAAATGCTAGTGCTGTAACAATTAGCCATATC
Organism: Biomphalaria sudanica; assembly: GCA_036873155.1. Classification (NCBI taxonomy): domain Eukaryota; kingdom Metazoa; phylum Mollusca; class Gastropoda; family Planorbidae; genus Biomphalaria; species Biomphalaria sudanica. Next base: position 1,320,947 of record JAZGLO010000174.1, on the reverse strand, counting down.
AGTGAAGTGATTCTCAGGATAATCTGATTGGACAGACAATGAGGGCTCAGGGGAAAAAAAGTTAGGCTGCAGATTAATGAAGTCAGTAAAAGGAAATCTTTGAGGTTTAAGGTGAACAGTAACTAGACAGACCCTGCTGTAAGCCTACAGAGTAGACATTCAAGTAACACAGTAAAACCAAGGTTTTTAGTTCTTTGACGTGTATTTCAGCTGAAACAGCCCACGAATGGAACACAATACAAGAACTCTAAATTCAATGGACTTCATTCACCAATCGTAAACAAACAACATTTAGCCACGTGATTCTATATATGTTCTATACAAATTATGTAATCCATAGTGCCTGTCAGGTGATATGTATTTTTCATTGTTTTATCAATATTATGACGTGGCTAAAATGTGTTTATGGCAGTTCCTTGGAGTCTCCATACACGCAGGTAATAGAAATGTAATCGTCACCACGCCTACATCACATGACCACAGCTTTCTGAGTGTGTCTGAACAGTAGAATGATACAACTTCAGTTAGTCGATAGCATCTTTTTTTTGAGATGACTTATAGCAGTCCATCGGTTTACAGAAGAAAGAAAAAAAAAAGATGTCTGTTCACAGAGAAATATCAAATGGTGGTTTTCAAAACATAACGATACTTTATAAGGTCGACTTTTTGTTTTTCTATTTCTTCTGTGGAAAATGTACAGTGGCGTACTGAGGAGAGGTGGGCTGCCAAGGTTGCCGAAACGTATGGAGCGCAAGAATGGAAAAAAAAAATCATATATGTCTGTCAATACATAGTGTTCGTTCATTAACTTCTTTTACATTTTATTTAAGTTTCGTATTGCTTATCGGTTAATGTGCATATGCAAATATCGATTACGTACATTAACTGGAGGTGATAGGAGGAGCGGGGGCACCTACAGACCTCTGTCCTTGGCGCCTGGCACCCTCAGTATTCCAATGAACAGATATCACTGAAATAAACAGTATTGTGCCAGACATAGTACCAACAGGCCAGTTGCTGCCCTGGACGCCTTACACCATTGTACAGGTATCACAACTAAACGTTATTTCGCCTGACATAGTAGCGTTAGTAAGGAATCGGGAACTAATTAAATATACAATGAATATAGAGATTTTTCTGTGCATAGAAAAGATAAGAGATAGAATCATATAAATCTCTACTTTTGAGCTCTGAGCAGTCATGTGACACCCATACTTTGGTAATAACCAGTTGCTTCTAGTTAAAGAAAATGTTAGACCAAAACAAGAATAAAATAAAGTTTTTAAAAAAATGTTTCAACCTAATTCTTGACCAAATTAAACAGCGCTGCTTTAAAATTCATTACTACTAGAACCAGATCTATCAACTGCTGCCCTACTGCCTGTTTACCTTATTCCAACTTTGACACTTTGACGATTCTTCTGTAGTTACATTTAAAGTCAAACTCAAGTGTTACCAGATTAACTGTAAAAAAAAAAAAGTCGCTGTAAAACCAAATTTAAACAAGTTTAAAATAACAATTTATTAGCAGCCCCCGAAAGGGGAAAAAAAAGACGCTATTAGTTTTGTGTGGAATGTCCGTCCGTCCCGTTTAGATCTCCTAAACTAGAAAAGATAGTGAAAATCCGACATCATAATATTTTAGACCATTCAAAGTCCTGATGCAACGGTTACTTTTTTTCTTTTCTATAAGCACAAAAATAAAAAATTTTAAATCACTGATCAACGTAGTCATTTTTCACAAAAATACACCGTTTTTACAACTATTCACTATTAATAGTAACAAACTCGGGGTGGGGCTCTTTGGTATGGGGGAATGGCAATTAAACTATTTTAACACATTTATGCATATAATTTTAGATTTTTTTTATCAAAAATTTTTTTTTACATTTGTATTGCTAAGTTATGTAAGTTCTGTCATACTAACTACTACATTTACACAAAAAATGGTTACTTTTTTTAAAAGAGAAAATATCTATTTAGTAGGCATATAAAATGGGCATAATTTAAAAAAAATTAATAAGTAGTTTGTCATATTATCGTGTGAATTGTAGAGTTACCACATGATTATGGAACACTTAACTAAAGAAATTTTTTTTTTTACGGAATTTTGTTTTCTTCAATTTGAATAAGAGATTGACACTTTACAAAACAATCAGATCAATTAGATATTCATTATAAGACTTCAGTTAGACAAGGTTCACATCTAACTTCACATTCACTTTCACCTATCCTTTGGTCTGCTGGACCGCTGGGGCACTACACAAGATCTATCAACCTTCTTTCTCCATTCTTCTCTGTCATTTGTCTTTGATAGAATTTCATTCACTTCGGGGGCCGATTTTGAGTTAGTGTTTCCACATAAACTCTCTTTGTAACCTTGTATCATATTTTCTTACGTTAAAAGCTGAATGTGTCCTGGCTAGAAATTTTCAACCAATGCTAGCGAGCTCAATCATAGACAGAAACATATGTATATAGGTCTGTGGTATAACTCTTTCTTGGCTTTATCACCCATGCCAGATAGGTCGACAAAACTGAGTTTGAAAGAAGGAGTATAAAATGTCTGAACTCCAGTTGACTGCAAATACGACATCTTTGTCCATGTTGTAACTGTAAGACCATATTTTAAAATTATTTCCATCATTATACTTCTATATAAGCCAGCGTGGTGGTCGAGTACTATGGAGCTTGGCTCCCTATTCGAATGTTCACAAATCGAATCCCGGTATATTGTGAACTTTTTGAGTCACGCAACTTTAAGTCATTGGGCCCCTGACATTAGTAAGGGGAAAGTGGAGATCGTTGGTAGTTGTACTGGCCAGACGACACGCTCGTTCACTATCATTATAGAAGCATATGAGCGCAGTACTTATATATCATATATATAAGGACAATTTGTACCGATTAAACAACAGTTACATCAGATCTGGACGAAGTGATCGGCTCCTCTCAAGATGTAAAAGCTCCTTTATCCCACTGTCGGGATGCTTCAATCTCGCCTGTCGTCACCAAGCCTGATTCCTTAAGCGCTGGTCCTGTGAGTATTCGCATGCATATTGTAAGTGCGTGAATGTTATTCGTGATTGCAACTATACTGCTATTATTATAGTTGAACTGCTGAGGTGAACAATTGTAGTCAAACTAAATTTCCATTTATTTGGAATAACAGAAACCGTACACTAGTGTATTTAAATAAATCTATATAATTATATATTGGTCGAATCATAGTCGGATGTCCCGCGTCCTCTACGTGCTTGTTTACTGTGACCTTATTATTTAAAACGAATAAAAAGCTGAACTAAAAAAGGTGAAAGTGTTGACAAATAGGAAATTGATCTAGCAGCCTGGAGCAATCTGAGTACTATACAATAATAACATGGGCTAAAAATATCTTCTCTTGTGTTTGTGCAAACTGCAAAAAATAACAACACCAGTAAATCAGCACTGTCGGTTAGCTACAACAGTACATGTCAACGCTTCGTGCTAGAAGACTAAAAAGTAAAGTAACAATCTATATAATAAAGTAGAATGTGAGGTGTATGTATGTATGTATGTGTGTATGTTACTTATAGACATCAAAACTGCTTGACCAATCTTGATAAAACTAGGCAGGAATGTTTCTTGGGTACTAACTTAGACCGTAGTGTATGTATTGTAGCCCTAAAACGAATTTAAGACCCTCAAAAAAAATAAAGTTGTCCGACTCTATTACAGCTATAGTATTTTATGGATCTAGGCCATGGTTAACAATGTTGACATGAGAAAAGATCGAAAGGATTTAAACCTAGATCTAATTTTAAGAAATACACTTTGCGCACATATTTTTGTACTTTGACACATGAAAATACAAAAAAAGATCCATTGATTTCATTATGTAATAAAATTAACCTTCAATTTTGTGTTTCAAAAGCATTTTTTACATAAATTAGTTCCTGATATCTGTGACTACAGATTTCCTGGCGAACATTCTTTCATTAGACATTACCGTAATGAATCGCGTACTAAAAATTAATTTGTTTAATTGTTTACTTTATAATCCCATCCCTAGATCTAAAACTCTAATTCAACTCTAAGATGATTAAACTTCTCTTCGCACAGATAGTTTTATACTTTAACACATAAACATATTAATTAAAGTCCATTCATTTCATATTTTGATCAAATAAACATTCAACACAGAATGAACTCTATAAAAGCCAATTTTTAACTCTAGATTAGTGTAGATTTAGATCTATGTCTACCTAAAGATCTACTTTATACTGTAACACATGAACATACAAAATTAAGTCTATTCATCTCAAATTTTAATCAAATATATGTAGGCCTACAAGCAAATGTTTCAATTTGAACAAATGGATTTAAGCCTATTAGCTATTCCGATTTGATAGCTTCATTCACACTATTTTTACATTGACACATTCGCTTTACTTATTACATTATTATTTCGTTTAATTGTGACTATATCGACAGTAATGCGCAAATAAAGACCCGCGGGTCGCGGGTAACATATGTCTAGTATATATATATAACACTGAACCATAACTTACAAAAACAAAACTAAATAAAATACCCAGAAAAACACACAGATAATAGAACATTTTTGTTCTAGAGGCTAGGGCAAATTGTATGGCTGTCTGGTCGTATGAGCTTTGGACTGTTGTTCGGTTGTCTGGAAGGTCCTGGGTTTGAACCCTACCAGCTGCCTTACCCCGTAGTTCTGTGGGAGGCTTGGGCTAAGATGTAATTATCTTTAAAAAAAAAACGAAGGAGCAACCGAGACACGTTTAAAAAAAATACAATTCATACTTGTGATTTTTTGTTTATCTAGTGTCAATAAAGTTTGGAACCTTTTGCCTTAGTTTGGAAAAGAATGATTTAACTGGGGTCTCTAATCAACCTAGGACGTAATCATCTTCTTTTTTTGAAGTAACGTTTGTATCATAAAAGATAAGATAAGATAAGACAAGACAAGATAAGATAATATAAGAATAGATAAGATAAGAAAAGATAAGACATACACATGGATACGCGTAGGAAACAATCTCTTTCGAAAGAACGAATATCCACTAAACAATTATGTAAGATAACAGCTTCTAGTTTAAAGACACTAACACCAGAGAGACCTCGTGAATTTAAATTCAGTCTAAATGTCTCCCCCCCCCCCTACATTCCATCCACTTATTCAGCAAGATCATTAATTACTGTTAAATTACTTTTTCTTTCACGTCTGACATGGTGGTAAGTCTGTTGAATGGTAGCACTCACACCCCCACCCCCACAACCGGCATACAGATTTTAAACTATCGATTGATTTTTTGATTACAAAAAGCAGAGATAAAAAATATATAGGGGGGGGGGGTATTTGATGTAAAATACCGGTACGTTAAAAATATCAATGCATTATAAGCATAGCATTTTTTTTTCTCAATACCCATTTAGACCTATATATATATATTACAGTAGAACGTCGTTTATCCGAACGTTTATTATCCGGAGCGTCAAATATCCGGACCAGTTTTTTTTTTTTTTTTTTTTTTTATCAACCACATGTACTGTGATGCACATATACTGTATGAATACGAAAAATAAGTGATTAATTTTCACAATAAAGGTAAAATTGCGACATTTGTCACCTATTTTGCTCGTTCTTCACGCACGTGTCCCCGCATGTGATGATTTTCAATATTCGTATAAGTGTCCGGTTGCATATACTGCATGGATCGCTTCGGTTTTCGGTTATCCGAACAATCGCGTATCCGAACGGTGTCCTGTCCCAATTGAGTCGGATAAACGACGCTCTACTGTATACGTAACTGTGTGTTGTTTTACTTGGCAAAATTCTAAGGCTAGAACTGCGGTGTCACGTGACATACTGCACATCTTCATAGGAATCAAAGACAAGCCTTTAATACGCACATCCAGAGGGTCAAACATGTAGGCCACATAAACACGGCCTTACACAAATATAAAGCGCCCCACCGAAAGTTTCTGTTTTTTATTTATTATAAGCTTGTAGCTTATCGATTATCAGTAGCCCCGCCCCCCCCCCCCGGCGAACATGGGCATTTCTGCATTAGATGTGGAAAATATATGCAGGTCACAATTGGGTTTGCATAGTCATGTGAAGTACTACACATTGTCCTTAATCTCCAGAAATGTATACAATGCCTCAGATCAGTGATGTCCAAAATACGATCAGGGGGCCAGATCCGGCCCGCGACGTGGTTTCATCCTGGTACCATTGTTAAACTACGGGTACCGTTGTTAAACTACGGGTACTGTTGTTAAACTACGGATAATGTTGTTTAACTATGGGTAATATTGTTAAACTACGGGTACTGTTGTTAAACTACGGGTACTATTGTTAAACTACGGGTACCGTTGTTAAACTACGGGTACCGTTGTTAAACTACGGGTACCGTTGTTAAACTACGGGTACTATTGTTAACTCTTTCTCTCCTAATTGACGATATCATCGTTGATTTGACCTCATTAAATTAAATTAATGTATAATTTTTTTTATTTTTTTGTATTATAGAAAAAGAGCATGCATTCCTCTTTAATTCTTTACCAAAATAAACATTTTCTGATGACAAACGACATAGCTATTGAAGCATAATCATAACAGGGTAGTAAAATATTATTAAGCAAAATGGAGAATTCCGTCGAAACGTGAAAACATAATTACGGAGAGAAAGAGTTAAATTGCGGGTACTAGATCCACAGGTTTCTACTTTCTATTAGTTTCAGGTTAATTACATTTCGTTTCTCTATCTTTCCGTTGACAGAGTGAAGAAAGGGTTAGGGGTTAGAGGTTAGGGCTAGGGGTTAAACCCGCATCACTGCCCTAGATAAAGTAGGCAAAGTATACAACAGTATCAGTTTGATTTTCGCGTTAGTTGTTTTTGGTTCTGTCAGAATACAACGCCAACGTTATTGACCTTTGACCTAGATCTAGTTAATCAACTTGTTGACATAATGATAATAACCCCTGACCTAGATGACGACGAAACCCTTACTTTTTATTTTCCATCCCCCCACGAAAACATCGTTTAGAAATTCATCCATAATTGTCAACGAAATTCGTAATTGATGGTTGAACAAAAGGTCTCAATTTTCAATTGCAAAGCACTCTTAAAATCAAAGTAAATTTGATATTCAAACTTTATTGTTTTTTTTATGTTTTAATGTTTTACGGGAATAATAGATTTTATATTTTGTTTATCGTCCGTTTAAAGTACGCAGCTGTATAAAGATTTGCTTTTATTTATTTTTTGTAGGGCATTTAATTTGAGTTTGCTTTGACAGAGGACGATTTCTAGTCACTGGTAAAGTTAAACATTTTTGGCTGTAACGGCTTCAATGGCGCCTCACAGTTCCAAAACCTAGGAATCTTTTCCCGCCTCCATCTCATAATTGAAATATAAACGCATAAGGGACATAAGCAAAATATATAATCAAAGTCTTTAAAAAATCACCACCAACAACAACAAAAAGCTTTTATAATTATCCAAGATTTATTTCCTTTTCTAAATAAAGAATTGATTTATCACCTCTAATTATTTACATAATTGGTTAGTTGTTTTTTTTTTAATTTATTCACGCGTTGTCATCGACAATGAATAATTTTGCAACGTTTTAATTTGATCCGTTAATGGGAAGTAGGAGAAAAAAACAAGTATAATAACCCTGACACACAGAGGGACAGGCAGACGACTGAATTAATATAAGCTTTGTAAAAAATGTTCATAACTTTATATAGTTTGGTGTTAACTTTATTGCATAATATTCAATAGAGCAAATATCAATAGGTTTAAGCAGTGCTTTTTGTAAAGAAATAGTTGCCGGTACTCAATGATGGATTGCCTAACTTTTAAAATATTCATAATTTAATAATAAACGTTAAAATAGACGTACAAGAAGGGCAATACTTTTCTCTCCAAATTGAAAAAGATGTCGGTACGCCGTACCGGTGCGTACCGTCACACAAAAAAAGCACTGGGTTTAAGAAAGCAACCATGATGTAATCTATGACCAATTTATCTTAGACCCAGGCATAGGCCGTTCCGAGGAAACTCTGATTCTTCCAGAGTTCGTCTTGGCGGAAGGTGCCTCAGGCACTGAATAGCAGCCGGGGAGAGAGATGTGGGATTTTAGCATGAGACTATCCTTTTGCCAGTTTGAATTGTACAACCCTTTAACAATAGTCTTTCTCCGAAAAAAAAAGAAATTCATGGTAGGCCGATATGATTTAAAATGAGAAATTTTAGAAGTTATTGTTTTGACCGCTTTGACCAGTCTTAATGTAGACTTCAAATGATTTTCTGAAGAAAATGACCTCATAGTTTGTGTCCATTTCTAATTTTACTTTACTTTATTATAATTCTCTTAAACTAGATTTCATGTTTCGAACAATATTAAAATGGAATTGTACCTAGCCTCTGGGAGGCGCTGTGGCTAAGCGGTAGAGATTTTAATTTGGGGATCTTTTGGCGCCTCTGAGTTCAACCTGCTCTAATGTGTACCTGACATTAGTTGAGGAAAAGTAAATGTGGTTGGTCGTTGTGTTGGCCACATGACATTCTCGTTAACCTGGACCACAGAAACAGATGACCATTAGGACTACATCATCTGCCCTATAGATTGCAAGGTCTTAAAGGGGAAATTTATTTTACTTTCACACATAGCCTTTTATCATTCATTTGTAGAAGAGAAAACACCGTGCCCAGCGATGTCTTTAATACTGTTATTGTTCGCTCCGACATTTCCCAGGCCTGTTTCTCGTGTAGGGTGTATCAGGATATAAACCAAATCTAGCCCTAGGCGTGCAGCGTGATGTGACAAAACAACTCATAAATGTTGAGGAGATGATTGTCGTAATATAATGCAAACAACTTAAACAATAACATGTATTTCTTTTGTTTAGTGTAATCATGAAGTTACATTGTAATAAATCGTGTTTTGTTTTGTTTTTTCAAAAAAAAAAGATTATGTCACATTGTTTTAGGCAAATATTTCAAAGGCTGAGGCCTATTTGGACAAGCAAAGCTCTTGGAATTGGGACAAAATTCATCCTATTTAACACAATCGTCATCTCTGAGGCCTATATGGACAAGCCATGCTCTTGGACTTGAGACAAAATTCATCCTATTTAACACAATCGTCATCTCTGAGGCCTATATGGACAAGCCATGCTCTTGGACTTGAGACAAAATTCATCCTATTTAACACAATCGTCATCTCTGAGGCCTATATGGACAAGCCATGCTCTTGGACTTGAGACAAAATTCATCCTATTTAACACAATCGTCATCTCTGAGGCCTATATGGACAAGCCATGCTCTTGGACTTGAGACAAAATTCATCCTATTTAACACAATCGTCATCTCTGAGGCCTATATGGACAAGCCGTGCTCTTGGACTTGAGACAAAATTCATCCTATTTAACACAATCGTCATCTCTGAGGCCTATATGGACAAGCAAAGCTCTTGGACTTGAGACAAAATTCATCCTATTTAACATAATCATCATCCCAACAGTGACGTAAGCATGTGCGACACGGAAGTCATTTGCCGAAATGGAGAAAAGACTCAATGTGGTTCAGCAATATGGCTATATGGTGGATTTTAGGAGTCAGTCACGGAGATCGGGTCTCAAACAAAGAAATCTTATGCCGAACTGGGACTCGACCACTTAAAGAGCTTGTGTCGCAAGAGGTTTGCGGGACCGGCCTTTCGACAGAATGAATTACGCATTCCAAGAGTTACAATTAAAATGGAGGCCAACACGAGGAAAGCGTAAACATGACGCCACACTGCCATGAAGGACCTCAGAGCAGTGAACACCAGGTGGGAACAGGCTTTAGACGTTGCCAGTGGCAGATCTTTATGGAGGCAGCTTGCCAACAAATGTGTGCTGAACGGCGCGGGAGGATGTCGTTCTAAGTAAGTTCATAAGGATAAGTTACCATTACCTTTGTGAACAGGCCTCCAGCATTGCAAGTCTTAAAGTGTACTTGTATGATCAGCCATTCTTTTATTCATCAAACCGAATTTTACCTCTACGCAACATACCATGATGAACAATGTGATTCGGGAAAATGATAATTCATTAAAAAAAAAACGAATTTTCTTGTTTTGTTACTCTACATTGGGGGGGGGGGGCAAATTGAGTTTTGATACAATTTATGACAAGGGGGAGAGGGGGATAAAAAGTTGATTATTGGCGTTACGCAATATCCAAACGTTCTTATATGTCGTTTACAAGGGGCCCAATATCTCAACTAGCTTAGAGCTTTTGTTTCACTCTTTCTCTTCGTAATGATTTCCCACGTCCGATGGAATCCTTTATTTTTCTCATTTTCACTATCCTGTTATGGTTAAACTTCAATAACTTGTTTGTGTGTAATCTGGAAGTGTTATATTTAGGTATGTCATTATCGAAGAATGCATACTCTTCTTATATAACACAAATTAAAAGTTTATACATTAAAAACAAAATAATTTAATTTAATGAGAATGCACTAACATTGGTATCGTCATTTAATTTAGGAAGAAAGCAAGTCTAAATGTGGCCCTGAGCTGAACTTCAAACATTAAATTTTAAGGTATCACAAAGAGGTAAAAGGTTTTATTTCTTTGTAAGTAAAAGTGTAACTCCAACTATACATGTGGTATTTCTAATAAACAAAGAGAAACAAGAAGATATTCAACCTAAGAATAAATATTTCAACGATAATCTCCCTTACACGCGATATATAAGTAGAAAGTACTTCATTTGGTACATCTTATGTTAGTAGAATCTATACCAGCATTTCACTAATTGTTCTTACTCTCGTTATATAAGGCCGCAACACTTTTTATTTTAACCTGCGACGTCACAAACTGTGGGCAGTTTTGACCAATAGCTCGTTGCCACGTCGTAAAGACCTGTGACGTAGCAAAAGTGTTCAGGCCCTCTATAACGATTGGTCTCTCTCTCTCTAAGGGTGTCTGTGTTGTGTCAACTGTTTCGCTCTCAGGGATGTGTTTGCAGCTTCTACCTTCAATTACTCAGGAGGTTTCTGAGTGTCTTGAACGGCTATATTTCCCCTTTTCGAATTTAAATGGGATAAGCAAAACGCAATACAAATACAAAGACTAAATCTAGACCGTTGAACAATTTAATTTTAGTTTAATGCACGATATACCACAGTCGAGTCGCTAGATCTTGTCCCCTTAAGTAAAATGCCAAGTGACTAAAATAATAAACAACAAACAAAGCACCAATACGTGACGCCGTGGCACTACTAAATGTCGAAATTAATTAGAGGAAAAATAACATTTATTGTAGCCCTTTAACTCTTTCCGTAATTATTTACCACATTCTAATGGAGTCAACGTTGGTATCGTCAGTTAGGAGAGAAAGAGTTAACATTGTCCACTGAGGAATGTTCTAGTGATGTAGCAGGTCTGCAGCAGTACCGCTCTCTGACAGGTCATGAGAATCTTCTTACGAATGTATTATAAGGACTCGAAGCTGTCTACGAGGTCAACCACTAACACCTCGGCTAATATAACCGTTGTAAGTTATGTTATTTCAGTTAAGTTCCATGTCGCTCAATCTCTTATCTAATCTTATCTTATATAATACAGACGTTACTTCAAAAAAGAAGATGATTACGTCCTACGCGTTATGCATTTAGTCATGCATACTAACCAATGACTTAAATTCTGCCAAGTCACTAGTTTTCCTGGCTAGCTCAGGCAACCCATTCCATGCTCTAATAGCACTAGGGAAGAAGGAGTATTTGTACAAATTTGTCCTAGCATATTGGACGAGGAATGTGCCTTTATCTCTGTGTCTTCAGAGCATTTTATTAAATTTTGTTTTTGTATTTGAAGATTATGGTTCAGTGTTTTATGTATAGTTGCTATAGTGTAGACTTCAAGCTTAGTTTTTCATAAGTTATAGAAAATGAGAATCAGAGTAGAGCAGAGCTTGATATAGGCTGCCCCGTCCAAAGCTCACCTCCCAGGAATCACACGACCGAAACCTACAGCGATTTCTTGATAGTGCTCAAAAGTATGGAATCCCTTTTAATGAAACAAAAAGTGAAATTAGCACTGCTAAAGTGAGACTGTTAGGATACGAGATTTTCAGAGGACAACTTAAGCCGGATCCTGAGAGCTTTCGCGCTCTAAGGGAATTACCCGTACTAGTGAGCATGCGTGAACAGATACGAGTAGTGGGTCTTCTGGCTTACTACTCACATTGGATACCTAACTTTTCAACAAAAATTAGCATGTCAACAAGAAATCAACAATTCGGACGAGTTACAAGCACGTGTAAACATAAGAACGATAACCGATACAGAATACAATGTTCATAACAACTTTTTTTTTTTTTTACTTTCATTTTTCCTTATATTATGTAATAGTGGTACTAGGATGCGTTTTTTTTTGGTTTTTATTGTCGATAAACAGTAAATATAGTGACAAGTTATTGTAGTAAGAGGTGTATCTTTCTAACTCAGATCATGTGTCAAGGCTCTAATAAATATTTCAGTTACTAACTACTAAGCCATTGGGGCCAGCATCGGAACGATAATGGCATAATAGAGATTTTCCATAATTGAGCCCCAATAAAAATGTCAGTTACTAAACCATTGGGGCTAGTATGGGCTTGATTACGGCGTTATTCTGGAAATCCCTAATGAATCCGGAATAATTTTTACCCATTCTGTGCCGATATTGGCACGATTATGGTTGCCCCTATTGGTTCCTAATGGGGCCCTAATGAGGCCAATGTGCAAACGGTACCCGCGCCCATTAGGGCCCAGATGGGGCTATTTAGGGCTGCAATTAGGGCAATGGGGGATAACCGTAATAAAAACTGATATTGGGCCATAATGGACACTTTCGGCATCGACACATGATATGCGTGGGACGTAATTAGATTTCTTTTTAGAAGTAACGTCTGTAATTTATAAGATAAGAAGATGAGATTGTCAATAACATCGAGATTTAGTATAGGCCTATTTTTTTAAATTTTAGTCCTAGATAACTCGGCCCCGTGCTGATGCCACAAAGCCTTTTGTTTCAAATACAAAAACAAAATCTAATAAAATACTCAGAAAGACACAAAGTTAAAGGCACATTCCTCTTTCCATATGCTAGGACAAATTTGTACAAATGCTCCTTCTTCCCTAGTGCTATTAGAATTAGAGCATGAAATGAGCTAGCAAGGAAAACCAGTGACTTAGCAGAGTTCAAGCCATTTGTTAATATGCATGACGCGTAGGACATAATCATCTTCTTATTTTTTAAGTAACGTCTGTAATCTATAAGGTAAGATACGATACGTTGAGGATTTCTCTAACGCTTGAGTAGATTTGTTTCGTGCAATCCACTTTTTTATTTGTTCTCATTTTTTTGGTTAACATTTTACAATAAACCATTTAAACTTTTTAGTCTCCATGCTTTGTTAGTTTACATGAAAACATTATCATACTGCTGATAGACATTCTATAGACTAGACAAGACTAGATTATGGATCTAAAATCTAGTCTGACATCTAGAGATATCTAGAGTATATCTATGGTAGTGAATTTGCTTATAGTCCCAGGATAGATCTAGCACACGTTTTTTTTAAACTTTCTAGATCTACATTTGTTTAGATCTATTCTAGATCTAAATCTAGAGATTTTTAGACTAGACGTCTTACTACTCTTACTTAGACGACTTATCTTTAGTCTTTAGGACTTTACGACTTTAGTCAAGTTAGTCTTAGTTCTTAGTTAGTCATACTCTTAGTAATAATAATACTAGAGTAATTAGACTTAGACTAATACAATTATACATTACTAGAGTAACTAGACATTAATACTAATAGTATAAAACTTTTAAAAGTAGATCTATACTTAACGACTTAAGTCTAAAGATTAAGTCTATAGTAAAGTAAACAGTAAAGGCTAATTTTAATTAAATTACGGGACGAGTGAAGAGTCAAGATTTATTCTTAATTCTAGAGTAGAGAACTTGAAGTTTCAGACTCAGAAGTAGGGCTATAGACTATAATAGACAGTAAGACTCTATTGTCTCTATATTCTTAAGTCTAGAATTTGTCTCTAGCTAGAATTTAGTAGAATCTACTCTACTGAGACTACTGACAGTGTGAGTGACACAGTCAGTCTTGAGACTGAGACAGGACTCAGTGTACTGTCACTACTGTGGACTGTATAAAAAAGAAGTGTGTGCCAGTCTCAAATCCACTCAAGTAGACTCAACTCAAGTGTGTCTTGTTCAGCCTGGGCCTGGTGTGAAGCTGTGAAGTGTGTTACACACTTTCCAAGTCAGTAGTGAATAGACATCTAGATCTAGATTGACTACCTAATCTCTAGAGATTATAAATTATAGATAATAATAATAATTTTATTTATAAAGCGCTGTTAACAAACAAAATGTATGCTCAAGGCGCTGTAATAACATTACAAACACGACAGCTAAAATGACAGTTAATCTAAAAAAGTTTTTAACAGATAGGTCTTAATGTTCTTCTTAAAAGTGGTGTAGCATGTTGTCTGTCTGAGATCAATGGGGAATGAGTTCCAAACCTTTGGTCCGTGAACTGAAAAAGCCCGTAGACCATAGCTTTTGAGGGAGAAACGTGGCACTACTAAAAGCGTTGAGTCCCTTGAGCGCAGGGCTCTCTGGGGGACATGGAGTAATCAGTTCCTTAAGGTACAAGGGCATCTCGTTGTTATATATACACTGATGACAAAGTGTGGCGACCTTGTAATCGATTCTCGCTTTCACAGGAAGCCAATGGAGCGTGTGCAAGAGTGTAGTAGCAGAATCTTGTCTAGTGTTTTTAAGGACTATTCGAGCGGCCTTGTTCTGTATACATTGCAGCTTGGCTATTTTGTCATCAGGTATACCTGCTAGCACGGCGTTGCAGTAGTCAAGGCGGGAGAGTATGAATGCCACAGCCAGCATTATTGTTGACTCTGTTGTTAAATATGGTCGGATCTGGCCTAATCTGCACAGCTTCAGATAAAGACCTTTGCAGAGCTGACTTATGTGTGGGTCGAAAGATAGTGTTGAGTCGAAGAAAACTCCAAGATTCCGCACTACATGAACAAAAGGAACATGACAGTTCGTGATAAAGAGAGAATCTGTGCTTTCAACTTTTGAGACATTGTTCCTAGTGCCAATCTTAATTATTTCTGTCTTGTCTTCATTCATCTTGAGTTTATTTTCAACCATTCAATCGCTCACCCTTGCAACGGTACCACTGATTTTCTCTGCCAGATGCGACACCTCTGAGGGTACTGATGAATCGTATATCTGTGAGTCATCGGCAAAGAAATGGTATAAGATGCCGGTTGGCCATATGACACCACTTAGTGGATATGTATACATAGTGAACAGTACTGGGCCTAGAACTGATCCTTGGGGTACTCCGTACTTCAACAGTAAGCTTGTTGATTCCGTCCCACTAACAACGACACTTTGGGTGCGTTCTGTCAGGTAGGATCCAAGCCACTTTCGGACGACTCCTGCTAAACCAAAAGTTCAGAAAATCTGGCCATCATAATTTCATGGTCTAGCGTATCAAAGGCTGCGGACAAGTCCAGCATGGAAAGAATTGATATGTGGCCTTTGTCGGAATTGTGAAGTAAGTCGTTTTAGTACCCTGACCACTGCTGTCTCTGTGCTACGGCACTTCCTATATGCAGATTGAAATTCTTCCAAGAGACAGTACTGTTCAAGATGAGAAAGAATTTGCGCTAACATGATGCGCTCCAGAAGCTTAGACAGGAAGGGAAGATTTGATACCGGGCGATAGTTTTTTAGACATTCCGGGTCAAGACTGGATTTCTTTAATAAGGGCCTGACAAGTGCATGCTTTAATTGCTGTGGTACAATGCCTGAAGTCAGTGAAGAGTTCACAATGTTAGTAATTGTTGGTACAAGCTCATCCAAACATTCAAGGAGCAAGGAGGTTGGAATGGGATCAAGGTCACGTGACTTATTTGGCATCTTTAAAATAGTACTTTTGACATAATCTTCAGATACACGCTGAAACTCGCAAAAACTAACTAGTAGTAAAGTTACTAAGTCTGTCTAAGTCTAAGTACTCTAAGGTAGTACACTGGTAGTCACACAGACCACAGATAATATAATATCATTTAAGTATGTAATATAGA
Organism: Biomphalaria sudanica; assembly: GCA_036873155.1. Classification (NCBI taxonomy): domain Eukaryota; kingdom Metazoa; phylum Mollusca; class Gastropoda; family Planorbidae; genus Biomphalaria; species Biomphalaria sudanica. The sequence goes on along the minus strand of JAZGLO010000174.1, from coordinate 1,304,754 downwards.
AGGTTAAAAATTCTACGGGTATGGCCACTGTTGATCACAAATCTAACTTGTGACCACAGTTGTGTTCAGGGACAGCTGAGCTGTGTACCAAGAATTGGCCAGTTTGAACATAAGCTGCAAATGGGAAAAAGATCTCTTGAGATGTAAAATGTCACAGAAGTCCATAAATATTGATTGGAGATAATAGCCATTGTAAAAACAGTTGAATACCTTCATTAGTTTATTAATCAGTTTAAGACTAAGTTTCTATTAGGCTAACTATTTCATGTAAAACATTAGAAGTAGTTCTCTTTGCTCGTGCACATCTTTTTAATTTTGCAAACATCGAATCCACTGCTATACACTTAATCTAAACTCAGGTACAATACATCTCAAATCTGTGAGACACTTTCTTACATTTGAAACAAACATTTTTTTTTTTCTTCAGCTTTCCAAACTTGTGTTGTAAGATGCTGTAATCTTACTTCTAAAGCTTATATGCTGAGAGATTTTGAAGGAAGGATTAAAAGTTTTGTACAATATTTACTTTTGTAAATCTAATCAAGATTTATTAGATCTAACCACCAAAGCGAGGCTACGTCTTATTGTGAGTAAAATTTCTTTTATATTGAAATAAGTTAAAATAATTTGTCAAGCTTGGGTTAAATTAACGACATAGGCCTGTATAAATATTTTATTAAATCTCTGTTAATGTCTTTACCAGGTTAAAAGATAGTTCTAAAAGTTACTAAGATCAATGACATTAGGTTACCCTGTGTCACATAAAACTTGTTTATTTAAATCATCTTTGTAAGCCTGTTTTGCATACTTTTTCCCTTGTTTACACAGATGTGGTCTCATCAACAAGTTTTAGCTGAGTTTCAGTTATACACATGTCTAAGTGAAAGTCTTGACTCGGATTTGACCAAAATCTATGCCCATGTGACACGCAGTATTATTAGGTACATATTCTGATTCTACTTCACACACAAAAAATTGTTAAAAATTTAAAAATTTTCTTAAATTTTGCCTGAATTACACTAAAAAGCTTTGATATCTCTATATTTATCTATCTATATAATATAATACACACACAATAAATTGAATCTATCCATTAAGTGTGTGTAAATTTACAAGATTTTTTCTGTGATAAGAATTGTATTTTATAAACAAAACTGAAGAAGATGTATTACTTAATAAAAAAATAAACCATATATTTTACAACTTTTACTGGCTAGCCATGCTATTGTATCACTGATCGGCTAAATGAAAATATCTTTTACAACATGCCACCCTGCCCCCAGCCTCCCATGCATTAACATTTTTTTTATAACAAAAAAATAACATTGGTAACATAAGTAAAATAATTAAATAAATGGCTGTTTGGAGGTTAAGTATACACTTTATACTGTGATCCCAATTGTCATCAGTTTGAAATTAATCACATTATTTCCCGCTTTTCTACACGAGGTTTCAGTTAGAATGTATCAATGTAATCATTTTTATTTCTGAAGGAACATCACAAACTTAAGGAACAGATAAAATATATTATATATCTCCAAATGAAAACAAACAATTACATTATGATGCTTGATTAAACCATGACATCTTATACATTTTTCTTTTATATATTTCTTTAAAGTGAAAAAAAGTACCAAGAAGAATTTTATCCTGAACAAGATGTGTCAACCCCAGACAATGTTTTGTCTAACAGTTCCAGCATTGAAGATATAACTGATTCTGAAATTTCATCTGCTACGCAGTTGTCCAGCATCAACCAAGAGACTCTAGAGACTAACTTAAGAAGTGACCGAAGCAAGCTATCTAAGCGGCTATCTACTCTTGGCTTGGGGAACTTTGAGTTGAGCTCTTCTGATTCTGAAGATTCTTCCTGCAGCCATGGTGCCGTAGGCGGGGAGAACCAGGACTCTAAGTGTAAAGAAGAGAGGTTAAAGCGATACTTTGAAACAGCTGCGGCCCTTGCAGAGATCACTGAAGACACTGAGAATCTATCATTAGGAAACAGGGAAACAAATACTGACTGGGATCAAATTGAAGAGACACGAAAGATGGAAGCTATGGGTCTACCTCAGAATTTCGGGTCTTCCAAAAGAAATTACTCTAAGGTAAATTTTTAATCCTGATGTGTAACATGATTAATATGCAAAGTTTTTGTATTTTTTTTTTTTTTTTTTTTTTTGTTATTTCTGTGTCCTCTGTGCAATTAGCCACCTAAAGGAATTTTTTTTTTGACAAGTCAATTATTTGGCCTTTTTAGTTAATAAGTGTGCAAAAATTAATTTGAATGTTCAGATAACCAAAATAAGAAAAAAAACTTTTCATTTAGCTCTAAGAACCTATTAATTTTTGTTTTTGTGAAGGGATTGAAAGATCTTTTGACCAACTTGGTCCAACATTGCTCTTTCATTGATATATAGGTGCAATTATATATCATTGCAGATCAGTGTTTCTCAGCATTTTCTCTTTTCTAAAAATCAAATCTTTCTGCAATTGTAATGTAATGTTAAATAGTGTTGCAGAAACCCTTGGTAACCACATAAGTTGTGGGTTGGGAGCTATGCTTTAGTACAATTTAATTTCTTTTCTTTCTTGCCAGATATGACAAGTCTGATTCTTTATTTTTATGCTAGCTTTAATTTCTAAAATCTAATTCAATATAAAAACTTAGCTTTTACCTTTATCTTTTCTTAGGGAAAACTTTCGGAGAAAGAAATAAGAAATAAATTCTTGGCATTGTGGGAAGAGAAAGGGGAGCTGTTGGTGTACAGGTCATTTGTGTCTATATACCCTGACTACGCTGTTTACTATGACCAAATAGCCGGATCCATTCCACCTGGTGTAGAAGTAGAGGTCTCTTCAATAGATAATTTAGAATGTTCTGCCACTTGTTTGGGTGGGGACAGCAGTGTCGCTGAAGAGAAAACAGCAAAACGCTATTCAAGCGATGTTACCTCTGATCTACCAAGCACATCAGAGTCAACAGACAGTAAACTTGACAAAGAAACTGTTTGGAGAAATACTGAGAATTTATGTGATAAAACGGAAGAGCCAGAACTTTTATCAATAAATAATAACACTTGTAAGGCTCCCAAACTTACTGAGCAGTCGGTCTTTGAGCACAACCAGGAGATGGATCACGGATACGGCATAAAGATCTCCTCTAATCCAGATTGTAGCAAAGAGGAACATTGTGCTACTCATCCTCAGGACTATAGCTCCAACATGGCAGGTGGGTGCTACTCAGAAGAGCAAATCAACTCTGACCAGGGAGGAGCAGACGGAATGGGGGGCTATAGCCATGAAGACCTTATTATCATGCTTCGCAGCACACACGAAGATCTGAAAAATCAAATCTATTGGCATGTGAAAGAAAAAGTTGCTGACTTTTTGAGACAGCATCCAGATGATGAGTTTGATTTATCTACCTTGGATGATGACATGATTGCCATAGCCAACCCTTATATCAACACCCCAGAGATTTATATCGATGGGGTGAATGCTGAGCAGGAGGACTTTAGTTGCTATAGCGATGACGCTGATCTCGAAGATAAAAGTAATTCATCTCATTTTTTTTTCTCAAACTTTTAAATGTTCTTAAAAATAATATATATTTTTGAAAATTATTAAATTATTTTAATGTATAGAGCTAGAAAAAATATTTTCTAATGAGCATTAACAAAGACAATTATAATGTATTGCTCTGTAACTGTTGCTTCCTAGTTGTTAAAAATATTTAATTTATATGGTGCTAACAATTATTAATTGACAATTATATAGTGTTCTGTAACTGTTGCTTCCTAGTTAAACACACTATTTAATTTAAAAGGTGCCAACAATTATTTATTATTCCAATAAAATTAACTATTCTGGGAAAATTTTAATTTCTGTTTTTTAATTTGCTGAATGTGGGTTGATCTTAACATTTCTCAGTTTATTATATATATACAGATGAAGACAAGAAAAAAAGCATTCCAGAAACTTTGGAACTTATAGGACTGTCTATTGAAAAAAATCAATCAGAAAGGTGACCATTGATTTTGTTTTTATCTTGTGCCTACTATTTATTAATTATGTTGCAGGATTTCATAGTAAATATTGTTAGACTCTAATAAAAAAAGATTTTTGTTTGTAGTTTGTAGTTTAGTAATCAGTGCAATAGTTTTTATTGCTCAGTTTAAGCTGGCACTTAGTAATATGACATAGCTATGTGTGTATCTATCAGTCAAAGCAGGCTTTTCAAAATACAACATGGACAGATTTGTAAGATCTTAGTAATAATGTTTTTAAATAAAATAAAAGTATTTAACCACTCTTTATTTGGTTCACCGTGGCAAGCTGGTTCACAAAATCTGATGTAGAAAATTGTCTACAATTTTGTAAAAAGTTTATTCTGATCACTGATTATAACCTAGTTAATAGCCAATATCTATTAACTCATTTAAAAGACCAGTGTATTATCTCTGGTTGATTAACTCTTTCTCTCCGTAATTATTTACCACATTCTGGTGGAATCAACGCTGGTATCTTCAGTTAGGAGGCAAAGAGTTAAAATAAAAAAGGGTTTCACTGTATCTGTATTGGCTTTTTTTTTTCCCACAGAGAAAAGAGAAAGCGTAGAATCGTTCACGGCTCCGTTATCTATAAAAGAAAGAACATAGTGAAGGAAGCAAAGAGACTTCAGTTGGATTATGGGAAACAAGGCAGTGCTGGGCCCTGTGATTTACCCAAGTCTAGGCACATCGTGTTTGATGACGATGGAGTGCCACACGATGCTGAAACTGGACAGAGTCAGGATGAAACACAAGTAAGTCCCATGCTGTTTATATTTAGTGTGATTTTAAGAGAGAAAAAAAATAAAGTTTTCCTTAGCTTTTTTTTTTCTCCAGCTATTCCTAACAGACACTTGGCATTCGTATGAACCATGACTGTTTTGAGTTAAATAAAAAAAAAAAGTCACTTATAGTTATGGCTGAGTGTGAAGCACTTGACTTTTAAACCAAGGGGTCTCTGATTTGAATTTCAGTGAAGACTGGGTTTTTCAATTTAGAATTCTTAGGATGGTTCTGAGTCCAACCAGCTCTAATAGGTACAATAGTTCTAGGAAAATAAAGGTGGTTTGTTGTCGTGCTGGCCAAATGACACCCTCTTTAACTGTCATCCATAGAAACAGGATACTTTTACATCATCTGCTCTAGACAAGGTCTTAAAGGGTGCTTTGCTTTTATAGTTTTTTTAAATTTATTTTTAAAAAAAAGCTTTTCTTTATGTCTTCAGGCAAACTCAAGTTTTTTTGATGATGATGGTCAGGGTCTTGAGGCTGATGGTGACCAGGACGATTCATCATTGTCTTTGGCCCTAGACGTTTCTGAGGCTGATTCCTTCAGTAATACTCCAGAAAGAAAAGCAAAGAAAAGCAAGAAGAGAAAGAACAAAAAGAAGAAACCGTCTGTTCCAATACCTGAGGAGATTGCAGAGGATGAAATTTTAAGGAAATATTGGTACCAAAGATACAGGCTTTTTAGGAGATTTGATGAAGGGATCAAGCTGGACAAAGGTTTGTTATTCTTCTGTTTATAAACGTTTGTTATTCTTCTGTTAATAAAGGTTTGTTATTCTTCTGTTTATAAAGGTTTGTTATTCTTCTGTTTATAAAGGTTTGTTATTCTTCTGTTTATAAAGGTTTGTTGTTCTTCTGTTTATAAAGGTTTGTTTTTCTTCTTTTTAAAAAGTTTTGTTATTCTTCTGTTTATAAAGGTTGGTTATTCTTCTGTTTATAAAGGTTTGTTATTCTTCTGTTTATAAAGGTTTGTTATTCTTTTGTTTATAAAGGTTTATTATTCTTCTGTTTATAAAGGTTTGTTATTCTTCTGTTTATAAAGGTTTGTTGTTCTTCTGTTTATAAAGGTTTGTTATTCTTCTGTTTATAAAGGTTTGTTTTTCTTCTTTTTATAAAGTTTTGTTATTCTTCTGTTTATAAAGGTTTGTTTTTCTTCTGTTTATAAGGGTTTGTTATTCTTCTGTTTTTAAAGGTTTGTTTTTCTTCTGTTTATTTATTGATGCTATTCAAATGATGGGATCTAATTATAAGGAAAAAAAAATCTCTTATCTGTCCTGGCCTTTACATGTGTTCTTTGGATGAAGAGAAGCCACTGCAAATACTGCATCTTTGAACTCAAAGACAAGTCCTATTATGAATGAAGAACTGATTTCTGAAAGGAATTTAATTGCAACTCATTTTAGAATTTCTCTAATTAACTTCCAAACTCTTGTACAGTGGCTGGAAATCAAACTAGCATTTCTTAGAAATTTGGCGGTTTATGTATATACCTTATCAGCCACACAGTGAAAACACTAGTTTCAATATTGTATTTTTTTCAAAATATAATCATCTTTAAATTAAATTTGGCTTACATCTTTTTATTTTGAACACTGCTTCTTATGAATAAAAGATTAGTTAGACTGTTATTTGAAGAACTAGATTTGGCAAAGCTCACTGGAAAGTCTCGATACAGTATTGAAAGCATCACAAGAAGTAAATAGAATGACATATTAGAGACTACAATAGAAAGGAGGGTCTGATTTAAAAAAAAAAAAAGTTAGTTTTTTAATTATGTTCTTGGCTCTGGCATATCTGCTTTACATATTTCGCACTTACACTGACAACTCATTTGTCATGAAATCATGTAACTGTATTAGATTTTGTTCTAATTAGGCAGTCGCAGTTTTTCTTACAAGTTGACAGGAAAAAGAGCAATATTTTTTTTGCTTTTTTTTATATCTTGTTCCTTAACTATATGCAGGGCATGTGTATTTGATTAACCATGTTATTCTCTCTCCTTGCAGAAAGCTGGTTCTCTGTGACTCCAGAATCTATAGCGGCCCATATAGCCGAGAGATGTCAGTGTGACATTATTGTGGATGCTTTTTGTGGAGCTGGCGGAAACACCATACAGTTTGCTTATACCTGCAATAAAGGTATTACAGTAAATAAGTAGCGTTATTGATTTTAATTTTCGTGTACTTTATTTGTTAGGTGCTGTAAATATTTCTCTGTTATTTTTGCTGTATTTTGTTTTCAATTTTATAAATTCTTAAACTTGTATGCTTACTTTCAGTTATTGCCATTGATATTGACCAAACAAAGCTAGATTTGGCCAAACACAATGCCGAGGTTTATGGCGTTGCTGATCGCATAGAATTTATTCACGGGGACTTTCAACAAGTAAGAGAAGTTTATCTGTACATTGGCTCACCATTTATAGATCCAAAAGTTATTTACCTTTTGTAATGTTTATAGGAAAACTGACATATTCAAATAACATTGGTTTGTTATGGCGACTTCTAAATGGGATTTCGCATAATTAAATTCACCATTTCATCAATTCAACTTGAAGAGAATGTGAATCATTAAAAAAAAATTTGCTACCATCTTGGTTTAATTATAATTAATATTTATACTGTTAATGAGTTTTTTCACTTGATTTAAATATAGATTAACGCCTGTGCATTTAATATCTAATTTATATCATACTAGCCGGATAGGGCCCTCAGGCCTTAGTTTATGTATCACTGATCTAGTGCTGGGTTTCCCTACATTTTAGCTGACCTATTGATATCCAATTTAAAATACTGTGAAAATGGATTTTCCTTATTTGTTAAAAAGTTTTGTTCATTAATAGAGATAAATTTAGTTATTTTTATTTTATTTTTAGGATCCTCTGGTTGTGGGAGGGACATTAAACATACACTACGATCTCAGGATCATTTGTGCCAAGTTTTATTAAGATTGGTCGAATGGTTTTGATTTCTATACGGGACATACATATATGCATACCACTTAAATTTTACTTAATATATTAGATAAAGGCTAGAATAATCCATTATAAAATATTCAAACCTATTAAAGACAGGTTTTAAAAATGCAGCAATTGTCAAAAATAAGATGCAAATCACAAATAGGTTGGCGTCAACTAAACTTTTAGATACGGTAAACAAAGATTACAAAAAAGTAACAATTTTTGTATTCATTTTTGTTTTCTTGTTTCCTTAGCTGGCTCCGTCACTCAAAGCAGACATTGTGTTTTTAAGTCCACCCTGGGGAGGACCTGAATATTTGAACAAGGAAGTCTATGATCTGGACCAAATGGCTGGCTTCAATGCATATCCTTTGAAAAATATCTTAGCATTCTGTAGTGTAAAAATCTGTTTGAAATCAACATTTGATTGGCTACTTGGTAGATAAAAGCATTATGCAGTTACTTTTAAACTATAATGTTTTAACGTTAGCAAACTAGAACACAATTGTCCTCAGACTTATAATATAAGATGCATTGATTTATAAAAGTATAAATGTTTATGTTGAATGTTACTTGAACCTTAACTGATTTACTTCTGAACTGATGGAGCTCTCTAGACAAGTCACAGAGAACATTGTTTTCTTTCTCCCACGAAATGCTGATACTGAAAAGGTAATGCTGTCTGTTGGATGTGTGGATGTGTCTTGTTGTACGCCTCTCAAACAAATTTCTTAAGTAGCTCAAGCCCAGTAATATGACGATATTAATTACTTGCAGCTAAACTTAAACTTGGCACACACTACAGCCAAGAATGAATGACGCTTTGGATGACATTGAAGATAGATAATAACCTAATCCAATAAATAGGGACAATAGTCCAATGTCGGCATCTCTATCAAGTAACAAGTCCAGAAATCAACAAGCACGCCTGTACACTCCAATGTCTTTATTGTAATTGCCACTACACTATTTCCAAATTGTTTTTAAACTACTATCGCATCACCAGAGATTTTCCTATTACCTAGTTAAACTACTATGCACCAACCTCCCACAAGTCTCATGATATTTTGGCTCTTTCAGACCTTGCAATCTATGGGTCAGATGATATAAAGGTCATCTGTTTCTTTGGCCCACGGTTATAGTGGATGTCATGTGGTCAGCACAATGACCAACCGCCTTATTCCTAAACTAATGTCAGGTACCCATTAGAGCTGGGTAAACTCATAGGTGCATTAAAGATCCCGAAATTAAAAAACACCATGATTATGGCTGTTAATGGCTTATAGATATGTAGTGCATGCTATAGTATGTGGTTAGTGTTTTGAGTGTTTTTAGTATGATTTTAAGTTGTTGGAAAAAAAGTCTACAAAGTTGTTTTTCTCTAAGTTGATATATTTGGTATAAAACTGCACTACTTTCTCTGTGGTCATACCTGAAAACAATTATGCTTTCCTTGCTAAAAATAATCGATATGAGTTTAAAAGTACATTTTCCCATTTCAGACCTTGGGATCTATAGGGCAGATGACGTGAAGGTCATCTGTTTCTTTGGCCATTGGTTAACAGGCAGGATGTCATGTGGCCAGCACAACGACCACTTTACTTTCCCTAACTAAAGTCAGGTACCTATTAGAGTTGGGTGGACTCAAGGGCGCCCTAAAAAACCTGAAATTCAAAATCCCAGTATTCATTCTGTGACAATGGGTACCAGCTCATATACAACTACATAAACATTCTATCCAGAAGAATTGAAGAAATTTATTGTAAATAAAATAAATGAAAAATGGACGAGCTCTCATCCAAATTACAAGAAAGATGAAACTTACTATAAGCTATCCTGACAAGACCAACGTCTATTCTTTCGACGACTCAGGACCGGACACAACAGAATGCGACAACACATGTACCGGAAGCTCAAAATTGGAACCAGTGAAATCTGCCCATGTGGAGTATCACCTGAGAATGCCGACCATGTCCTCCAAAACTGCTCTCTTTACCAAGAGGCCCGTATAAGACACTAGCCCAAAACACCCCAAATAGAAAAAAAAACTATATGGAGAGCTCCCTGATTGGGAAACCACTGCGCAGTTCATCTCATATATTGGTCTAGTCAACTGAACGCTCCAACATAACAATGAGAACGAAGAAGAACTGAGATTTGAACCCAGGATCCCAGGTTTGGAAGCCAAGCTCTTAACCACTCTGCCACAGCACCCCCATGATATGAGTTTATCTAGGAATAAATGGTCATTAGCTGATAAAACTTATAATTATTTATTTGACTTTTAATAACCGTTAGAGATGGAATCGTTTAAATGAATCTGGTCTACGCACTGCACTTTAATTGCAGTTCTTCATAAGTAAATAGCAAGCAATAATCACTAATGAATTTAAAGCTCTAATGCACAAATAGTAAGACATATTTCCATACGGATAATAAAGATTATTATTATTAGTCAGAAATTGTCGCATTATTCAAAATCATTATTGTATGTTTGTGTTAAATTAATAACAAAAAATTCACAACATTTTGTTTTCTGTATCAGCTGACAGCTTTAGCTGGTGATGGTAAACGGGTAGAGATAGAACAGAATTTTCTCAACAAGAAACTCAAAACAATCACTGCTTACTTTGGTGAGCTCATCTTATCACAGACTCAGGACTAAGGGATGATGGCACTTCAAGTCTCTTTTCATCCTTGTTTTAAAACTTGTTAGTTTGTTGATCTCATTTATTTTGATCTATTCCACCTGCCAGTTGTGTTTTATCATAGTATTCCCCCTTTACTTCCATGCCTTGTTTTTCCATTAAATGGATATTACCGCTTCTCCATTCAAAGAGAGATCACTGCTTTAAAAAAGCCATCACTGATAGTTCTTGTGTTATTGAACACAGCCGCAGTGCTGTCACTAATGATTATCTCTCTTTAGCATGACGTGCAATCAAATCTACAATTCCAATCTGGATCTTATAGAAGTTTCATCTGACCACAGATGAACTTAGTAATTTGTTCTTCAACTTTGCAACATGCTCATTTTTGTAAAATTATTTTAGTGACTGTATTAATTATATAAATCTCAAAATCTAGTCTCAGATTCTAAGCAATGAATATATATGAAAATTTAATTTAAGACAAGTTATTATGCAAGCAAAAAAAAAAAGTCACAATCCTCAAAGAATACGAATTCGTTAGCTTGTCAATTTTCAGAAATTATTTTTTTTTATTAGCCTTAACTTGAAAAATCAAACATTAATGATGGATTATGATGACTAGTAACGGGTGAACACTTCCTAAAATTCACAGTTGTCCAAATGGAGGAGCGAGTGAGGGTGCGGGCAGGAGGGGGCATGGTTGGGCGACGTAGAGAATATATACCAGGCTCTCTGTTGCTGCATGTCTGCTTTATGTCGGCATGGTTGGGCAACGTAGAGAATTATATATACAGATATATGCAATTAGTACTTACTAGTTTTCTCAATTCAGTAGTTATGGCACATTTGTATTTCTTCCTATCAAAAGTTTTGTTTTTTTAATCCTTTAATGTTAGATGGCCATGGATAGACACAAAAAATATTTTTTTTCTAAATTTTGGATTGTGTCAAGTATTTGTTGTATTTAAGAAGAAAAAGAGAGTGTGTTTCTGTTTAGAGGGGCTTCCTACATTAAGCTGTTTGCACAAAAATTGTCTGCTTCAGTCTATGCTCAAACTAAGTTAGTAATTCCAAATTTTATTCTACATTACAACATTTGCACTTGTATATTGATTGGAATTTGGTTTGAATGTTTCCAGTAATAGGATTATTTTGTTTGTCCTATAATGTCCCATGACTTCAAAATGCATTTCATTGACTTTGAGTTCTACAAAGCTTATATTAAATCACTTGGTCTGTCTGGTAAAAAGTTTGTACACGTTATTCCTCCCACACCCAATCTCAGATCAAGTTTAGATTATGCACGATTATTTCTTCTACCTGACAGAACAAGAATAATTTTAAAATTTAAGTAATTACTTAGCTATTGATAATGTATTATTTTGTTTGGTATCAAACAGGGGAAAGAAATATACTTGACAGATGTGGTGGTATAAGTTGAATTAGTTCTCTTGGGGAGGCTTTGAGCTCTTTGAGTTCGAATTCAAATCATACATGCATTTAAAAAGCTATCAGTGTATCATTCACCCAGATAACCTCTTCTTTCCACCCCCAAACCCCCTTCTTCCCCCCCCCCCTTTTCCCAACTGGTCCAGACAAGTAATAGGATTCTAGCACATTGAGAAAGCTAAAAGAATGAAATTGAGCTAAACAAAAACAATTGGTAAAAAAAAAAACATATTTCTAATCGCACAGGTTTGTTATGGTTAGGCTAGGTCTACTACAAATGATGTTTACATGACTGATCCAAAACTAATGGATACACGTGCACTCACTGAATATAAGAGCTCTGTTTAAAGAAGTTTTAAAATATTTTTTTGTTTTTTTTTTCTTGTTCTTTATTTTTTTATTTTTTGGTGTTGTTGTAAAACTGAGAATAGGGCATCAAATATATAAATGTGAACAGATGAATCTATTTGGATATTTGTATTATATTTTTTTTTATTATCTAGGCGACATTTCACTTTTATGTTGTATATTTTTTTTTTAAAGTATTTTAACCACTGTTTACGTTTCTCTACAACTTTCCTTCCATGTTAATGTTTAACAATACATCCTAATGCATTCTTTTAGACTGCTTGTTGCCAATGTTCAAAAGATTGTTACATCTGATCCATCTATTGATATTATCCAGCTTTAAAATCTGGGGCGCGCCTCCCTACTTTCAATGTGAGAATTCATATTATGCTGTGTACTTTGCATTTACTGTATGTGTTAGTTTTTGTATTGTAATATATGTACATTGGAGAACATTTTTAAAATATTTTAAAATTGGCTTTGATCGTATAGTATTTGAAGGTTCGTTGTACATTTTTAAGAATAATAGTTTTTATTGTCATTTTATTTGACAGCTCCAACCTAATGTTGTTTTTGTTTGTGCTTGTTTGTTGTTTTTAACAAGAAAATAAAATCATTTGATGCATACATTGTGAGTAGCATTTTGCTTTGTTTAAAGCATTAATAATCTTGGTTACCCTGGTAGAACATATACTTATTAATGGTTAGGTGTGCTGGGACCTGGCAATGCTTCTCAGCCTCAATGTGGTGCCAGATGGAAGCAGTCATCAGAGTAGATGGAAAAGCAAAACAAGATCATCTTAAGAACTTTGTTCATTGCACTTGCTGGGATGCAAGAGAGCTCCCAACAACTCTTGTTACAATTCACACTCCATTTCATAACAGACTCCCACACTGCTAAGTCTTGGAATACAAATCATCACTAATAAGGATGTAACAAATGTACATCTCCTTAAGCCTCATGTTTAGCAGCAGGCTAATATACTGGGTATCTCCCTCCACCTGACTTTTCCATGTATAGCTTGTTTCTTATATTAGACACTATTATAAAAACACATTTCTTATTCGATATGAACAAGAAGAAAATTAAAATATAGATATGTTTAGAGACTTTTTTTTGACATTTGAAAATGACCCACAGGTATGTAAATCCTAATCAACACAAATGAATATTCAAAATGCAGATTTTAGATATATTACGCATTCAAGTTTTTTTATTTTAGCATGTAAATGATAAAGAAATTATTTCTAGATAACCAGATTTTATTTTCCTGTAAAACCTGTAACTATAAATAGATCTCTACGTCGGGTCTATCCAGAATCACAATGCGGTTTTCGCTCAGGGCGATCCACGATTGCCACGATTATCTCCATCCGCCAACTCCAGGAAAAGTGCAGAGAACAAATGATGCCTTTGTAAATTGAGTTCATTGACCTGACAAAGGCCTTCTATCTAGTCAGCAGAGATGGCCTCTTTAAAATTTTACAGATAATAGACTTTCCACCCAAGCTACTAAATGTAATTGTATCTTTCCACCAAAATATGATGGGTACAGTACAATTCCACTGTGCCAGCTCCGAAAGTTTCAGTATAAACAGCGGAGTTAAACAAGGATGTGTCCTGGCCACAAACCCTCTTTGGAATACTATTTTCACTGCTAATCCACAACGCGTTTGATAAATCCACCGAAGGCATCTATCTCCAATCCAGATTTGATGGCAAACTCCTAAATATTGCCAGACAGAGGGCCAAAACTAATATCAGAACCACCCTCGTAAGAAATATGTTATTCGCAGATGACGCAGCGGTAGTGGCACACACGCAAGAGGAACTTCAGTCACTAATGTCCCGCTTCTCTCAGGCCTGTAAAGAATATGGCTTGACTATTAGCACAAAGAAAACACATGTTATGGGACCACCTACTACAGCACCACCCTCCATCCTTATTGATGATAACAAGCTGGACGCCGTAAACGAATTCTGCTATCTGGGATCCACAATTAAAGATGACCAGTCTCAAGAAGAGGAGATTTTAAAAAAACGCATAGGGAAGGCTGCCTCGACCTTCGCTAGACTCAGGCCAAGAGTTTGGGAAAACCATAAGCTAACTACGGTGACCAAAATGGAAGTCTACAAGGCATGCGTTATGAGTACACTGCTGTATGGCAGTGAATCATGGACCACCTACGCAAAGCAAGTGAGAAAACTGAACTCATTCCATTTGAGATGTCTCCGTAGGATCTTGAATGTCACATGGAAAGAAAAAGTATGCAATAATGAGATCCTTGCGCGATCAGGTATTCCCAGCATCTTTACAGCCCTCAGACAACGCAGTTTGCGCTGGCTTGGACATGTTCGCCGGATGGAGGACAAGCGCATCCCGAAAGTCATCCTCTATGGACAACTCGCTACTGGCACAAGAAAAACTGGTCGCCCCCACCTCCGTTACATAGATGTAATAAAACGTGACCTCAAATCAGTGAACATCAATACTTACCATTGGGAAGACATAGCTCTAGACCGCACCAGATGGAGACAGTGACCAAGAAAGCTATGTACAGTGAAACTACATGGGTCTCAGCTCAGGAAGAAAAACGTACAATCCGAAAACGGCCAGCCCCTCTACCACCGAAGCAAAAGCCACCTTAACCTGCGCTATCTGTGGACGGGAGTGTCTCTCCAAAATAGGGCTCCACAGCCACATGAGGAAATGTGCTCTGAGATGAACCATAGTCGTTCTACGACTGAAGGAGGCCAATGATAAATAGATCTGAAAGTATTGGATATAGATCTAGGTCAGTGACAGAGCCATTATCTTTATTTACTTTGAAAAATATAAGAGCTACACACTTTTAAAATGTCTGACGAACCTAAGGAAGAGGTCAACGAAAAAGATTTAGTAATAGCAGAAGCCAATATTTCTAATGATACTGATTTAAAAAATGCTACATATTTGGATAAGTGTAATCATTACACTAGAAATTGTAAATTAAAAGTTAGTACACACATATCTCTTTTCATTTGATAGACTTAGATCACTAGAGACTAGAGTAGAAGACAGAAGACACTACTATAATATAAAATAAATATACTGTAATACTCTACTAACTCTAGACCAGTGATTCCCAAAGTGGTCTATATAGACCCCCAGGGGTCTACGAAGACTTCCAAGGGGTCTACGAAAGTGAAAAAATAAATTGGGGGTCTAGTTGATGTCCATGGGGGTCTACAATAATGGATTTCATTTAATTTTTTCATCCTATTAATGTAATTCTTTAATACATTAATATATATGATTTGTACCTTAGTTAATCCTTTAAATATTTATCCTGATAATCAAACTAAAAATTTTATTAAATTTCAATATTTATTTAATTAGTTTAATTTTGTCTATATGGAACTAATGTAGACTGTACAGCGTTGATTATTTAAAATTGGAATTAATTCCTTCCTTGTCAAACAATCAGTTGCCTAAGTGACTTTTTTAGGACAATACGAAACCAATTACTCTGGACGATCATCTGAGGCGAATCCACCCTGACAAAATACATTAAGTTTAAAAATACAACTTTCGAATACTCAAAGATAGAGTTCAGAGAGACCCAAGAAATCTCTCTTCGACATCATATATAGACAAGATGATGGTTTGTGAGCGTCTTACAATATTTCTTTACTTATAGCAAGATACGGAAAAACACTTTAGGTAAAACATTGATTTTACGAGCCATTGTAGTTTAAAAACAGTTTTACACAAACCTACATCTGATATTATTAAAAGAATTTTTTTAAGCAACAATACAGCTCAAGAGCACATCAGTGGTACGAGTTATAAAATTGAAGATTCTTATGTAATTCTTTGCAATTGACATATATAGGCCTACAGTTTGAGATCAGCAGCGTCACAGGCTCTGACAGGGTGTAGCACTGTGTGCTGCTAACTGCCTAAGGGTCGCTGGCTCCTTATTTTTCCTCAGGGTTGACCAACAAAATCTTTCCTATGATTGGGTATAGGCAGCAGAGTTTTGAATTGAATTTTTGCTAGACTCGTAGCAAGCCTAGGCTAATGAGCCCTTCCTGCTCGAAGCTTGCTGGTTTAGGCCACAGTTACTCGCCTTCGCCCTTTCTCCTGTTAGTGGAAACAGCTCCGCGCACCCAATGTTTGAGCCAGACGTGAAAGATCAAGAAATACACGAGAAAACTTTTGCAATGATTCTTAAGGCTAATTAATTAATTAATTAATATTTAATGTTTCAAGGACTACTTCATAGAACAATAATTCTTATATGAAACATAATATCCGTAGCGACGGATGATAAACCTGAAAAATAAACATTTCCAGTATGTTTGATGATAAAAGCAATGCATATTAATTGTTATTTTAATTTTTTGAATTTGAATTTTGTCAATAAAAAAGGTACATCACTATAACTTAATATGTAGCTTTAAATTACTTTTTCACTCTTAAAACCACTAAAGTTAGAAATTAGTTTTAAAAAAATGTTGATGAATTTGCAAAATTTGCATGTTAAGCAGGGGGTCTACCAAAAACCAGAAAACATGGCAAGGGGTCTACAAGACAAAAAAGTTTGGGAACCACTGCTCTAGACAGTCTCTACTAGAGTATAGCCCTAGAGTATTTAAACGTTTGGAAACACTTTGGCACAATCTTTTGTTTTTTATTTATAGTTCAGTAATGGCAATACCTAGAAAAAAAAAGAAAGTACCCAGAAAATCTTCAACTTTTAATCTATAATAATAAGTCTGTTGCAAGTCTCTGCATTGCATTTTTCATATTGAAATTCATGTACACTTACAGTAGGGTCGTCAACATTTGAAAACACTTTTTCTTGAGGTGCAACAAATGAATACACTGAGAAGAATTTGTAAACACGTTAATTAAAATGTTTTTAAAATTAATTTTAACTTAAGATTCCTAACTAAAGTCATTTTTAGCATTTACTTCAGCATCTATTCTTTCTTTTTATTTAGTCTGGAGTATAAATATGGTTGCCTAGAGTGCCTAGACTTGTAGTATTTTAGTGATATCAATGCCCCCTCCCCCTTATAAAATACATGTTCTTTTTTTTTTTTTTTGCTTGATGCAGGAGATATTTAATATTTAGATTCTGTTATAAATATTTTGGTATTTGGTACTTGGTATTTTTATTAATTTTATTTCAAAGAAATAAAACAATAACAATACAATGTTTTTTTTAAAACATATATATATATATTTACATTTATATATACAAATTTACAGCCAATATTTACAATTGATCTTTACAATTTTACAAAAAACGTCTACCTATTTATATACATATTTAGCCTTTAAGTATTTATTTAGCTACAAAGAAAATGTTTGTTTTAAACATATTTACATTTAGATATTTACATATATTCATTTTATACACATACTACATACACTAATACAGACATACAGCAGACTCATTTTATACAATTAAAATTGCATATTTGCATAAAGGCATGGAAACCGCCCAATGTCAAGATCATTGATCTGGGCAACATAATAATTGACACACAAAAGAAAGATCTTCAAGTTCTTCAGTTGTCAAATTATTTGACATGTGAGTGCATTCCACATGAAGCCACCGATCATATATTTCACACAGGATCTAAATATTTCCACCTTTTTTTGCCACAATCTTTTGTGGTTTGATTTATTACTTGGTCAGCACCATCAACACCTGCAGCCAGCTCTTTTTTTTTCATCTCTCCTTTCTTAATAATGGATTGTCATCGCTGTCTTCATCTATGTCTTTTGAAGTACTCGGTTTGTTCATTTTCTTGGCTTCTAGTTTCTTCTTTTCTATGACTTGCTTGTAAGTGCATTTGTTTTTCTACTTTTTCCTTGTCCTTCATAACTTTGTTAGTTGCCTTTTCTTAGAGACATTTCATTTTTATCCATTGCCTCTATTTCAGGCTTGTGGTGAATGTATTTTCTTTTCTTTTCTGAAGCCATATAGACATTAATAGATGATCAAGTATTGGATACGGGTATCTAGACTGTCACAGAGAAAAAAAAAGTATTATAAACAAATCAAATTAATAAAGCAATTACCGTATTTTTCGCCGTATAAGACGCACTTTTTCTTCTCCAAAACTGGGGGGGGAAAAGTTGGTGCGTCTTATACGGCAAATACACATTTTACATGCATTAAAACTGCCCCCAACTTTGTGTGGGGCTTACTCGCAGTCCTTTCCTTATGCAGTGTGTGCTGCGGGCTGGATTTGGGGCACGTACTGCGGACTGTGGTGACTTCTGTGACCCTCCCTGCACGGCCAGGCTGTGTGTGTTCGGGCTTCCCTCTCCCTCCTATAGCGCGCCATGCCCCCCTCCCGACAGTCTAACCATGTGCTGCACGGGCATCATGCTGAGCTTACTGCCGGTACACACCGCCCTCCCTACGTCATAATGTGCCGTCTGGGTAGATCACAGACAACGTGTATGGTGTATGTGAGAAAGTGATCAGGCGGACCAACTAGTACAGTATTTGGTTCAGAATCTTTTTTTTCTAGATTTTCCTCCTTTAAAATTGGGTGCGTCTTATATGCCGGAGCGTCTTATACGGCAAAAAATATGGTAGATCTAACTTAGTCTTAGTTAGCTCTACTCTTATATTTTACTACTGTTTCCATTTGCTTCTCTATGACATTTGTAAATAATTGTAATTCTAATTCTGTTCAGTGAATAATCTGGGCTGTTTAGTGCGTGTTTTCCAACCATTTTTAAACCCTAAAACACAAGTCTGCTATAGCTAATACGTCGGGATGCTTAAAATAGCTATCACCCCTGACCTGGTTTCATATTCCCTATGTAAGAGAAAAAAAAAAGTTCACGTACCTGTGGTCTTTGACCTCGTGTAACACCGATCGTCTGGATAGCAACGAATAGCAGACGTGCAGGAAAGAAACATAAATGATGCATGCGCATTACCAATGTAGTAGTTTTCCATTTCCTTTTACAGTAAAAGCGCCATGATTAAAAAAATTTGATGGGTGTTTCCAAACCGTGCGCGTTTCCAAAAGTTTAAATACTAGAGCTAGCTTAGTACTAGCTAGATTCTAAGATTCAGATTGTACTTGTAAATTTTGATTTAGATCTAGTTTACTTAAATTAAATTAGAAGTTAAATTAAATTATTAATTAAGAATCAAGAGTGTTATGCAAAGGCATCTTTCATGAAAAAGCTCTTCAAGAAATGGTAACTCCGAGGCTCTGTATTCAAGTGATATGCGATGCTTTTTTAATTAGTCTATGATTTAGTTTAGACAATTAAGTTTTTTGTGCCAGTGAAGTATTACCATACTATGCCGCCATACCAGCAGGTGGTGTTGCCCGGTATTGGTAAAGTTAATTAGACTGCTGATGGTTGCTGTATAAAAAAGTTTAATGTTTTGTCGATGTTAAATTTTCTTAGCTTTTTGAGTCGCTGGTGAATTTTTGTATAGAGGTTTTGACAGTGTTCACTCCATTTCAGTTTGTTGTTGATGGTTGTTTTTAGATATTTATATTCTTGTTCTTGTTCTAGACCAATAGAAAGACTATTACAAAACTGGCTTTGTTTATTAAAGTACAAATAGAAGAAAATCTGATCAATTTTCTACAAAAGTTTCATGACTGACAAAATGGAAAGAAGTTGAGATGATGGTACAAGCAAAAGTTAATTGAAGGTTTAACGCTATCATTTAGTTTGCCGTCTAATTGATTATTTAAAAAGATTCAGTTTTAATGTAGTTTTTTTTTTCTTTCTCCCCTAGGCACCGTGTTGTTCTGTATTTTATTCTTGCCGATTCTGTCATGATGAGGACAACGATCATGAAATGGATCGCCACAAGGTTATGGAAGTGCAATGCAAGCGATGTGATACAATACAAGAAGTAGGCGGAATGTGTTTAGGAGTGTTTCTTCAACAATTGTATGCAGACAACTTTTAGTGCCCTCACCCATCTTATTAATAATTACATTCAATATATATATATATATATATCTATATCTATATCTATATATATATATATATATATATATATATATATATATATATATATATATATATATATATATATATATAATATATATATATATATATATACAGTGCTTACTTTGCCTCTTGACAACGCTTACCACTATAAAAAAAAATTTTTGTGCAGAGAGTTTCCCTCAAAACTACAGACTGAGTTACTTTTCCCTAGATTATTTGAACCACAATTGTTACCATGTTTAAGAAACACTTTGAGACCTACCTGTTACTTTTCCCTAGATTATTTGAACCACAAGTATTACCATGTTTAACAAATACTTTGAGACCTACCTGTTTAGATTATTTTCCTTTTTTTTTTTTTTTTTTCAATTTCGTGCCTTTTTATGTTTTCAAAGCGCCTTGTTTTTTAAATGCACTAGATAGATGTGAACCTTCACTGTTTTTTTAACTGCACAATGTAACTGAAAGCTTTATTATTATCTACAGTTACATACCTATGTTTTAAACAAATTAAAGCATCCATTAGAAAGCGTTTAGGCACACTTTGTGTATACAAGTGGATCCATTTACACACATTTGTATTGCCCCACACCTCATCAGTCAATCTTTTAGCAAATTTGTTTGTAACAATTTATGTAAATTAAAAAAAAAAGATCAATTCCTACTCTATGTACTCTCATATTTCATTTTGCATTATTTGATACTATCTTACCTTTGCATTGGGGCAGCAGAAGGGACATTATTGATATTTAGCACTAAGAAAAATAAAATATAATTGTTAGTTCCCCTGAGTCCCATTGAGGAACACTGGGCTTTAACAGGAAATGACAAAAAATTGATTCAATAATTATTGAAGTGATGTTTTTGAAATTTTAATAAAATGTCACCCAGCACAAGTTTATGTGATACATTTCAGCTTGATAGAATAATGAAAAGTTGTCAAAATAAAGATCCAGATTTTTGCCATGTTGAATTGTTAGTTTTAAGCAAGAAGCGACTAAATATTTAAGTCTTTTCCCCTTCCTTGATAAATTTGTGTAACGAACGGAAACTATATATTATGTTTACTAAAAATATTACTTGATGTAACTTTAGGGATTGTTACTTTCAATAGATTGTTTTAAAAACTGTTTTTTCAAATACTTCAGGTCAGGAAAGATTGTTGCAAATGTGGAATTATCTTTGGAGAGTATTTCTGTCCAATATGTCGACTTTATGATGTTCCTAAACACCAGTTTCATTGTCTCAAGTGTGGAATATGCAGGTTTAAACTATTACATTTGTCTTTTATTAAAACAATATATATGCCATGTTACAGTTTTGGTATTGCTATTTACCATAGGCAGACAATGGTTTTGTCTGAGTTTAATGCGACGAATTATGTAGGTCACTTTCAGATCTGTGTTGCCAGGTGAAATACTAGTTAATCTTTGAGCTCAAAGAAAAGCTTTTTTTATGTTTGTGATGTGAAATGCAATCCTTTACTATTCTTATTTTTTTTCATGGATTAAGGATGTATGTAACAATAAGAGAGATTGAATGAATGCCAGTCATTATTGTAACTTTTGATTTTCATAAAACTTTAAGGTTCTTCTTTGAACTAAATGAGCTGTGTACTATTATTATTGTTGGGTTATTGTGTCAAGGCGCTTGTACTATTTTTTAGGCTAGTTGCAAACTGAGGGAACTTGTTTCAAATCCTGGTGAAAATTTGGATTTTGAATGAGATCTTTAGCACACGGTGCGGTGGCTGAGCGGTAAAGCGCTTGGCTTCCAAACCGAGGTCCTGAGTTCGAATCCTGGTGAAGACTGGGATTTTAATTTTAGGATCCTTAGGCACCTCTGAGTCCACCCAGCTCTAATGGGTAACTGAGATAATATGGAGAAAATAAAGGTTGTTGGTCATTGTGCTGGCCTCATGACACTCTCACTCAGATGACCTTTAGATTGCAATGTCTGAAAAAGGAAGTTTACTTTTTTTTCTTTAGTACACTCCTCCCCAGTCCTGGTAATTTGATGGTTGTTTCTTTTCAGGGTTGGACCTGAGGATAAATATTACCACTGTGACACCTGTAATGCCTGTCTCAGCCTAGAGCTCAAGGGCCAACATAAAGTAAGTCTTACTTTTAACGCTTCACTTGACATCACATCAACACCACCTGTATTAGAAGAGTGGCTACGGCTTAAAAAATAAATATATTTCACTTTATGAAAATGTATTTTAATTACAATCTGTTATATGTTATATAAAGTTTAAAAAAACCCAACCATTTTGTGATATTAAATTATATTTCTGTCAAGGCTGTCTAATTAAACTGTGTTAATCTGAAGGAAAAAAGATTTGTAATAGTTTTACATTTTCTAGTTTTAGTTCTTTTCTAGCTGTGTTGTCAAAATCAATATGATTGTTACCAGAATATCTCTTCGTATATAGACAGTATCACTAGATTACTAGAACTTGTTTAGATGTATTGACAGAATCGTCATAAAAATTTGCCAGATCTTATTCACACAGGCCTATATTATTGTTACTAGGTTTGACTGTTTTTACAATGTTACTCTGTTTTATTATTCTCAAGTTTAAGCCTGATACTTTTCATATATTGTTAACCCACACTCAGATCTTTTTTTAAACACATGAAAATAAGGTCCTCAAATTAATAAAAAAAGGATTCTTTTTTTTTTAGTGCATAGAGAATGTCTCAAGGTCATTGTGCCCTATATGTCAAGAATTTCTTCATACTTCCCGCTCAGGCATTGAGATTCCTCGATGTGGACATATGATACATCAGTAAGAAACTCTAATAGAATAGACGTTCTCAGCTTGACTGATCTCTCATAATAAGCTGACTTACCAAGTTATTTCATTTCCAGTGTTTATGAAATATATTTCTGTTCTATTTCCAGAGAATGCTTAAAGAGCTGTGCTGAACAAAGGTATGCTTTTCATTGCATCTAGACTTCTGCTAGAGGTTAACTTGTCCACTGTAGTTTTTCTCAAAAAAAGACCCATCGGTACTTAAAAAAAATATCCAGAAAAAATAGATATAAAAGAAAGAAAAAAAAAGTAGCCTTTCAAAAATGCTAGCTAAATATGTTTATTAAATGAAAGTTAATTAAATGGATGATTTGAATAAGCAAGCATCTTTCTATTTAAATGTAAGATACCAATTAAATTACAAATAGTTTGACCTCAAAAATTATAACTGGCTTTCAGTTATATTAGAAGAACATAGCACTATAGATCTCTAGATTTTTATCTATGCAGATCTGTTTACTTTGAATATTTACAAGTTAAGTATGAGGAAAAAAAACTTTACTTAGACTTAGGTCCTCCCGCACCGTTCGGCGCATTGGGCGGCAAGCTGTCTCCATAAAGATCTGTCACTGGCAATGTCTGAAGCCTCCTCCCACCTGGTGTCCACTGTTTTGAGGTCCTCCATGAAGGTGTGTCGCCAAGTAATACGAGGGTGTCCCTGTTTGCGCTTTCCTTGTTTTGGCTTCCATGTTATCGCAACTCTTGGTGTGCGTAATTCATTTTGACGTAGAACATGTCCCGCAAACCTCATGCGTCGTTCAGTCACAACCTCACCAAGTGTTCGACTCCCAGTTTGGCATAGGATTTCCTTGTTTGAGACCCGATCTGTGTAGCTGACTCCCAAAATCCGTCTCAGCCATCTCTGTTGAGCCACATTTAGTCCTTTCTCAATTTTGACAGATGACTTCCACGTCTCACATGCATATGTAGCAGTTGGGATGACGAGGA
Source organism: Biomphalaria sudanica (assembly GCA_036873155.1). Taxonomy (NCBI): domain Eukaryota; kingdom Metazoa; phylum Mollusca; class Gastropoda; family Planorbidae; genus Biomphalaria; species Biomphalaria sudanica. The sequence goes on along the minus strand of JAZGLO010000174.1, from coordinate 1,280,744 downwards.
AAAAAAAAACAGAAGTAAAAAATTTAAGAAAAATGGAAAAAAGTCTCACACATGAAAATCATTTATAGTAAATTTGTAAATAAAGATTTAAGAAGAAAAAAAAATAAAGATAGTATGTACAGATATCTTTAGTAGATACTTTTATGCTTTTGGAAATGATGGACTATTAAATAGGCATTCCATAGTGGGTGAGTCAAAATTTAAAAAGATATAATTTTATTGTGAAACCAGTTTTTTGTTGACAGTAAGAACAAACAGTAGTTTAATGTTCCAAGCTAAACCCTCCCTGTATAATTTCTATCTCTATTTGTTCAGGCTGTACCAATGCCCTGTCTGCAAAGAGTCTTTGTGGGACATGAAGGAAGTTTGGCAAGAGATGGATGAAGTTTGTGCAGCTGTTCAATTACCTGAGGAACTGGTGCATGTCAAGTTGTTTATATTATGTCAAGACTGTCACAAGGCGAGTCTGAATTTTCTGTCCTTTATATTAGCAGACCATAATTATAATTGCTCTATAAAAACTTTTTTTAATGAGTCATTCCATTTTCAATCATCTGGATTGATTCATTAAAAAAAAAGTATGCATTTTTTAAAATCCTTTTCTTACACTTTATTATTATAATTTTTAACCAACAATATTTCTTTGGCATATTCATTGACAATGAAAAGTGATAGGTGAGTGACCTTTGATCCTCATAGGCTCAAAATAGAAAAACTGAAGCATCGGCATTAAAATAATATGAAATTTTCTCATATTGTTTAAAAACATACTTTTGTATAGCGCTTCTTTTTGTGATTATGTAAAGAAACTTTCATGTATAATGCTAACAATTTTTAACAGTTTACAACTAGAGTAGAAAAAAAAAAGATATAATTTAAAGTCAAAGTGTTGGATTTAATTCCCTATTATTATCTTCACTGTGAATTGATAGTCCATTAACTGTAGATCATTGACACCAAGCTGAGCAATCATTTGATATTTTTCTTTTGCCGATGAATGCTAGCAGAGCATGCACAAGAGCGACCGATGCTTCCAGTAGTTATTTAATATAAGAATGCTGTGCATGATCTGTAAATAGAACAAATGCTACTGCCATTATTATGACTGAATACACTGGCAATATTTAAGCATTAATACTTTGCTTTCCTTGTTTTTATTTATCAGCGACTATTTCATTTATTAGCTGAAATGAACATTGTTTTTTTTTTTGGCTTTATTGAAAGTATTTAGATTAATGTAGGTGTTATCTGTACTTGTCAATGACAAGTAACCATTAACTTATGTACAGTAGAACGTCGTTTATCCGAACGTTTTTTATCCGGAGCATCAAATATCCGGACCAGTTTTTTTTTTTTTTTTTTTATCAACCACATGTACTGTGATGCACATATACTGTATGAATACGAAAAATAAGTGATTATTTTCCACAATAAAGGTAAAATTGCGACATTTGTCACCTATTTTGCTCGTTCTTCACGCACGTGTCCCGCATGTGATGATTTTCAATATTCGTATAGTGTCCGGTTGCATATACTGCATGGATCGCTTCGGTTTTCGGTTATCCGAACAATCGCGTATCCGAACGGTGTCCGGTCCCAATTGAGTCGGATAAACGACGTTCTACTGTAATATATTTACTTGGTCTAGACAATAAAAAAAAATTACATTTCCCATTCAGACCTTGCAATCTAGAGGGCAGCTGATATTAAGGTTTCTCTGGCTGACGGTTAGTGAGGGTGTTAAGTGGCCATCACAATGACCAATCGCCTTCACTTTTACCCTGACTAATGTCAGTACCCATTAGACCTGGGTGGACATGGAGGTGCCTTAGAGATCCAGAAATTGAAAAATCCCAGTTTTACCCAGGATTCAAATCTGGGACCCCCCGTTTGAGAAATAGAGCGCTTTACCACTCAGCCACAATGCCTCAGGCCTAGAAACAATGTACCATTATTTTATAATGTTTAGCTCAGTCAGTCTAAGTACAATGTTTTTTATTGATTCTTCATGTAAGATTTATTTATGTATTTCTATGACTAGACTTGTGAGCAGTTCTTCAACACTGAAGGTCTCAAGTGTATACATTGTGGGAGTTATAATACTACACAGACGTCAAGTCATGACAGCAGCAGGCCATAGGAGCTATTTGTTTACATTGTGTAATTTCAACTCAATTCCTTTTCCGAGCTAAATAGTTTGTTGCATTTTTTAAACTGATTTTATACACAGCGTGTTCAGGCTTTAAAAGCCAATTCTAAATTTTAAGAATTTTGTAACCTAACTACCGCCAAGTTTTTTTTTTTTTTTTTTGGTTTTTTGTTTCTATCGGAATCATCTTAACATAAAAATGTATTGAACATTCAGTTGTGCAATGATATTTAGTTCATTCTAGGATGAACTCTTGAAGTTTTCATAATTTATTAAGGATTTTAACAAATTATTAATTAATGTTGAAGGTATAAAGCTTTAAATGATTCGAGTACAGCTAGAAATTTTCTTTTTTGGGGGAGGGGGATTAAGCAATTGAATTAAGCCATTGCTGTCAGTGGTTGTTGAATTAAAGCAGTTTAAAATGGTTGTTGAATAAGCCAGTTTTATATTTGTGGTTTTTAAATCTTGTGTTTATTGTTATTTAAAGGATGAACAGTTTTCATTATTTAAAAATAGAAATGTTCAGGATAAATTTTATTTTCATAAATATAATAATAATAAAAATAATTTTATTTATAAAGCGCTGTTAACAAACAAAATGTAGGCTCAAGGCGCTGTAACAACATTACAAACAAAAACACAAGAGCTAAAATGACAGTGAATCTAAAAAAGTTTTAAACAGATAGGTCTTAATGTTCTTCTTAAAAGTGGTGTAGCATGTTGTCTGTCTGAGATCAATGGGGAGTGAGTTCCAAACCTTTGGTCCGTGAACTGAAAAAGCCAGCAGACCGTAGCTTTTGAGGGAGAAATGTGGCACTACTAAAAGCCTTGAGTCCATTGAGCGCAGGGCTCTCTGGGGGACATATGGAGTAATGGAGTAACATATTGGATATCCATTTCCAAAAACCTGGTTTGCTTACCATTATGCATAGTCATTGCCAATTATTTACAATTAAGTCTTTCTTGCACATTGCCCTCAAGCAAATCATGGTTTCTTCCTGCTTCCATCTGATGATTATTATAACTGGGATGTCTGCATGCTTCCTTTTTAAAGATGTTTATTATCAATTTTTTTTTTCCATTATAAGTTTAGTCATTGGCAGTGTTCATTTTTTTATTCTATGTGCTAGGATGAATTTATATTAGTGGTCTTTCTTTCCTAATGCTTATAATGCATAGAACACGTTGCCTGAATCAGCCAGGACAATGAATGACTACATAGAGATTAACTCATTAACATTAGATTAACTCTTGAATAAGCATAGGACATTATTAATTTTATTTTTAAATTTTTTTTTTTATTTTTTTTTTAGAAGTACCTCTAATTTATGAGATACCAGCTGGAATGTTTGTCCTAATATTTCAAATATATTCGAAATTCTTCTCAGCCAATTTTATGCTATTTACCTAATCAGCTATCTATATTTTGATTACATTCTATGTTTAACCGAATAGTGTACAAAGTAAGTAATAAAGTTGTCTTTCTCCATTCCTGTCTTTTTTTTATATAAATTTGTTTTATATAACAGGCTTGTCAATTCATTAGTTTCTTTCCATTGCCTCTCTGTCTGCCTCTTCATTTTCTCCTGGTGCTGTTCCCTGAAGGAAGGTCTTTGCAAAACCTGAGGACCTTATGATATGGCCATATAGTTTAAGTTGGTGTGTTTTGAAATTAGTTAGCAGGACGTTGTGGTTCCGATTGCTGTATTAATCCTGTTTCTTATCTCTTCATTTGTGATGTTGTTTTTTTAAGTGATACCTAAGAGCTTTTTTATGTTTAGCCTCTCAATTCCATTGCTTTGATCCTCCTCTGTAGATTGGCAACCAGCGTCCAAGATTCGCAAGCATATAAGATGTGGCCGTGACCAGGGAGCACATCAGTAAGATTTTATGTCGAGGGTTCTGCCTTTGTCTTTCCAGGTCATTTTGAAATTTGCATATTCTGCTGTGGACTGTGCAATTCTGGTCAGTAGTTCAGGTTTTGTTCCTTCATCTGAGATGACAGCTCCGAGGTGTTTAAAACACTTGTCAGCTTTCACCTCTAATACTGATGTCCCATTAAAGCCCTGTTAGCTAGAGGTCTAATTTGTGTTTCTTTCAGGATTGATTTGCATACCATTTGCTGCAGAAGTCTTGTCTATGTATAACACCAAGTCAGCTAATTCTTCTTCTGTTCCTGCCAGACCATCTATGTTGTCCGCAAAGTGCAATATAGTAATTCTTCTTCCTCCAATGCTTACAGTACCTTTGTAACCCACAAGAGCATCTTCCATTATCCTTTCAAGGAAGATATTGAAAAAGAGTTCGTGAAAGCCTGCAGCCTTGTCTCACTCCATCTTGGAGTATAAACAAATTAACAACAAATCTATGGTATATAATTTGTAAAGTTGTAACATATCAATAAATATGCCTTTAGAAATGTGAAATCAAATTCTTCAGCATTTTATAGTTTTTTATTTCATATTTTTTACAGAACAGGAAAGCTTTTTTTGTGCATGTAAAAATATCAAACAATATTTCTGTTGGTCAATCTACATATCTGTGATTCACAGATTGTAATTATAATAGTAGTTTCAACCTTTTTTTTATTTTTCAAAGTAAAATATCAATAATACACAAAACAATTAACCAAAATTTACTAATACAAAACATAATAAGATACTCAGGAATACACAAACATAAATGCACTATTCCAAAGGCTAGGACAAATTTGTATAAGTGCTCTTTCTTTTCTAGTGCCATTAGTGCATGGAACAAGTTGCCTGAAACATGCAGGAAAATAAATGGCAAAAGCAGTGATTATGTTTGTAATTAGCATGCAGGACTAGGATAACCCATGGATAAGAATCTTCTTTCTGTTCAAAGAATGTCTGTAATTCATAAGTTAAGAATCTTGTCATATAGAGTTTGATGCATACAGATTTGTGCTATTAATTCTTGTAATAGAAACATTTGACATTTCTTGCTGTACAGCAAGTTTATGTGGTATTGTCTTTTTTGTATAACGTTTTATTGAGAGAAAAAATAATTAAAACACAGAATTTAATTACAGTAGAACGTTGTTTATCCGACTCAATTGGGACCGGACACCGTTCGGATACGCGATTGTTCGGATAACCGAAAACCGAAGCGATCCATGCAGTATATGCAACCGGACACTATACGAATATTGAAAATCATCACATGCGGGACACGTGCGTGAAGAACGAGCAAAATAGGTGACAAATTCGCAATTTTACCTTTATTGTGGAAAATAATCACTTATTTTTCGTATTCATACAGTATATGTGCATCACAGTACATGTGGTTGATAAAAAAAAAAATAAAAAAACTGGTCCGGATATTTGACGCTCCGGATAATAAACGTTCGGATAAACGACGTTCTACTGTACTAAACAGTTTTAAGCTTCCCCCACTCCTTTTTTTTTTTTTTTTTTTTTTTTTTTTAATGAGAAAATCTTTTTTTGGGTTGGTTTAGAATTACAGTATGTGGAATGTTCAAGCAACCTGAGTTACCTGCTTTCCGATAAACTTCCAGAAATATGTAAAAGTAAATGAAGGTTCTCTTTCAGACCTTGCGACCTATTGGGCAGATGCTGTAAATGTCATGTTAATGAGAGTGTCATGTGGCAAGCAGATGACCAACCGCTTTTACTTTCCTAAAGTAATGTCGGGTACCCATTAAGTTGTTTGGTCTCAGGCATGTCCTAAACATGCAGAAATCGGAAAAGTTAAGTTTTCACTAAGATATACTGTACTGCTCTGCCACCAAGCCTTCCCAGAAACAAGCAGATTAATATGATGGCATGTACAGGATAGATCAATTTCACAAATCTAAACTTTACTTACAAATGTTTAAATACAAAATTTAACCTTATTGCTAATAAGTCTCTGTATATATGCTCCAAGACTACTAAGAATTATTGCTATTATGATATATGTCTTTTAAATAACCATGCACTAAATAAAAATATGAACACAATCTTAACATAAAACTTGTTAGTGTTCTTGACCAATACTCTAGCAAGGGAAGTAATGCATCAAAATACTGGTGTTTAAATATAAACCTTTGCTGGAATGCTTACATAGATGAATACTAATTCCAATCATTATTATATGTTCTTCATAACAAATACCCCATTGTTAATCAACTTTGAAGAACAGATATAAATTTGATGATTAGCATTTTCAATAGAGACAAGCGTGGTCTATATCTTAATTGTATTTAAAATGATGGGGAAATAAGTAGGCCTACGTGTGTTATTTTTTTCAATATGGCCATATTACTATAATATTTGTTTACTATTTTCTTGGATTAATTTTCACCCAGGCTCCGTCTGTAGTCCTGGCTCGTATTTTGCTCAAATGAAACGGGTACACTGTTTTGCTACATGGGACAAGTGTATATCTCTGCAGCACTGCCGCTATTGCTATCTTCAGCTCCACGAGAGCCAGCCTCATTCCAATACAATTTCTTGGGCCATGTCCAAAAGGAAAAAAAGCATAAGGATGACGAGTTTGTTTGTTTTCAGGGGTAAATCTTTCAGGATCAAATTTTTCTGGCTCTGGCCAAAAATTAGGATCATTGTGGATGGCATAGACTGGTATCAACACCACCATACCTTTAGGGATGTGTACACCATTTATATCTACAGATTCAACACATTGACGGTCAAGGAAAAAGGCTGGAGGAACCATACGAATGGCTTCGTTGATACACATGTCCAGGAAGTGAAGATTCTGTACATTCTCAGAACATGGAAAGTCTTTGCCAATTTTTTCATCCACTTCCTTTTGAGCACGCTCAAGGCATTCTGGGTGTACTGCTAGTAGGAACAAGGTGAAGGACATGACAGTGGATACTGTCTCCAGACCACCAAAGATGAAGATAATGGACTGGGCCTGAAGGATTTAATGGAAACCAAAATAAGAATATAGTCACACTAATTAATAAAAGGATAACAGGTATAGTCACAGTTTACTTTGACTGGGCAGATTGTGTAGACTGGACTAGACATAATTAATATAATAATATCGATGTTTTCTATAATTGTAATAATAAACCTTTTTAATTACAAAAAAATATTAAATATTTGTTTTAAAGGTTTTTAGGGCGTCTCTAATGATACGTCAAATGTATCAGGTCATTAAACTCAACAGTAACAAAAAAGAATAAAAAAACTAACATGAAAAGCAAAGGTTATACTAAGTGTAATTGTATCAATTACTTTGGATCAGGCGTGTAATTAAATGTGCAATAGTTCTAGACTAACTACAATAAATCTGTGCGATTAGAAATATTTTACCAATTGTTTTGGTTTAGTTAGCTGATATATCTAGGTGAATTTTACCTTAAATTTTTTTTTTAAGAATTTAAAAAAAGACGGGGGGAGGGTAGCAACTCATGGCTCAAAGCTTCTAAATAGGAAATACTAACGACTCTGCTAGCGAGGTGCTTATGAAAAATTGAAGATTGTATAGTTATAGTTTGTTTCAAACTTAATTTCAAGCGGCGACCTATAAAGGCAAAGAAATCTGCTTATTCAGTAAACTTTCTTTCCCTTGAGCGTGATACCAAACAAAATAATTAATTACCATTAGTTAATTAACTAATTGGTTATTTTTTTTAATGACTCATGTATTATTTTCGCCAATGAATAATTGTGCAAAGTTTGAACTTGATCCGAGAATGGGTGTAGAAGAAATAATTTCAAAACTTTTTTGGACAGACAGACATAGTGTGTTGATATAAGCTTAGTAAAAAAAGAAAGAGCTTACGTGGATTTCAGAGAGTGATAATCTTTCTATAACTCCTTGCTCTTTAGCTTCAGATGTGACCAAATCTAGAAAGTCATTTACAGTTCCTTCTGTTCCGTCTCTTTTTCTTTCGGCTATAACTGAATCCACAGCACTGGCCAAATAATTCATACTCTTTTTGGGGAAAAAGGGAAGGCCGATTCTTGTGAACCACGGGCCCAGAAAGGGGAACAAAAATACAATAGCTAATAGAAGTGGATTTGGGTTAGTGATTTTCTTGATCTCCTGGGCAAATTTGTTTTCTGGGTTTTTCAGTGTATTTAAGTCGATTCCAAAAGCAATACTGGCAATAGTATCCAAAGTAAAAAATTCGCAAATTTCTTTGAGTTCGACTTCCTGGCCACTCTCCTGCTTCTCCTTTAAATTTTCCAGTAAAATTTTGGCATTTCTCTCAATGTGCGGTGACATTTTCTTGATTCGCCCTGAGCTAAAGGTCGGACTCACACTGGCTCTGACGTGTTTCCAGCGGTCACCTCGCAGGGTCAGTAAGTTGTCTCTGAATGGAACGTCATGCTCCATAACAACACGTCGGTCGACAAAAGAATTGAAGTGTTTGACCAAGATGTCTTTGATCATGTCCAAGTCTTTGACCACGAGTACAGGCGTCCTGGTGTCATACCAACCATACACCTGTATCGGCAGAAAGAAAAAATTAATTAATCCATTGTAAGGTTTGTAATATTAGACTACATGTGCATTTGTGGAAGTTGGCAGAAATAAGATTTGATGGGAAAGGGCTACGGACCGAGACCAATCGTCATAGAAGGCCTCAACACTGACCAGCAACGTCGAAACCTGTGGGCAGTTTAGACCAATAGCTCGTTGCCACGTCTTACAGTCCTGTGACATGGCAACGAGCCATTGGTCTCCGCTGCCCACAGGTTGCGACGTTGCAGGTCAGTGTTCAGGCCTTCCGTGACGATTAGTCTCGTTTTGGATAAAGGAAGTAATGCAAGCAGACGAGAAAAGATGTAAGCAATGAAGACAGTTAAAATGGTTTGTCTAAGGAATCAGTATCAGTTTGCTGTATGGGAGTTGGAATAAGTAAATTTGATTGGTGGGGGAGGAGTAGAGACAAGGGAAGTAATGTATGCAGACGAGAAGAGGTTTAACTAATGGAGATATGTATTATACGTAGATTTCATTCATTGACATGGAGTTTCTTGTGGGTACGCGGCCCATGCGGCTCAGTTGTATTCACACACAATGATGTTATGGAGCATTTTGCTTTTGAATAGAATTGTGCAGAGAATCTAATTACATACCTTTTTGTCTTTGAATTTTTTGTAAAAGACTGTCTGGAAATAAAAAACGCCATACTTTAAGGTATGGCCAAAGTGACCTAACACCGGAGACTTTGGAGGAATGTCAATCCCTAGCTTCTGGAACGTGCCATGGGATGAAGTCATATAGTGAACAAAAGCAAATAGAAGCAGTAAGATGACCAATAGGGCTATCAGCCAACTGGTTACGTCCATTTCGTTTAATGTGTAGGTCCACGATTCTGAATTGGAAAATAATGAAACAAGAAAAACATTTTTAAAAATCACAAAGCTGATAAAAACTGTAACTCTATCCTTTTGTTTGGATCATTAAATTAAATTTTGTAAAAGATCTAGATTCTAGACCAACAACAATAAATATGTGCGATTAGAAATATTTTTACAAATTAGTTTAATTTAGCTATTTGATGATTTTAGCTTTTTCAATACTCTATGATCATCACTTATCAGGAGCAAGTTGGGAAAATGGGGGAAGGGGAAAGCGAAAGGGTTATCTGGGTGAATTTTAAAATAATCAGTTTTTACAAGAATTTATAGAGAAAAAAAAAAGGGATGGGGAACGAAGAGAATTCGTGCTCATGGCCCACAATGCCTCGGACCGACAAGCTAACCACTCTGCTAGTGAGGTACTCATGACTAGAGAAAATTGTCTGTAATATATATGTTTGTGGGAAGCGTGGTCGAGAGGCTAAGTGCGCTTGAACCTAGCTTGGCTTGACTACATAGAAGGGGGCTCGAGGTTCGACACCCGACTCGGGCAGAGTTTTCTTTCTCTGGATACCCCCTCCCCCCCCCCCCCACTGGTCACTAATGAGATTGGACCAAAGTAGCGCTATATAAAAGCTATAAATAAATATATTGTTTATTTCAATTTAGAGTGGTGACCTATTAAGAGGACTAATTCAGCTTATACTACAACTAAATCAAGTACAATTTCTTTCCCTTGCTCGAGATACCAAACGAAGTAATTAATTAACTAATGGGTAATTTTTTACAATTGCTTTTGTCAGGTAAAAGAAATAATTGCGCATAAATTTCAGCTTGATCCGAGATTGGGTGTCGAAGAAATAACGTGTAGGCCTACAAACCTTTTACCAGACAGACAGAGTTGATATAAGCTTTTTTAAATTTGTAAATTAAAAGTTGTAAAATCCGTATCGCATATAAGCCTAAAGCCTTCAGGGATTTTCTTAAGCATCGTAAAAGCTACAATCTAAATAGGTAAGGTAGCTTAAATAAAGTTAACATTATAACCTTTACATATAAAACTACTTACGGTACATGCAGATCTGGGTACATTTTGGTTAAGGCCTACGGATAATTAACCCACCACACCCCCATACACGTAACTCCTACACTGTAAGGACAAAGGAATATAAAAGGATTTTTGATTATGATTTTTTAAATTCGTGTCTCATTCTCCAATACTGCTTGATGCTAATCTGGTCTATAGAACTGCTGCTAGTCTGGTCTCTAGAACTGATGCTAGCTTGGTCTCTAGAACTGATGCTTATCTGGTCTCTAGAACTGATGCTAGTCTGGTCTCTAGAACTGATGCTTATCTGGTCTCTAGAACTGATGCTTATCTGGTCTCTAGAACTGATGCTAGCTTTGGTCTCTAGAACTGATGCTTATCTGGTCTCTAGAACTGATGCTAGCTTGATCTCTAGAACTGATGCTAGCTTTGGTCTCTAGAACTGATGCTTATCTGGTCTCTAGAACTGATACAAGATTGGTCTCTAGAACTGATGCTAATCTGGTCTCTAGAACTGATGCTAATCTGGTCTCTAGAACTGATGCAAGATTGGTCTCTAGAACTGATGCAAAGTTGGTCTCTAGAACTGATGCTAGCCTGGTCTCTAGGACCGATTGTAGCCGCCCAGAAAATATAGTCTATACTTTTTTTCCCCTGTAACATTTAAAACACAGAGAATGTTATGTTTGACGAGTAAGTTCCATCTGGAAACACAATGGTTGTTCTAACACAGATACCGTTCACATCCACATGATCCACATCATTTCATTGTAGTTATTTCTTACAACTTAAAACTGACCATCTAGTGCTAGTCTAATAACATCAGCAGACTCTCTAGAATTATGTACAAATTGATATAATTTCTTAATAGTGCTAAGCGGTTCATTGCGCTTGGGCCCGTGACTCGTGACCAATTGGGGCCAACGTGAGTATCCCCCTATTTTGTACTTTTATTTCATCTACAGGGAGCGTCAAAAAATGTATACACACATTGAACTATCATAGACAATTTATTTCCTGTTCTACAATGCTAAATTTCTGGACATGGAAAGGTTAATGTCCAATTGGAAAAATAAATCCGACCAAATTATGCCACCCATAAATCCCGGTTCACGTCTCACCCTCTCCTGAACCCATTCACAAAATTCTAACCTTCGATCTGGATCGTCGTCACTTATCTGTTGCACCAGCCTTGGAATGTACACACGAAACTTGCCTTTCCTGAGAATGCGTAGCACACTACTAGCACTTACATCACTCTCACGTGCCGCTTGCCTTGACGATATTTGAGGTGAACGCTGAAACAGTTCCAAGACCGCAGTTGTGGACTCATTACTTGTGGCTGTACGAGGTCGCCCTGATCGACCTTTATGCACATCACAAATTTCAAATTTGTCTCGTGTAATTGTTAACCTTGAAGGTGGTTCTGTACCATACTCACGTCTCCACTGTCTTCGAACCGCAGCTACATTCTCAAACTTCCGCTCCTCAAAACTCAAACGCACGTCCGCCATGTTGCAATTATTGATGCTGAAGGCCACCAGTTTGAACATTACTCACATTAATCACATTTATTTTTCCAATTGGACAGTAAGCTTTCCATGTCCGGAAATTTAGCAATGTAGAACGGGAAATAAATTGTCTATGACAGTTTAAAGTGTGTATACATTTTTTGACGCACATTATATGTATTCCTTAAGTCGAATGATGGATAACAAAACCCTATAAACATAGTGGTATTGGCTAGATAAAGGGCTAATTCGGGCTACACACATTTCAATATACCGATTCACGACAACAGAAATTTTGTGTTTAACTTATAAATGTTCTGTGGCATTTTACGTCTCGAGAGACGATCTTTTCCCTTTGCAACTTCTTGTGTGACTAAAGAGGCCAATCCTTGATACACAGCTGCGATCGCAGGTTGGGCATATATAATCACCAGGCGCCGTTGCATTTTCACACTTCTTTCTGCTTCTGTTTTGTATGGCATCTGCAATCTTTGACCCTTCCTTTATGCTCTCTCTCCATGAGGATCTGTCCAGTGCCACCTCTTCCCAGTTGCCAGTGTCGATTTTGAAGAGCTTCATGTCGCGTTTGCATACATCCGTATAACGTAAAAGTGGGCGACCAGCGGCTCTCCTGCCTTCTATCAGATCGCCATACAGGATGTCCTGTGGAAGTCGACCTTCTGGCATTCTACGAACGTGGCCAAGCCAGCCAAGGCGTCTGCTGCTGATAACAGAGCGGATGTCCTGGCACCCTGCTCTTTGTAGCACTTCCTCATTGGTTATCTTATCTTGCCACCTTATTTTAAAGATCCGCCTTAGGCATCGGAGGTGGAAAACATTCAGCTTTTTTTCCTGCCATGAGTAGGTTGACCATGTTTCACTTCCGTACAGCAAGGTGCTCAACACACAGGTCCGGTAGACTAGGGCTTTAGTACTGTTAGTCAGCAATATGTTGTCCCAGACTCTTTTCTGCAGCCGTGACATGGTGGCCATTGCCTTGGCTATCCTGTTGTTTATGTCTTTATCCAGTAGAGTGTTGTTGGATATGATGGAGCCAAGGTAACAAAAGTGATCAACAATTTCTAGTGGTTGGCCATCAATGCTTACTTGAGGTGCAGTGTTTGTGTTTTGGACAAGTATCTTAGTCTTGCTTTGACTGATGTTTAAGCCGAACTTCTGGCAAGCAGCAGATAATTTGTCAACCAGGCACTGTAGCTGAATATCAGAATCAGCCACAATAGCTGCATCATCAGCATACAGGAGTTCCCTGACGAGTAGCTTCCTAACCTTGGTTTTTGCCCGCAGCCTTGAAACATTAAATAGTTTTCCAGAGGATCTTGTATGGAGAAACACACCTTCGTTTATGTCGTTGTACGCATAATGCAGTAGACAGGAGAAGAATATGCCAAACAGAGTAGGTGCGAGCACACATCCCTGCTTGACACCACTGCAAACCTCAAAAGGTGCTGATTGGGCTCCATTGAATTTGACAGTGCATTTAGTTTCCTCGTGAAAACACTCAATGAACTGCAGTAGTTTGGGAGGGCAACCTATTTTCCTCAGGAGTTTGAAAAGGCCACTTCTGCTGACCATGTCAAAAGCTTTAGTCAGATCAACAAAAACGATGTAAAGGGGTCTGTCTCTCTCTCTGAATTTCTCCTGCAGTAGTCGTAGAGAAGATATCATGTCTACAGTGGATCTACCACTCCTGAATCCACACTGAGACTCTGGGTAGACTCTAGAAGCTATCACTTATAAATGTACAAATTGAAATATTGAATGTTTTTAATAGTTAGCTCCGACTAAATACCGAGAAACTAGCGACAGAAACTGCTAATTGCTTATCCATTGTCAGCTATTATTTTACTTTAACAAGACACTTACCTTTCATTAAATTTAATGACAATTTTATCTAAATAATACTATCTCTTTTCTAAATAGTACAATCTCTTGTCACTTACCATGACCAGTAGATAATAACAACAGAGCGCTGCCAGATTTTATAGCCCTGGTAATAGTATCCCAGTTCTGCGGTCTCGTTTGCTGGCCTAGAGTTGGATAATAGCAACGCGAAAGTGAGATGATTATACTTTCAAATACTTTCTATTGGCTGGTACAGTAAATAAAAAAATATATGTAAACTAGGCGTATAGCAATACAGTCACGGCTATAATGGGTTCATTGCCCTTGGGCCCATGTGATAGAGACCCACATGTTTATTACTTTTAAATAGGAAAGCTTTTAAATGGGAAAGCACCGCACAATCGCAGCCATATTTCAATGCGCATGATTTATCTCCCTTTTCTATATAAAATAACAAAAGATTGATTAATTACCACAAAATTAATAACAAATAGATTCGTTTATTTTATCGATTCAGGTGTTGTTCTCGACATTGAATAATTGTGCAACGTTTTAACTTGATTCGAGACTGGGAAGTGGAAGAAATAACGTGTACACGATTTGTACAGACAGACAGACAGACGGATTGACTTAATATTGTAACGAATCTCACTATCTCTGCAAACTGCACAATACACCACCAACTTAAAGAACTTGACAACTCGGGGCTCCAAAGTAACGTAACAGTTTAATGTCTAATAGATTACAGCCAATACTGAACGATTGGCAACACGTTACACAGGCTGTACAATTATTTATCCGTTAACAACCGTACCGCAGTATCAACTCTTGCACTGGCTTCTCCGTCTCGTTCCGGGCTTGCACTGGGTTCAAAAGTTCAGGACTGACTTCACACACTGGGCTCGTTGTGTCGGACTCGATCACAGACCAAGATCAAGACGCCGTTCGTATCAACTGTACTTGATAGTACTCCGCACTGAACCGTCGTAATGCTCCGTATAGAACCACGCCGCTGAACCACACTGAACTGTGCTGTAGTCACCGGACTGTAATGAACCGGGCTCTGAACCCCTTTTCTGAACCGTCTTGACTGCGACACCTCCGCTCTTTATATAGGGTCCCTAATGGCCTTCTAGAACCGGACAGAACGTCGCTCGACCATTCCGGGTGGTCAGATGACTACATCCCTCGTGACGCTCCTGAGCTCTGTTCACGACGCCGATCCTTCCCGAACCGTCATGTTTACACTCGTCTCGGCTGACCGTCGTAGCTCGTCACGGTTGACCGCTCGTCTAGCGCTGGCCTGGGGCGATTTAAGTCGGCTGTCTACTAACACACCACTACCCCCATCTGTGCCACCACCAGGTCTATTACAATATGAAGACGTTCAAGCAATGAGTGTTATCAAACTTTTATTATTTTAGTCTTGAGCACACTCTGCTATGCCACTGCATAGAGAGAGTAGATGTTATGTTTTTTTTTGGTCTTCTGAATGACTCAAACAAATAAGATCTTCCAAATAGTATGTCCTCTTCGCTAAGGCTGGCAAAAATGTTTGCCTGACTATTAATGTAAAAAAAGACAGAAGTTATGCACGGAGCTCCTCCCTATAAAATAGTCACAGATCCAGACATACTTTTAGTTAATCTCCTTGGGAAGTACCATATCGGTGTGAGCAAACCTAGATGATGAAGTAGTCTTCCGTGTTTAGCGCGCCAGTGCCACCTTTGGCAGACTTCAAGAACAAGTACGGTCAAGAGAGAACTCAGCATATCTACAAAATGGAAAGTTGGCATTAGACATTACTTTCTTTTGCTTCATTTCCTGGATCATACATTTCTACTTCGACATCAGCTGTCTCAGAAAAATTTCTCAGGCGAATTGGTTTGACCACTAATTGTAAGATCTTATACTCACAGATGAAGATTCCATGCCACAGCAAAAAGTTCCTTACTACGATGGGCTCGACATGCGCCCTCATACCTGAACATCGCCTCCCCCAAAACGACCTTTTTATCGGCAGCTGTGTGATGGAAAACTGTCCATTGGGTCAACACAAAAGATACAATGACAATTTCAAGAACTCCCTCAAAGAATATGAACTCTACATTCACACCTGGGAATCGCTAGTTTTTGATAACTCCTCGTGGCTCAAAGCTGTAAATGTGGGTGTTTCAAACTACGAGGTAACTGTCCTAGGACAGCCATCAGATCTTCAAGTTCACAGGAAATGAGACTGAGCTCATTTTCAAATACGGATAAGGATCTTTATATAGGCCTCTTTTTGTATTATTTGATCACATTTGCTTTCCTTGTTATGCATACTCTCGTGGATTCTTCTAATTCAACACTTTAGTGACACGATATCAAGATGCTTTCTACCTAAATCACAGAAATAATTTAATATATATACTGTGAAAAAAAAAATCACCCGTAAACAATATATGTAAATAAAAAAATATAATAATAAAATAAACCGAAAATAATGTACCTTAACTGTCAGTATGGCGTGATTATCAGTAACCAGATATTAATATCAACATATCCCGATTTATTTCTTTTTTAATTAAAATAATAAATTAATAATTGCCGAACAAGTAAATACGTGTATCCCGAGGCGTCGCAAGGAGTAGGCGACATGAAAATCAGTCCAAGGCCTAACAGAGGGGCTCACGACTCGAAGCATTACATATCATTTTTTCTATTTCTTTGATTTTTAAAAACAATTTTTTATTATCCTAAATATTGTAAGTCAATCTATATTATAATAATCCAATTATAATTCAATAGTGATCCAATATTAATCTGATGATAATCCAATAATAATCCAATAGCCATTCATTGAAGAGTCGATTTCTCATAAATCTATTGTGGACAATCTTAGTAGGAAGTACTAGGAAGTTAAACAAAACCAGGAATACAAAAGTTAAAGTATCTTCTGTTAACACCTTCTCACCTTCTACGTCACAACAAGCTCAGTCTCTGACTCAGCCCTTAAAGACATCATACAATAACCCACAATGAACGAGCTAAATGAAACACCCACCCTTTTAGAGCTCAACAAAGCCATAGAAAACGTTGCTGCCCGCAAAGCACCCGAATGTGATGGTATCCCCCCAGATCTTCTAAAACAATGCAAAACTACTCTAATCCAACCTCTACACGAACTGCTTTGTAAATGTTGGCAAGAAGGTGCTGTTCCACAAGACCTGCGGGATGCTAAAATCATTACACTGTATAAGAACAAAGGTGACAGAAGCGACTGCAACAATTACAGGGGAATCTCCCACTTAAGTATTGTAGGCAAAGTCTTTGCTCGAGTGATACTTCCCAGACTACAAAAACTCGCTGATCGGGTCTATCCAGAATCACAATGCGGCTTTCACTCAGGGAGATCCACGATTGACATGATTTTCTCCATCCGCCAACTCCAGGAAAAGTGCAGAGAACAAAGGATGCCTTTGTACATTGCGTTTATTGACCTGACAAAGGTCTCTTTAAAATTTTACAGTTAATAGGCTGTCCACCCAAGCTACTAAATGTAATCATATCTTTCCACCAAAATATGATGGGTACAGTGCAATTCAACGGTGCCAGCTCTGAAGTTTCAGTATAAACAGCGGAGTTAAACAAGGATGTGTCCTGGCCCCAACCCTCTTTGGAATACTATTTTCACTGCTAATCCACAACGCGTTTGACAAATCCACTGAAAGCATCTATCTCCATTCCAGATTTGATGGCAGACTCCTAAATATTGCCAGACATTCGCTAGACTCAGACCAAGAGTTTGGGAAAACCATAAGCTAACTACAGTGACCAAAATGGAAGTCTACAAGGCATGCGTTATGAGTACACTACTGTATGGTAGTGAATCATGGACCACCTACGCAAAGCAAGAGAGAAAACTGAATTTATTCCATTTGAGATGTCTCCGTAGGATCTTGAATGTCACATGGAAAGAAAAAGTGTGCAATAATGAGATCCTTGCGCGATCAGGTATTCCCAGCATCTTTACAGCCCTCAGACAACGCCGTTTGCGCTGGCTTGGACATGTTCGCCGGATGGAGGACAAGCGCATCCCGAAAGTCATCCTCTATGGACAACTCGTGACTGGCACAAGAAAAACTGGTAGCCCCCACCTCCGTTACATAGATGTAATAAAACGTGACCTCAAATCAGTGAACATCAATACTGACAATTGGGAAGACATAGCTCTGGACCGCAACAGGTGGAGAGAGACAGTGACCAAGAAAGCTATGGACAGTGAAAGTACATGGGTCTCAGCCCAGGAAGAAAAACGCACAATCCGACAAACGGCCAGCTCCTCTACCACCGAAGCAAAAGCCACCTTAACCTGCGCTATCTGTGGACGGGAGTGTCTCTCCAAAATAGGGCTCCACAGCCACTTGAGGAAGTGTGCTCTGAGATGAGCCATAGTCGTTCTACGACTGAAGGAGGCCAATGAACACCAGGGACCTTCTTATCTTGACATACCAGATTGACATACCAGATTGACACACCAGACCTATGCCTCAAGAAATGTTGGAGAAAGGGGAATCCTGGTAAGTCAGCAACAAAAAAGTTAATGGAGTTATCTTATATATTGGATAAAACCAGGTATTATGTTTTAAAGTATCCATAGGTTTCTTAGTCAAACTTTGGTAGCAGAGAATTATCTGAATCTACATCTTCGACTTGTACTTATAAAAATAAATCCCCCCCCCCTTCCGGTAGTCAGAAACAGTGGCCTCTGAAGCTATTCGTAGGATGTAAGAGGCAACAACAACAAAATAAAAAAAAAATAAAAAAAACAAAGCTTATCTAAGGGGAAACTATTTCGTCCTTAAAACTATATCTACCAATAATGTACAAGTTACTTCCCTTATTCGATGGCAAAATAATGAATCACCAATAATAAATTGACTAACAGAATAAAAAAAAAGTATTTATGTTTTGTTATGCATAATAAATAATTACTTAAAGTATCAACTTGATTGGAAAATGCGTGAGGGAGAAATAGCGTTAACGATAATGTAAGGGGATTAAACCCAACAAATTAAGCCATTCTTGTGAACTGGTTACCTTTTTTTTTTTTTATTGATTCATGTCTTATCTGTGTCAAAGAATAATTGTGCAAAGTTTCTGCTTCATTCGAGAATAGGTGTATGAGAAATAACGTGCTCACACTTTTTAGCAGACAGACTGAAAGACAGACAGAGTTGATAGAAGTTTTGTATACATAGTGTTTATTTTTCTCGGCTGCACTAGAAATTGTTTTATGCAGAAAACCTTTTTGTAACCTTCAAGGCTAATTTATTACTTTGTTATATGCATATTTTGAGTAATAAGAGCGTCCTCTAAAGTCTTACCTCGCCAATTTATGTAATGGTATCGTCTAGAGTTGAATAAGTGGAACTATTATCTACCATGTGAATACGCCGAAATGAATAAGTGTAACTATCGTCTAGAGTTGAATAAGTGTAGCTATTGCCAAGAGTTGAATAAGTGTAACTATTGCCAAGAGTTGAATAAGTGTAACTACTGTCGGTCAGGTGAATATGTGAATATATCGCCGACAGTTGAATAACTATAGGCCTATTATCCAGGTGAATAAATGTAACTCTATGGCCCACAGAGGGGTACATTACACATTTAGTGCAATCCCGACGATGGCCGTGGATTTCGCACACTTCCGGTCTGAAACGACGCTTGGCGGGACCATTAGTTTGAGTAGTGCAAAAGGTTAAGGTTACTGACTCTGGCAAACGCTATCCTTTTTTTCCTTAAACTTTCGATTCGAAACACACCTACACCAGAACTCCACAAGGGGAGAGAATGCAACCATGTGACACAGAGAAATATTATCTTATATAATATAGACGTTACTTCAAAAAAGAAGATGATTACGTCCTACGCGTCATGCGTTCAGTCATGCATATTAACCAATGACTTAAATTCTGCCAAGTCACTGGTTTTCCTGGCTAGCTCAGGCAACCCATTCCATGCTATAATAGCACTAGGGAAGAAGGAGAATTTGTACAAATTTGTCCTAGCATATGAGATGAGGAATGTGCCTCTATCTTTGTGTCTCTCAATGTATTTTATTAAATTTTGTTTTTGTATTTGAAGATTATGGTTCAGTGTTTTATGTATAATTGCTACTTTACTTTTGAGTCTTCTTTCCTGAAGGCTTTCTAAATTTAGTTATTTTACTAAAGGTGTTACTCTAGTCAAGTGTGAATATTCGTTTGTTATGAATCTCACTGCTCTATTTTGTGTTTGTTCCAGTTTCTTAATGTTTTCTTGAGTTGAGGGGTCCCAAACAGAGGATGCATATTCTATTATTGGCCTAACCAAGGTTAAATAACATTTTAGTTTTATGTTCTTATTTGACTTATAGAAATTTCTTTAAATAAACCCTAATGCTTTGTTTGATTTTTTTATAGTTTCATCAATATGTGGATTCCATGACAGTTTTTCATTTATTATAATAACTAGGTATTTTGCGTTTTTAGTCTGTATTACTGGTTTGCCATGAATAAGATAAGTGGAATAATTTTTGTTTTAGTTTTTTTGTTACTCTTAATAACTGACATTTTTCTGGGTGGAAAGACATGCTCCAATTTGATTCCCATTTCAGTAATGTTAAAAAATAATCAAATTTTATTACAAATATTTTGTTTACAAAGTTCACTCTTGTCTGTCTGGTAAAAAGTTTGAACATATTTTTTTTCCTATTTCCCAATCACGTTGAAACCTTTGCACAATTATTCAACAGACAAGACATGAATCAATAAAAAAAAAATGACGAATTATTTATTGAATGAATGGCGATCAGTTTTCATATACAGGACCAAAACAAGTGAAATGACTGCTACTTTGTTAGAGATACGGATGTATATATGGATTTAATCCCCTAATCACGTTTTGACATGTTTTGCCTGCCACTTCCCATTCTCGGATCAAGTTGAAATTTTGCAAAATTATTCATCGTCGATGACAATACATGAATCAATAAAAAAAAATAACCAATTAGTTAATCAATTAGTACTAATTTATTAGTTTTGTTATATATGGCAGATAAAAGGAGCTACATCTTGCCATTTTCATTTAAATGTCAACAATTAGCGGTTCTTTTCCTTAGATAAGCTTTGTTTTTAAAAAGTAATTAATTTTCTTTTGCTTGTTAATATTTATCATAATAATTTAATTTTTTTTTTTTGGGGGGGGGGGGGGCGGGATGGATTATCCCACCGTTTTTATCTAGACTTGACTAAATGCAGGAAGTCAGAATACACATTGATTTACTAAAAAATTAGTTTAATAGCTAGACATTTAATTGATAAAAATATCTAAATTTGAAAAAAAAAAAAAACATGCAACAATACTTATAACAAATAAAGAAAGCTCATATTAAGTGTAATCTAATCAATCAGTTTGGATCAATCATGTCATTAAATTTGTAATTAGGTCTAGAACAACTACAATAAATCTGTGCGATTACAAATAATTTTACCAAAAATTATTTTTCTATAGCGCAATTTCATGCCTTTAGCTTTCTCAATGCGTTACGATCCTATCACTGATTTGGAGGGTATCTGGGGCAATGTTACCGTAACTGCTTTTTTAAATGTATAAAAAAAAATTGTACGGCTTGAAATTCATACTCGATGGTTCAAGCCTTCTCAAAGAAACTAATTTATTGATAGAATTATCAATAGTTAATTAAGTAAAAGAAATAATTGTACAAAATTTCACCTTGATCCGAGATTTAGTGTGGGAGAAATAAAGTGTACAAACTTTTTACCAGACAGACAGAGATGATATAAGCTTTTGTAAAAATATAATGAAAGAGAACAAATGATGTACAAAAATAATTCCAAGCGGCTTTATTTTCTGGCGACTATTTTCACCCATGCACCGTCAACAGCCCTGGGGATGGATTTGTACAGCTTGAAAGGATACACCGTCTTGGCAGAAGTGACGGGAGTGAAATGTTGAAGAATGGTTGCTAAGGTAAGCTTCAGTTCTAGCATGGCGAGCCTCATTCCGATACAGTTTCTAGGACCTTGACCGAACGGAAGAAAGGCGTAAGGGTGCCTTGACCTTTTATTCTCCTCAGTGAATCTTTCCGGCGTGAACGTGTGAGGGTCAGGCCAAAGGTCAGGGTCGTGATGAATGGCGTAGACTGGAATCATCACAATCATGTCTTTTGGAAAATGAACCCCGTCGATGTCCGTGGATTCCACACACTTCCGGTCTAGAACGAAACCTGGAGGGACCATTCTCAAGGCTTCGTTGATGCACATCTCCAGGTAGTGCAAGCCTTGGACGGTCTCGTAATCCGGAGTCTGGTCTCCGAGAATCTCGTCCAGTTCGTCTTGCGCCCTCTGGCGGCAGTCTGGATGAGCCGCCAAGAGGAATAAAGTGAATGACATGACTGTTGACATTGACTCCAGACCAGCAAATATAAAAATGAGCGACTGTGCCTGTTCAGTGGGTGGAAAAAAAAAGATTCAAATCATTAATATTTTAGGTCAAGGAATGTAGGAAGGGATAAGCACATTTATCGAAATCCTTAAGGCACAACTGACCTTGCAATCTGAGGGATAAGATGGCGTTAAGATCATCTGTTTCTATGGCCGACGGTTAATGAGAGTGTTATGTGGCCAGCACAATGATTAAGTGTATTTACTTCCCCAATGTCAGGTACTCGATGGAGTTGGGTGAACTCAGGGGCAAGATCAAAATCTCGAATTTTAAAAACTCAATTGCCAATGAGATTCAAACTCGAGACGCATCGAGCATTTTATCACTTGGCCACCATGCCCCTACTTTGGTTAAACTACTATCCTTTTTTTTTTGTAATGAGAATATTTTTTAGCGTTTAACAATAGATGGTGTTCTGCTCTTGAGTTGTAATGAGATTGTCTATTGGTACGCGAGTGGTAAAGTTATTCAAATCTCTATGTAAGAGAACGTTTAAGAAACCAACAACAGAATAGAGGAGTGAACCAAAGCAGACTGTCTTACACTGCATCAAATATTGTATTTAGCAATAACATTAACAAAAACTTATTTTCTACCTCCTCCAGCATCCAAAACGGAGAGTTATATAGAGAGTAATTACGACAGCATGAATTATGTGAACTTAGATGAGGTCAGTTTATAGTGCATCTGCCTAGATCACGTCAGTTTAGATCACGTTCTTTATGATCATGTCAGTTTAGATCACGTCCGCTTATATAATGTTTACGTATATCAGGCCATTTTAGACCACATCCACTAAGGTCACGTCAGTTTATATGGCACCTGCCTAGATTACTTAAGTTTTGATATCGCATCTGCATAGAGCACGTCAGTTTTGATCACGTTCGCTTAGATCACGTCAGCTTATATAATGTCTGCTTAGATCACGTCCGCTTAGATCACGTCAGCTTATATAATGTCTGCTTAGATCACGTTCGCTTAGATCACGTCAGCTTATATAATGTCTGCTTAGATCACGTCCGCTTAGATCACGTCAGTTTAGATCACACCCACTTAGATCACGTCAGTTTCGATCACGCCAGCTTATATAATATCTGCTTAGATCACGCTATTTTATACCACACCCACTTAGATCATGCCAGTTTTAATCACGTCCACTTAAATCAAGTCAGTTTTGATTAAGTCAGATCACCTCAGCTTATATAATGTCTGCTTAGATCACGTCCGCTTAGATCAAGTCAGCTTAGATCACGTCCACAAAGATCATGTCTGTTCAGTTCAAGTTTATCTTCTTACAGACGTTTCTTAAAGCAAGAAAATAATGAGCCAATTAAGTCGTGCACGTTATTTAGAGACCTTAATAAATAATGGCTATTGGTTTTCTCTGCTAATTCAGGCGATATGTTCCATGCTCTTATGGAACTAAAGAAGAAGCACTTATAAGAATTCGTCTTACCATATGGAATAAGAAATGTAATTTTATCTTTGTGTCTTTCTGAAAGTTTTTATTAGGTAGCGTTTCTGTAATTGTAAGTTATGGGTTTAATGTTTCATGTATTATTGCTACTTTACTTTTTTAGTCTTACAAAACGTGCTACTATTCTCCAGTGTGAATATTCATTTGTTATAAATCTCAGGGCTCTATTATGGGTCAGTGCCAGTTTCTTTGAGTTTTTCCAAATAGAGGACGAGGATTCTACTTTTAATCTAACCAACGCGTAAAAATGCATTTTGGTTTGTGTTCTTGTTTGATGTGCGAAATTTCCCCTAATGCTTTGTTTGATTTCTTAAATATTTCATCAATAAGGCTTTCAAGCTTTAGCTGGGTTGGTCTAGATTTCTTAATGGAATATTGATGTTGAGTTAGATTTTTTTATGGAATATTGATATTGACCTAGATTTCTGTATGGAATGTTGACGAATATGGAAATGAAAAATAGCAGAAACTTACATGGATTTCAGATCTAGTAAGTGGTTCCCTTTCTTTTGTATCATTCTCTTTCTCTGCGATCATCATCAGATCAAGGAAGTCGTTGATGTGACCCTCTGTGCCATCTCTCTTCCTCTCTTCAATTGCGGTGTCCAGCGTCTCTACCAAATACGCCATAGGCTTCTTGGCCATGATGGACAATCCAAGTCTTGAAAAAAGTCCTCTAAGTCTAGGGAACAGCAAAAACAAGGGAACTAACAGAAGATTCGGCTTCACAACTTTCCCTGCTTCAACTGCGAACTTGTTCTTAGGGTCTTTTAACGAGTCAACTTTAAGGCCAAAGGCAATACTGGCAATGACGTCCAATGCAAACTGTCCACTAGTTTCTTTAAGCTCTATCTCCTCACCACTTTCCTGCTTCTGTCTCAGGTACTCCAACAAGTTTTTGACATTTCTTTCGACGTGCGTAGCCATTTTTTTAATTCTTCCGGAAGTAAAGGTGGGACTGACAATGGCTCGAACACGCTTCCAATGTTCGCCTTTAAGATTTAGAAGGATGTCTCGGAATGGGGGCTCATATTCGATGGTTGCTGATCTGTCCACAAACTTGTTGAAATGCCCAACCGCCACGGCTTTGACAAGATCTAAATCACAAACAACTATCGCTGGAATGGTGAAGTTGAACCAGCCGAAAACCTTCACCAAAAGAAAAACAACAACAAAATCTGAAACATTTGAAATTGACTACAAATTACAATATATTCAATTGTGATAACAGCCAGAAGGAAGTTGGCTACTAGTCTTTGAGTCCCTAAACATCCCTAAGAAGATTCTTGTTAACTGTCAGATGGTGTTACTGCCACAGACCTTTAGCATCATATTAGCAAATTAACAGTTAATATTAGACCAAAATATTTTTTGACAAAACTTTTAATTTTTTAAAAATTTTACCCACAATTAATGATGCGAAAAGATTTTGTTTCGCAACATTTATAACAAGTAAATCAAGGAAACAAAAGCGCTCATTATATTTATTATTTATATTTATTATTTATAAAGTTTGAGGCTCAATACATATGTTCTATATGGACAATAAAGATTATTATTATGTTAGAAATGAACGAGTAGTCATTCTCTGGCGCTGCCAGGGTCGAGTTTCGTTAAAGAGAAACAAAAATTAATCGCAGTCCCTTTAACAGTTTCAACTGAGGAATTTTCTGGTGATGTGGCAGGTCTGCAGCAGTATCACCCTCTGACAGGTAACGAGATTGTTCCTAAGAATGTTAAAGGCCTTGAAGGTATCTATGAGGCCAGTTGTTATTATCCCCTCGGTTGATATAACAATGGGGTATATTATTATTATTATTATTTTTTATTTTGCCCTAACTTAATCTCGTTTGCGCTACGCTCATTAAACTTCTCACCTTCTTGTTCTTATATTGGCTGTACATCTCGACCTGGGACTGGAACACTCCAAACTTGACTCCAAGATGAAAATGACCGAAGATGGACGTCGGAGGTGAGTCTATGCCGAGCTTCTTGAACAGGTCGTGGTTGTAAGTGAGTAGACGGACTCCAAGGTACACTAACATCACCAGACTCAAGAGAAGGATGAGCAACACAGTCCAGAGCTCCATGGTGTCTGGAGGAAATAATTTAGTCGACAGATTTCTAAGAAATAACACGTTACTTGCATTACAATGGAGAAATACAAGTCTGGACAGTCCCCCCCCCCCCTCATTTACACTACATAACTGCATTAAAAAAAAAAAAAAGAAAATTTTCATAAACAATTATGAGAAGTTGGAAAATAAATATGTGATGATGCAAATCGAATAATCCAGGGGCATAGCCCAATTATTATTATAAAGAAACTTATTAGGCCTATGTTCTTTAGATGTATGAAAATCTATTCTAGATCTAGTCTCTTAACTGACATTGTTTAAATATGCGTTCAATTGTTTTACATGTTTCGGATGTTCCTTCAGATAGTTTACTTCCTAGTCCAAACCTCCCGCAGGACGACAGGGGATGGGAGCGGGCAGGGTTTGATCCGTCGACCGTCGATAAATCCGAACGACAGTCCAGCGCTCAAACCGCACGACCAGGCAGCCATCCATTGACGTCAAGAAGTTGTTTATTTATGTGTTTAATTTACGGTTTTATTTAAATCTCAGTGTTAATGAGATAATTCCTACCTGGTGTAAAGGCTTTCTGAAGCCTTCTTATGTATAAAACCAGTTATAAGCTGTGTATTGCATTTAAAACATCAACCAAAAAAAAAAGACACAAACTATATCTGATGATGTTATTATACTGCAATCCCCACTGTTGTGTTCTTACAAAATAACACACACTAATGTAGGCCATGGTTCGCACTTTATGACTACAGAAAGGTCGTACCTAAGAGAAGAGAAAACAAGAGAGGAAACTACATTAATTTTAAGGTTTAACCAAATCTTCTGCACTGCCAAAAATAACGTTGCTATGTGCAGCGATTCGCAAATTATTCACTTTCAATACGATTGCACTAAGATTTGCCCATAACCATAAACATTTAATCCTTCTAGGTTAGTTGCTAAAACACTTTACGCCTGCTGCAATACAGTGTCACTACCAGTTTCTTAATGCATTTTACATTTCACCTCTTCTTATTGTGTCTCTTAGGTAGACCTAATACCTCAAGTCTAGTTTAATGTCTAGGTGGCTGGGGATACCTTCCATGGCAGTTCTTATACCAGTCCAAGTATAAGGAGGGATATTTAATGGTGTGAATAAAGTCAGACATATGTTGTTTTTTATTTTTTGGTTAAGGTTAAAAATTAATATGTTTGCTACAGAGATCAAAAGTCATAAGTTTAATTACTGTTTAATGGTATAAAAATTATACAAATGTGTGGTGTTCTATTGTACCATACCAACATGGTCTATAGGCGGAAACAGTGTGGTGGTTTAAAATTATCATTATTCTTATCTTATAAAATACAGACGTTATTGTTACTTTCCCTAGAGCTATTAGAGCATGGAACGGGCCGCCCGAATCAGCCAGGAAAAACAATGACTTGGTTAACTAGCATAACGTTACCAGATGCATAACGCGTAGGACGTAATCATCTTCTTTTTTTTTTTTTTTGAAGTAGCGTCTGTATTTTATAAGATAAGATAAGATTACAGACGTTACTTCAAAATAGAAGATAATTACGTCCTACGCATTTCATGTGCCAATCTAGTCAAGCATCAGTGTCTTTGTTTTTCCTGGTGGATTCTTCAGGCAACCCATTCCGTATTTGTATTGTTAAGTTATGTAAGTTCTGTTATACTAATACTATATTTACACAAAAACACATGTTTACTATTTTTTTTATGCATTATATGATAGACCTAATTAAAAAGGAATAGTAATCTTATAAACTGCATTTTCTTAACAATTTTTTTATTTTCCTTCAGTTATGCAAAAATGTTTTTTTTTTTCCTGAGGATTCGAATAAGAGATTGAGCCTTTTCAAAACAATTAGATGAATAGTAAGATATCAGTTAGGCCAGGGAAGGTGCGGTGGCTGAGCGGTAAAGCGCTTGGTTCATGAAGCGGGGGTCCCAGGTTCGAATCTTGGTGTAGACTGGGATTTTCAACTTCGGAATCTTTGGGCGCCTCTCAGTCCACCCAGCTCTAATGGGTACCTGACATTAGTTGGGGAAAAGTAAAGGCGGTTGGTCGTTGTGCTGGTTACGTGACACCCTCGTTTACCGTAGGCCACAAAAACAGATGAACTTTACATCAACAGCCCTATAGACCACACGGTCTGAAAGGGGAACTAGTTAGGCCAGGTTCACATCTAACTTTACATTCACTTTCACCTATTCTTTGATCTGATGGACCGTTGGAGCACTACACAAGATCTGTCAACCTTCTTTTTCCATTCTTATCTGTCATTCGTCTTTGATATAATTTCATTTCGATGTTCTTTCTGAAAATATTGAAGCCTGCCTGGGTGGACCACTTCGGGGGCCGATTTTGAGTTTGTGTTTTCACACAAACTGTCTTTGTAACCTTGGTTTTTTTTTCAAAATGTACAACATTCTTTACCAACTTTCATGATTGCAAGTCTGTAGTACATACAACCCAACAACTGTTCACAACGGTCGAACAGAATTCAAAACTTAATTTGTTTTTGTTTTTTTTAATCAGTATCAGTTTTATAATCCCTAATAATTAAATGAATATAAATAGTAGAAAACAATTCTTTGTTTTTATAAAGTATTAGTGATAAAATCAATAATAAATAAATACTTTTTGTTTTTTGTAATATTAACAACATTAATTAATATTTAATGTTTCCATTTCATGCAATAAAAGTGATATTCATCCAAATTTGTGTGTGTATAAAAACAAGATTCTGTGACTTAGTGTATAATAAAGTATTTAAAATGAATTAAATTTTTGTTGTGGTTACAGTGTTATAATCTCTTCTAGAGTAACATTTTATTTTTTGCAACATTTTTAATGTTTCATTGAAGACAGAAATGATGTTTTTTTATTTGATCACAATTGAAATCATTGTCCAATGATAATATTTGTTATTCTATATAAAGATTGAAAAAGAATAAAAGATCAATATCATTTATTTGCTATTTTCTTGGATTAATTTTCACCCAGGCTCCATCCGTAGTCCTGGCTTGTATTTTGCTCAAATGAAATGGGTACACTGTTTTGCAACATGGCACAAGTGTATATCTCTGCAGCACTGCCGCTATTGCAATCT
This sequence comes from Biomphalaria sudanica, assembly GCA_036873155.1. Classification (NCBI taxonomy): domain Eukaryota; kingdom Metazoa; phylum Mollusca; class Gastropoda; family Planorbidae; genus Biomphalaria; species Biomphalaria sudanica. The sequence goes on along the minus strand of JAZGLO010000174.1, from coordinate 1,251,683 downwards.
TCAGCTCCATGAGAGCCAGCCTCATTCCAATACAATTTCTTGGGCCATGTCCAAAAGGAAAAAAAGCATAAGGATGACGAGTTTCTTTATTTTCAGGGGTAAATCTTTCAGGATCAAATTTTTCTGGCTCTGGCCAAAAATTAGGATCATTGTGGATGGCATAGACTGGTATCAGCACCACCATACCTTTAGGGATGTTAACACCATTTATATCTACAGATTCAACACATTGACGGTCAAGGAATATGCCAGGCGGAACCATACGAATGGCTTCGTTGATACACATGTCCAGGTAGTGAAGATTCTGTACATTCTCAGAACATGGAAAGTCTTTGCCAATTTTTTCATCCACTTCCTTTTGAGCACGCTCAAGGCATTCTGGGTGTACTGCTAGTAGGAACAAGGTGAAGGACATGACAGTAGAGATTGTCTCCAGACCACCAAAGATGAAGATAATGGACTGGGCCTGAAGGATTCAATGGAAAAAAAAAATTCCATTAGTAGAAAAAAAACAAAAAAAAAATATTGATTTTTTAAATTTAGTTTATGATATTTATATTTTGGGTTTTTGGGACATAGGCACAATTTAGGCCATGTTGTGCCCTTAAAATTGTGTAAATCTAGTCTAATATACTTTGCTGAACTACGGTTTAGATCTTTATTTATATAACTACTACTAATACTTATCCAATAATTAGCATAAGATTACAAAAAAGACACATATTTTTTTATATTTCACTATTGTTATTAAATAAATTATTAACTTTCAAATGTTTGAGACCACAAATTGAAACTTACATTAGTTTAATGAAACCATTTTGATCTACACTAGCTAGCATGTATAGAGGCATACTGTACTATGCTAAACATGTCTAAACTAGGCATAAGTATTTCTGATACTGTTGATAAATAGAAATTAACTTTAAAAAAAAAATAATTTACATGTAAACAAACTTTAGATAAATGAGAGTCACTAATTATGAAATACTAAGTAACTAAAATCTTTTGATGACCTTGGCCATTAAATTATTAAATAAAATTTACTAGAGCCTCTATATTACACTTTATATATATATATATATATATGCAATTTATATGCAGAGCATTTAAGTAAATTTACCTAACATATCAATTTATTTATTTAATTTTTTTAAAACCACAATAATAAATAATATTTATATATTCCTTTTGAATTACAAAGCTTTTATTTTTTAAAGAAAAAAAAAAAATATTTTTACTTTTAATGTTAGGCAGACATTCTAAATTATTGATAAATTAGATGGTTTCATTGTGATTTAGATTTTTTGTGTCGAGAGCTGATGTTATAGCAATAAGCATTAAATAAACCTAACAAGAAAATAACAAGAAGAAGCCTACATGGATCTCAGAGAGTGATAGTCTTTCTTTAACTCCTTGCTCCTGAGCTTCAGATGTGACCAAATCTAGAAAGTCATTTACAGTTCCTTCTGTACCATCTCTTTTCCTAGCAGCAATAACAGAGTCCACAACACTGGCCAAGTACTTCATAGATTTATTAGGGAAAAAGGGGAGACCAAATCTTGTGAGCCAAGGGGCCAGAACTGGAAAGAAAACTGCAATAGCAAACAGAAGTGGATTTGGGTTAGTGATTTTCTTGGTCTCCTGGGCAAATTTGTTTTCTGGGTTTTTTAATGTATTAATGTCAATTCCAAAAGCAATACTGGCAATAGTATCCAAAGCAAAAAATCCGCACATTTCTTTGAGTTCGACTTCCTGGCCACTCTCCTGCTTCTCCTTTAAATTTTCCAGTAAAATTTTGGCATTTCTCTCAATGTGCGGTGACATTTTCTTGATTCGCCCTGAGCTAAAGGTCGGACTCACGGTGGCTCTGACATGTTTCCAGCGGTCACCTCGCAGGGTCAGTAAGTTGTCTCTGAATGGCTCATCATGCTCCATGGGCACTCTGCGGTCAACAAAAGAAGTGAAGTTTTTTACCAAGATGTCTTTGATCATGTCCAAGTCTTTGACCACTAGTATCGGGGTCCTGGTGTCATACCAGCCATACACCTGTCTTGGCAGAAAAAAAGGATATATATTAAAAATCTACTTAATTTATAATGACATCAGAAAAGACTAAATGTGGGTTAGTCAAAATGGCTAAGATGGATTTTAGGAGTCAGCGACTGAGATCGGGTCTCAAACAAAGAAATCCTATGCCACAGTGGGACTTGACTACTTAATGAGGTTGTGAGAGAATGCAGACTATATCGTCCCAAAAAATGGAGGTCAATAGAAAACACAAACACAGATGTCCTAGGTGCCACACTTGCATGGAGAAACTCACAGCAGTCGACATCAGGTGGGAATAGGCTTCAAACATTGCCAGATCTTTATGGAAACAGCTTGCAGCCAGGTTCGCCAAATGGTGCAGAAGGATCTAAGTCTAAGTAAGTAAGATTAAAGTGAATTATGTGACAATCTTTAAGTTTGCTGAAGTGAATAAGGACAAAGGAAAATAATGAAGACAGCGAAGAAAAAGCAGCAAAGGGAATTTTTATGGATCACAGAAAAAATTATTAATATGGCATTAATAACTATAGTAGACTATCAGTAAGTGAAGTAAAAAAAAAAGGAAAGTAACCCATAAGACTCTGCAGGTCTGTTTCTATTGCTGATAATTAACAAGGATGTCATGTGGCCAGCATAATGACCAACCATCTTTACTTTCTCTAACTAATGTCAGGTACCCATTAAAGTTTGGGGGAAATCAGGGGCATTCTAAAAACCCTAGAGTTTAAAATGCCAGTCTTCACCAAGATTTGAACCTGGAACCCTTGGGTTTGGAAACCAAGTGCTTTAACACTTTGTCACCACGTCCCCAGACTATTTGAGTACCAAAAAATATATAATGAGTTAATAAGTTATAAAAATGACTTGAATGACAGTAACTTAATACTTGTGTCATCTTTCTTTTTCCTTATCACAATTAAAGTTTATGCTAAAAGAGGAATTAGACATTTGAGAACCAAAGTTTGCATCTGATGTTCGCGTATGGTCCTGTCTGAGCATAGGCCACCAAGCAGCTTCTTTCAGGCATCTCAATTCTTGGCGAGCTTATATTCACTTTTTACAAAGCTTATATCAACTCACTCTGTCTGGTAAAAAGTTTGCTTTTCTCAGATCAAGCTGAAAGTTTGCACAATTATTCATTGACATAGACAAGACACAAATCAATAAAAAAAAAAGGAACCAATTAGACAATTAATCACTGGTAATTCATTATTATGTTTAATTAATAGCAAAAAGGGAAACTAATACTTCAGTATTCACAGATATGGCTAAAGTTGTTTGGGTTAAGCCCCCTTAAAAAAATTGTTAATGCTGTTTCTCCCTCACACATTCTGCGATCAAGTTGATACTTTAAACAACTATTTATTGTACCCAATAAACAGGAATCAATAAACAAAAATACTCTATTAGTCAATTTATTATTGGTAATTAATTACTTTGTTTGATATCAAATAAGAGTTGTACTTTATTGGTAGAAATAGTTTTATGGACTGAATTTCTCCCCTTTAGATAAGCATTTTTTTTAAAATAATTTTTTATATTTTGCTTATTCTATTACGAAGACTTGCACAAACCTTTTTGTCCTGGAATTGCTTATAAAATACTGTTTGAACATCAAAAACTCCATATTTTAAGGAATGACCAAAATGACCCAGTACATGAGACTTTGGAGGAATGTCAATCCCCAGCTTCTCAAATATGCCATGAGATGATGTCATATAGTGTACAAAAGCAAATGCCAACAGCAAGATGACAAACAGAGCAATAAGCCAACAGGTAACTTCCATCTTGCAGCAGACGATATCACAAATCTGAAATAGCAAATCAGAAATAACCATTACATTTAAGTTTTAAAATGTGTGAAGTAAGTCACTCTAAGGTCTTTGAAAGATTTTTAGTTGTGTTAACATTGAATGACAAAAGATCAATTACTGGTAACAACTACAATAAAAATCAATTTGACCAAAAACTACATGACTGCTACATTTTGACCTCTTTCCAAATATGTAAGCAAACAATGTCCATGTTAATCAATGAAATATAGAGATTTCAATTGACTTTTAAAAAAAACAGAAATGTTTATAGTTTTAATTATTCAATATTGATAACTGAATAAAATAGCTTAATCGAATCTGTGACTCTATACTAGAAACTATGGTACTTAATTTTTAAGACCAAAAAAAAAGTTACAAACAGTGTACTAGTTATTTATCCAGTAAAAATTTTGATTCCCCTTTAAAACATTTTTACCTTTAGACTTGGTCTCAATATTCCCTTGGCTTAGCAATAAGTAAATAAAACACAGCACATTGCACAATATATCTACATTCTCGAGTCCATTGGCAGTTCTGTTCATGTTCCGTGGCCTCAATTTCAGTTAGAAGTAGTTAGATATAAATACCAACACATTACTGAACAATGTTTACATTCAATCACATGTCTGGTAGGGCAGCAGACAAGAAATGTAGGCCTATAACTGCACAGTACTTTGAACCTTTAAACACATTGGCCTACCAAGCTGCTTAGTTTAACATATGAGACTCTTCAGTGGCATACACAGCAAATGATATTGACAAATCATTGATTGGTATATCTTATCTTCTTATCTTATATAATACAGACGTTACTTCAAAAAGGAAGATGATTACGTCCTACACGTCATGCATTTAGTCATGCATATTAACCAATGACTTAAATTCTGCCAAGTCACTGGTTTTTCTGGCTAGCTCAGGCAACCCATTCCATGCTCTAATAGCACTAGGGAAGAAGGAGTATTTGTACAAATTTGTCCTAGCATATGGGACGAGGAATGTGCCTTTATTTTTGTGTCTTTCAGAGTATTTTATTAAATTTTGTTTTTGTATTTGAAGATTATGGTTCAGTGTTTTATGTATAATTGCTACCTTACTTTTGAGTCTTCTGTCCTAGGTCTAGGTATATAATATTAGATATCAATAGGTCGCTGCAATTGGCTTCTTGGACAGAGAAACTAATGTCTAAAGCAAGAAAGACTGACAAAAAAAGATTTTCTTTGCACCTTTGCTATGAACATATCATTTGGAAAATCATACTTTACAAAAAAAAATTTTTAATTACGACATTAAAATGTTGGGTTCAAGGCTGAAGGTGTTAACTATACAGGTGAATAAGTTAACTTTTTTTACACATCAGGTGAAAGGTTTAAGTTCCATACTTGGGAGTTAAACTAGGATGAGTACATCTAGTGCCAAAGGTCAAATTTAAGCCACCGACACTCATGTTAAAATAACGTAACATAAAATTGTACATGAGTGTCAGGAAGTCATCTACCCATAAAGATTATTCCTCATGCGTCACGATGCCCCTAAGAAATATGCTGGCACTAGATCTAGCTCTAAATAACTAATAATGTTGTTGAATCATTTTTGTATTCTTGCGGGCATAACTCCTAGAACCTACCTGTTACCTAACAACTACCTCACCTTCACCTTTCCCTAAGTGACGTCTGTTGGACCGTCGGGGCACAAACAAGATGGTCAAGATCTAACAACCGTCTTTCTCCATTCCTCTGTCTTTTGCCTTTGATAGAATTTCATTCATTGATAGGCCTGTCTATTCGTTTATGCTGTCTTCCCGTCGCTTTCTCTGTCGCCCTCATCTTCTTCTTCCTGGAGACCTAATCCTTAAAGGAAGGTGTTTTCGAGCCAAATTACTAGACGAGTCTTAGACTTAGGGTCTACATCTTTGGCTTCTGTAGGTTTAAGGTTACTCCTTAATTTTAAAAGTTGAGGTCAACATAAAACGAAACTATTTTTTTTTTAAAATTGGAAACAATCGATAGAATACATGAAATTACGTTTCTGATTAAAATTGTGAGTATGCAGTTTTTACCTAGATCTATAAGTATATAGCTAAGAATCTAGAAGTCTATGTAAACAAAGGCAGACAATAGTTTTTGTGTAGCAACAGTGATGTTGATAATTCTGGACGCCATCACTGTTGTGTGTTTGTAAATGTGCACAGAATAATGTAGGTCAGAGTTCGTACTTTCTTGTGTTATTAATAAAAGAAAGTTGCAGCCTAGCACAGAGACGAAACGACAAGTGGGGAAACGTTGGCTGAATATTAAAGCGCTTGGCTTTCAATCTGAAAGGTTCCGGGTTCGAATCCCAGTGAAGTCTTCTGAGATTTTTTGTTCATTTCGGATCCAATGGCCCAGACTGAGCGTCTCGAGTCCACACAGGTTAAATGGGAATAAGTTTAATAAGTAAAGTCGGTTCGATGTTGTGCTGGTCACATGGCGTGGGCCACAGAAACAGATGACCTTTACATCATCTGCCTCATAGATTGCAAGGTCTGAAAGGGGAACTAAACTAAACGATGAACTCATCTGCCCTTTGACTTTCGTCCAAGGGGTGCTGTGACAGTTCACTTAACCAAATACCTCCACTTTTCCAGGTCAGCAGCTGTTCTTAGAAGGATATCAAGAGAGAGGCCGGTACCATTGTACATTGAAGAATGATTTTCGATAGTGAGTCATTGTCTTACATTATAACCAAAACCAGCTCAGCTTTCATCTCTTGACAGTATTGAGGAGTTCCTCCTTTTTGCCATCCAAAGTATTGACTTCTTAAAGCACAAACTCGCATGTCTTCTTTTTCTGATAACTGATACCCAACATTTTTCTGTAGCATTTACTCTCAATAGCTTGGATTCTTCTTTCAGCCCCAGCGTTCAGTGTCCAAATTTCACAACTATATAGGAGTACAGAGATTACTAGCGAAGAATAAAGTTATAATTTTGTTCCACAGTTTGCTCGTGGCAGCGGATGTCAAGCTTAGACATGCTTTTATCTCATTTATTAATCCTCCATCCCGACCCTAGGTATTAAAATGAATCAACTTCTAATGTTTGGCCATTCAACTGTATGCAACATCTCGTACGATCTCCACCACAATCTAGTCTTCAGCTCTTTTCAGCACTGATTTCCATGCCAGCCGCTCTAGCAGCAGCATCCAGTTTTGAAGTAAGATCTTGTAGGCCCTACCTGGTCTGCATTTGCTCTAAAGAGGTCTATATCATCTGCAAACCTGAGATTGGAAATAGGCCGCCTATTATGGCCAGGCTAGAAGTAAATATTTCAGAGTTTCCATCATATTATGCTCCAGAAATATGTTAAAAAGTGCTGGATAGAGGATGCATCCTAGCCGCACCCCTATGTATACCCTAAAACTTTCTCCAATTTGGTTGTTCAAAATTACTGAGCTATTCGCCTTTTAATATAACATAAAGGACTTTGATAACATTAATAATACTTCTATCTAAATTGAGATCCGTCTTCACATGCCATTATGCCAAACCCAGTCAAAAAGTTTTTTTGAAGTATATGAAGTTTTGTACCATTTTCTTTTGGTGTTGTTGCCTATTTCTATTGCAAACAATAAATCTACCTCTGATCATTAATACACTGCTGCCACCATGTTAATTAAGATATAGATTCAGTCAGCAACAACAACCATGAGTGTCATGGCGGAGAACGATACTTTATTATATTGAACGCGTGCACCTTTTGCGCACCATATCAACAAAGGAATGTTCATTAAACAGTCTGATATTAAATCTTTGTTCAACAGTGCTTTTAGAGAGAGAGAGAGAGAGAGAGAGAGAGAAATGTGACAGAAGAACACCCTGACCGATAGTGGGATGAAGGAGTTTTAAAATCTTTCTGTTTAAGTTCTAATGGAAAGGAGACGACCACTTCGTTCAGATCCTATATATTAGTGGTTTAATGGGTGAAGGTTATCTTTAACCTTTAATCTTTAGGTTTAAGTAATGCTAAATGAAATTGTAAACAAATAAGCAATAAATTCCTATTATAATTAAGACTAGACATAAATGGATTCAAGATCAATATCAAACATTAAAGACCCTCTTAATTTACACAAAATTCTTGCTAGTTATGGAGTAAAGACCAACGTATACCTTCTCAGATAATCCTAATTACTGTTATGCGTAGTTTTATTAAATTATTATTTCTCTTTGACTATAATAATCAGCGGCGAGCCTATGTTGTAGCATTTAAGATATGTGTTCACGGAAGGTTTTATCGTTGTATTCTTCAATTTAAAATAACTCCAAGTGATTAGAATAATTTTTATTAGCTTGAAATAAAATGTTTTGTGTTCATCTTGCGCTGCACGTGTACGCGATTTCAGCATGTTTGTAAACATTTGGCGGACAGGGGTTTCTGAAAGTGTTACTGCTGACCGGGACCTGGCAAAAGAAACGTCCGCTACATCTGCAGAATACACACAAAAACAGGAACATATTAAATGTCATCGAAGATGACCAAGTGGACTTTTAAATTCTTAGTATTTCATAGCATTATGGCGTCGCGCTGTGAAAACTGGCGCACAAATTGCTGAGGAAAAGAGAACAGCGCTGGCAGAAGATAAACGCCAGAGAAGAAAAGTCAGGCCAGTGACACTAGCTCCAGCTGGAATAACCTGCCCAGTGTGCAGCCGAACATTTCGGGCTCACATAGGTCTCACCAGCCACACGAGGAAGCATAAAACCCCCAGTGCAAAGCCCTCAGCCCCCCCTGGATGACAAAGTGGTCATCATCGAACCAAGATGGACGAACTAGATAACTAGATAACGTCCTAAAAAAAAGGAACTTTGCACACTTATTCATTGCACCTGACAAGACAATCTTTAAAAAAAATTAACTAATTAGTTAATTAAATATTATTTTGTATGATATTGAAATAAGCTACTTAAATAGAGATGTAGATGTATACATGGATTTAGTCCCCTTATTACGTTTTGACACGTTTTTCTCACACTTCCTATTCTCGAATCAAGTTGAAATTTTGCATAATTATTCAAAGTTGATGACTATACACGAATCAATAAAAAAAAACCAACCCAAATAGTCAGCCAATTAGTACTAATTAATTGATTTTTATTTTATGAAGCAGGAAGAGAGTTAATCCCTGCAATTTCCATATAAATGACAGTAATTAGTGGTTATTTCCCTTAGATAAAGTTAAAATTTTAAACATTTATCGGTTTTTTCTCTATTGTTTGTTTACCTATTGTTTTTTCTATCGCGCAATTTCATACTTTTAGTTTTCTCAATACCCTATGATCCTATCATTTTTAGGACCAGTTGGGAATGGGGAGGGGAAAAGAAGGGGATATCAAGTGAATGCTGTCGTGATCGCTTTTTAAATGCATTTTTTAAAAAGTTGAACAATTGAGTTCGAACTCGATGGCTCAATCCTCTCAAGCCAATACACAAACCACTGTGCCAGCGAAGTGCTTATAAAGATTTAATAGTTATCAATGGTTATTTTCAAATCTTTAAGCGACAATCTAATGTTCTAAACAAAGTATAAAGGGTAACAATGCAACTTATACCACCACATCTGTCCAGTACAATTTCTTTTCCTTGTTCGATACCCATTTATCTCTCTTCTCTGTTTTTTTTTCTCTCTCTTTTTCTTTTTCTTCAAAGATATGCGAAAAAAAGGCTGATTAAAATAGCAAACATGTATAAGACTTACAATGCTGAAACAACATTTGTTTGATTTTGCGAGCAGAAGATATGGCTATAATCATGGCTGTCGACGTCTAAGCACACATTCCTGGAGAAGCGACCGTATCTGGCGCTGGTGACACTGATCACTTTGCCGGTGTCACCACAAAACAGGGAAACTTGCATACCCTCACAAGCGTAGGCCAGCCTATCTGTTAATGGATAATACATGGTTAATATATCTATAATAAGGCTTGTCTTCGATTCCGAAGATTAATGAGGCAACGCAGCCCCAGCAGTGACCTACATATTTTGCCACATCCAAGGCAAGCATAACCATATATCTATAATATGCTTACAATAACTCCCTCATTGCAAAGGAGGTGCGTGGTGGGTGTGTAGTATTGCGCTTCCATTCCGTAGTGTAGGGTCTTGAGTTCAAACCCCGGTGAAGTCTGGGATATCGAACTTTGGGAAATTTAGGACGCCCCTGAGTCAAACCAACTCTAATGGGTACTTTAAGGGAGAAAAGTCGGTAAGTTGTTGTTCTGACTGCATGACACCCTCGTTAACCATCGGCCATATGTAAAAAGATCATCTGCCAACGTAGATCTCAAGATTTGAAAGGGTTACCTTTCTTTGAATCCGTTGCGCAGGCATACACGGACTACTTTTTTAAAGCTTAAAATGTTTTTAAAAAATGGATTGAATGTAACCAAAGCGGAAGAATACAACCCAAAACGAGAAAAAAAAAAAAGATCAATATGAGTTTCAGCAATGGGCAAAAATAGGAGCTTTTAAAACCCAGATCTAGCTCTAAAAACTGAGAGAGAATAGAAGCCGATTTTTTTACTTTTTTTTAACCCGGTGTTTACTTTTGAGAATTCGTTTGAATAGAGCAACTAAATTGTGAAATTTATAATGTTCTTCATCAACTTTGCAAGCTTCGTAAATGCATACGCAATTGTAGTATAACTTGACTGATGTTTAAAACAAATGGCAGGAAGGATTCTTGGTTAAGTGGTATGCTCTCTGGGCTGTAGTCTCATTGGTCCAAATTCGGACTTTTTAAGTGGACATTCACCGCCGTCCTGGAGGCCTGGGTTAGAATGCAATGGCGTAGCTAGGATTTTTTTTCAGAGGTGGAAAGGTTTGAACACCACAACCCCCCAGCTACGCCCATGTTAGGATGTAATACTCTTTAATTCTGAAGGAACATCCGAACATGTCAAACACACATGTGATGACCTTTGAACTAAAACAAAAAACTTTTGTTTTTTTGTGTGGGGCCATCACACATGAATACTCAAATTTAACTTGAGAACACCATTGTAATATTATTGAAGTTAAAGATTCTCCAGGATAGAAAACTACAAAAACAAAAACGAAACTAGATCGAGATGTAATAAGATACCCAGAAAAACACAACATAAAAGTGAAACATCTTGCTTTTATGTGTGAAATGTGCCGCTGAAAGTAATAAAACTCTTAGCTATATATATTAGAGTACTAGAGTTCAAATCACGATTTTTTTTTATTAACTTTCGTTTTGATAATTGAGCCTCAATGTGCTAGTTTAATGGCAGCATGGAAACCCTCGCCCTGACTCCCACCTTCATGTCATATAATATATAACATACATATAAATGTACTCTAAAATGTTTTCTTTTTGAAAAGCGACCAAAAAAGAATCATAGCATGTAACGCAGAGAGTAAAACCATCTAAAACATTTTTCTTTAACTATATTTTTGACGGTTCATGCAACTAGTCAATGAAATGATTATTACCTAACGCCAAGGTCTCGCCAATTACCAAAAGGAACACAAACAACTCTAGTAAATATCTTGTACCGGTATATGATATCATGCCTATAGTTTTGAAGATCTTTTTTTCCCAGGGTACTCTGTATTAGTCAGGTCCAGTTGTTGTTAGTTCTTGTGATTTGTTAGTTCTTGTGATTTGTTATTTCTTGTGATTTGTTAGTTCTTGTGGTTTGCTAGTTCTTGTTAGTTGTTTGTTCTTGTTAGTTGTTAGTTCTTGTTAGTTGCTAGTTCAATATTGTTTTACTTCACATTCGTCAGATTTCATTAGATCCTGAAAAAAAAGAAAACAACAGTTTATTAGCCAAAGAAAAAACAGACTACTATCGAAAAAAAGAAAACAACAGTTTATTAGCCAAAGAAAAAACAGACTACTATCGAAAAAAAAGAAAACAACATGTCTTTCTATCACTGTCTTTCAGTAGAAAATTGTTTGTATAACAATAATAAATATATAATCATCAACAAATATTAACACTAAAGAAAACAGAAATCATGACACATCGTAGATTACAGTTAACGTTGACCCTAGCCTGTGAGCATGTTGAAACACCATTAGTTGCTCAACATGGCGTTGTTTCATAACAGAACCTTTGTGCCAGTTGCTGTAGCTAGAGATGGTATAGTCATACTAAAGTAACTGACAATAGTGAAGTTGGTTTTGTTTCCACACAATTACGACAAAAGCTGTAGTAAGATAATGGTCGCGTTGTTAAATTAATTGTTTGGTAGCATGTGGACAACTCCTTTATCTATCCATCCATCCATCCATCCATCTATCTATCAATCTATGAACCTATCTATCTATCTATTTATCTCTCTCTCTCTCTCTCTCTCTCTCTATATATATATATATATATATATATATATATATATATATATATATATATATATATATATATATATATATATATATATATATATATATATATATAAATAAATATAAATATATATATATATATATATATATATATATATATATATATATATATATATATATATATATATATATCTTATATAATACAGACGTTACTTCAAAAAAGAAGATGATTACGTCCTACGCGTCATGCATTTTAACCAATGACTTAAATTCTGCCAAGTCACTGGTTTTTCTGGCTAGCTCAGGCAACCCATTCCATGCTCTAATAGCACTAGGGAAGAAGGAGTGTTGGAACAAATTTGTCCTAGCATATGGGACGAGGAATGTTCCTTTATTTTTGTGTCTTTCAGAGTATTTTAATAGATTTTGTTTTTGTATTTGAAGATTATGGTTCAGTGTTTTATGTATAATTGCTACTTTACTTTTGAGTCTTCTGTCCTGAAGGCTTTCTAAATTGAGTGATTTTACTATAGGTGTTACTCTAGTCAAATGCGAATATTCATTTGTTATGAATCTCACTGCTCTATTTTGTGTTTGTTCCAGTTTCTTAATGTTTTCTTGAGTTAACGAGGGCCAGTATGCGGCCAGTACAGCGACCAACCGCCTTTACTTTTCTTCAAACGTCAGTCACCCACTAGAGCTAGGTGGATTCAAAGGCGCCCTAAGGATCCCAAAATAAAAATCAGTCTTCACCAGGATTCGAACGCTGAACGCTTTGGTTCGGAAGCCAATCGCTTTACCACGCAGTTACCGCTACTCCGAAGACGATCTAGATGAAGCTATATTACCAACAACATTGAAACAAAGTGAAACTTGGATAGATATCAAATTAGATAACATGTTTATTCCAGAAGAAGATGATATAATTTCTTTTTAAGCTTACCCAATTTAAAAATGTTCTCTGTTCAGACTTGGTTCAACTTGGTTTGAACTAAAACATGCATCTAGATTTTAAAGATATTTTAAAATGTGCTTAGTTCTCAAGTAGAGTTTTATTTACTTTGAAAACAATAGAGTTATACTCTCTACGGGCTCCATCTTTTATATATTTTCGTCGTAGGGGTGCTGAGACAGTTCGCGTAACAAAACCACTCCCACCTTTCTCGGACATAAGCAATTATTATCAGGATATCAAGAGAGAGGCATGTCCATTCTGAAACTTACCAATAGTAGAAAAAATGATATTATTTCCTAAGCTACTTACGTAACTTAAGAATGGTATTCAAAGTAGCTCACATAATTTCTCACGGATGCATGTAATTTCTGGGTCGCCTGTCTATACATTACAAGCTTACGTGTTACCGTAATACGACACGGCGTGCTAGTGTGTAGCAGTGTGTCGTTATTGTCCACGTAGACGTCATTGTCTATTGCGTCTTTGAGACATAATGAGTTCATTTTAAGTGTCGCCAACACTGCATTTTAACCTATTTTGAAAATATTTCCTTTTCAATATGGTACTACTGGATGGTGAGAAACTGCGTCATTTACTGCTGATGGCGAGAAATCCCGTCATAGTTTTTGCTGACGTAAGCACAGTACGTCACAAGGAAGACGTCAACGAACGTTAAAGAAAAAACTAAATATTTTTCCCTTAGTTATTTCAACAAACGCAAGTATTAGCTCTTGAGCTTTGATATAAGGAATACAAATTTAAGCTTCGAGCTCGACTTTTATCTTTTCAAAGTGCAGGGGCGGACTGTCAAAATAGGCCCGGGCATTTCTAAACAATCTGGTCCATAAACTTTATACTATCATATAATTATCTAATTATAGGCCTGTCCTCAAAATCATTTTAAGTTTAATAATGTGTTGATAACTGTACACATGTATGCAGTGAACTCTATATCGTCAAAAGTGATATAGGCCTTAACTTGCTTTTTAATCGCTAAGAGTCTTGGCCCTGAAAGGATGAAGCCCACTTGTATCACTTTCTACGGATGAAAGCTATTATATTATTCCGGAAAATATGCTACATTAAATTAGTATCAATATTAGTAGAGTCAGTAAAATGATAATTTGTTCAAAACAAGACGGTCTCTTGTGTCAGAAAATATTATAAAACCATAAACTACGTGTCCTAGTGGCATCCATGATCCCTTTCAATGGCTCTACCGGCCCATTAGGGTACCAGCCCATCGGGCATTTTCCCGAATTCCCATATAGCCAGTCCGCCCCTGACTAAGCGTGAGTGTTTGCGTGTGTGTGTTTGCTAGAAGATGATGAAGAAATAAAGCCTTCATTGTTAGTCTTATAGAAAGACGCAAGAAAAGCGGCTCTGCCATGTTAAGAACGAATACTGAGACTGTCAATTAATATTTTCAAAAACAAAAAAAGTCTAGATATCGTTAGGACTAGGGAATTCTAACGACACCATAGACCAGCCCGCAGTACAGGTTGGGAAACAGAACAAACAGCGTACACTTTTTAAGAAAAAGGATTACTTTCGTGTTAGAGATCAAATATTGAATGCATTAACATATTAAAAAAAAGGGAAAGATAACACAAGAAAGGGAGAATGATCAAACCTAAGCCTCTTCCTTAATATTGATTAATATATTGAATAATTGAAGCAAAGAGTGGACATAGAGCACCGATAAAAGACGAGCAAGTCAAAACTTTGCTAACAAAAAAAGAACAGGATGCAAGATGGGTAGTGCACTTTAAAGAGACCCTTAACCAACCGTCGCTTGACCTGATTTACACATTCAAGGCCCCCTCTCTTTTGCCAAACTGGGAGTCGAACACTTAGTGAGTTTGTGACTGAGCGTCGCATGAGGTTTGCGAGACATGTTCTACGACAAAATGAACTACGTCTACCAAGAGTTGCGATGACATGGAGGCCAATACGAGGAAAGCGCAAACAGTGACGTCCTCGTATTACCTGGCGACACACCTTCATGGAGGATCTCAGAAAAGTGGACACAAGGTGGGAGGAGGCTTCAGACATTGCCAACGACATATCTTTATGGAGACAGCTTGCTGCCCAATGCGATGAATGGCGCGGGAGCACCTAAGTCTAAGTAAGTATTATTGTGTATTAAATTAAAAAAGAATTTAATTGTGCAAAGATTCTAACACCGTTAAAAAAGGTCTTATAATAATTATATACAAACGATCTTTGTATAATTAGAAATAGGTCTTATTATAAAAAGGTCTTATTATAAAAAGGTCTTATTATAGAAAAGTCTTAATATGAAAAGAATTATTATAATTAAAAAAAAATGAGATTAAAAATATGCTATAATAATAATACAAACTATTATTTAACTATGAAAATGTCTAATTATAAATATATATGGTCTTATTATAAAAGGGTTTAATTGTGAAATGTTTTATTATAAAAATGTACCATTATAATTATGAACAAATTTAAGCTTATAAAATGTCTTTTTATTATAAATGGTTTATATTATGAAAAGTTCGCATTAGAACCCCGAAATTTCTTATTATCAAAAGTATTTATTAAAATTTAAAAATAAAGCTATTATAAGAAAGGTAAACTCACCTCTTAGATTATAAGCGCGGATTCAAACCCCTAGAACAAGTCACTGAAACTCATCGCACACATTTAATGTACGTCTCATCCGGAAATGAGAAACACGTCGTGATATGTAAGTTGATAATAATACAATTATAGACAATTTCAACCAATGTTTTAAAAGACATTTCTTAATTAAGCAGTAAAGCTAATTTTGTATGAACACTACAATGCGCGTGGTCACAATAAGTTGCACATTCCAAAATATATCTTAATTATTTTGGACTTAGCTCACGTTTGTTCACTGGACGACCTTACAGTACTGATAGACACTTTGTCTTGATCCGCAAGGACTTTTTGGGACGACCTGTGGAAGGAGTGTTGAATTAATGCGCTACGATCTAATGTAATTTTGAAAGTCTTACTTCTGTTGTCCAGCGGGTCAGAAGGTCATCTATTTATTAATTCTCTACGTCGCCAAACCGTGCTGGACAAGACGCACGCACGCCAACTCTCTAATCCTCGATGAAAAAGTCACGGCAAGATAACTCTTTTATTTCTGCAAATCGGACAAGAGTTATCCCATACAACTATCGCCGCGACAGAGAGCGCGGCTCAGAAAAAAAAGAGGGGGGGGGGGGGGAGGGTATCTTCGTTTGTCCCCGAAGCCATGTTAGCTATGCCGCGGGTCGACTAGTAACTATTATTTTACCAGCTGCGCATGTTATTACAATTTTACAATTTTATATTTTATTACATTAACCATTATATTTACGACAATGACAATAACATATTTTGATCGTTTATACAAATTCATTTAGCATTGTGACTATTTTAAACAAATAAAGGAAACCTAATCTTACTACTTCTGCTATCCATCCATAAGGAGATCAAACACTGCAGAGAATAATATACTACTGTATTGGATACACTACAGACGTTACTTCAAAAAGACGATAATTACGTCATACGCCTTTCATGTGTCAATCTTGGCATGCATGTTAATCAATGATTTAAACTCTCTAAGTCGTTGGCTTTCCTGGCTGATTCAGGCATATTTCATTCTCCACTGGCACTAGAAGGAGCACTTGTACGAATTTGTTTTAGCGTATGGAATAAGAAATGTGCCTCTATCTTTTTATTCTTCTGTCCTGACGTTTCTCTAAGTTTAGTTATTTTACTAATGGCATACAGAGGCAGTGGTAGACGACTTCGTTGTGTCTGCTGTCAGTAGATGCGAGCAGTGTGCTGGCGCCTGCGTCATTATCTTGGCTGATTCTGGAGGCCCCGCCGTTGAGACTGGAACGATAGTGATTTAAGTGTCGTAATTTTACTGTACAGCTCTATTTGTAGCCTTGGTGGATTATTTTTATATGCATATATTACTCATGTACATACAGATCACAGGTCATATGATATAAATACAGAAATGTATATAAAATATTAGAAAAGCAGAAGCGGAATGTGACTCCTCGCTGTAAGAAATCCACGTTGACTGCCGCTTTGTCCCCAAAGTACCTAGGTCATCCTGCCTCGTTTAAGACCAGGTCACCTGGTTACGTGACAATAAAATAAAATAGAAAAATATACATGTAGTTTTTCCGCTTCCCCAATAATAAAATAAATCTAATTTAATTAAATAGAATATATTAGCAGCACAAATATTTAAACTCGATAAGAAACATAAATAAAAATTGTAAATAAAACATTCTAAAATTTCAAACAAATAGTGAGTAGCACAGAAATGTAACTGTAGTCAACATTCCAAAGCCGGGACAGTAGTTGACGAATTATTCTGCAATACACGCACACAAACAGCATTGAACCCATCGGCTTGTGACATCCGCAGCTTGGACAAAGCAACTGCCATGTCACTTGACCTGTATGGCCTTATGCGGTATAGCAGAGTTTCTTGCCAGGCATTACGGAACGGGGGAGGAGGTGTAGTTTTGTTGATCTCAGGAAAGTCATCACTAAAGAATGTCTGCTTTCCGGATTTCAAATTGTATGTTTTGTTTGAACTCCAGATATTAATATTAGCCTGTGAAAAAAATTCCTCGTATCTGTATGACGTGTTCTAACCAAATTCTTTTAAAGGGAAAGAACTACTGTGGTTGGGACTAACCTTAAAAGTCAAATTGAATAATCCCCCCCCCCTTTGGTTTTAGGGATCGGATATCTAGTGTATCCATGCAGGCTACTAGGAGTTAATATCATACCATTTAAGCATTTTTTCCCAACATTACTCAGAGCTGGAGCAAGAATGTTTTAGATCAGGGATTCTCAATCTGTGCAACAAAAGTGGCATGGTATTATTCGATTTTATTGTGTGTTTTCGAGCTTTTTATTGCATTTTCTTAATCTTTGGAATATTACATATCCTTGTTACATGTATGTATAAATCTACTCAAAGTAATTTAAATTCTAGCGTTCTAGTATTCATTTAGACTCAGAAACATAGACAATAATGTAAAGTACAATACTAGTTTGTTAAAAGGCATGTAGAACGGTATAAAATCAATATTCGAATCCTACTGTAAGACTGTTATTTTTCAACAGCATTCAAGAGATAAAAACCTAAAATGGCGTGGAAGAAGAAATGTGAGATATTTTTATTTTGCTATGTTCCGAAAGCTAAGATAGGGACCTGTGAACTTTCAGAGGTAACCGACCATGTCCTCATAACTGCATTCTCCATAGAGAGGCTCGAACAAGACACTGACCCCAAAAACACCCTTATAGATCAAAAACTATAAGGAGAGCTGCCTGATCGCAGTTCATCTCAGATGTTTGACTAGTCATCTGTACCCTCCAACATAATAAAAGAAAACACAGAAGAAGAAGGGCAGACAGACAGACAGACAAACCAACAGATAGACAGACTGATATGTATATCTATGGCCTCATTCAGTCACGAAGCGACAATGGATCATCTCATTTCCGTGAGAGGAATGCCTGGGCATTAGCTGTGGTCGGAACGATGTCGGATATGTATTTTTATATGTATATATGTATATAGATATATATAGAGACATATATATATATATATATATATATATATATATATATATATATATATATATATATATAGAGAGAGAGAGAGAGAGAGAGAGAGAGAGAGAGATAGATAGATAGATAGATAGATAGATAGATAGATAGATAGATAGATAGATAGATAGATAGATAGATATAGATATAGATTATAGATAGATAGATAGATAGATAGATAGATAGATAGATAGATAGATAGATAGATAGATAGATAGATATAGATAGATAGATAGATAGATAGATAGATAGATAGATAGATAGATATAGATAGATAGATAGATAGATAGATAGATAGATAGATAGATAGATAGATAGATAGATAGATAGATAGATAGATAGATATAGATAGATGGTCTGATTGATATATTGATTGATGTTATGTTAAAATTGTCCACCTCAGCATAAAGACCATAGCATTAACAATATAGATGCAAACATAAACATCATCCACACACGAAAGACATAAGCACTGACACACACACACACAACCAAAACTTTATGAATTTAGGGTTCTATGTACTTCTCGGCGACGACAAATGACCATGCAACACCCTGTCTGAAAGTGGGATAAAGGAGTTTTAAAATCTTTCTGTTTTAGCCTTAATGGAAAGGAGACGACCACTTCGTTCAGATCTGATTTAACAAAAGGTTTAGTGGGTGCAGAAAGTCTGTGTGTGTTTGGGGAAGACATATTTGATGAAAAAGTTCTTCAAGAGTAAGATGGTAGCCGTCTTTGAGTGACATTCGATGCTTTTTAGTTAGCAATCACATTGCGCCCTTTAATAAAAGAATATAAAATCTTTACACTATTTTGCGGGGTTTATTTTGCTCTAAAGAAGCCCATACGATGCCGGCCCACCGACAATTTGCCCGAAAGCCCATAAAGCCAGTCGGCCCCTGTCGTGAAAACTATTTTAAATTTAAGCTAGCTCTTTAAGCAGAACATTTGGCGTTGCAAATTGATATGACTGACTATTACATTTTTTTTTCATCAAGGAAAGTCCATACAAAATTAAAATATAATAGTTCTATCACAATAAAAAAATATATATATATGTCACGGATGAATGTATGTATGTATGTATAATCTATTTTTACATTCTGCGCGAATGACCGGAAGTGTGTTTTGTTGTCAAAGGTTGATCAGTCAGAGACCAGCGTGTGTAATATGCAGTAAAGCTGATTAAAGTTTATGTGCTTGATCTAGTGGTTTCATTGTTTTATTTCGTTAACTAGAACTGAACCAGGGACACCTATACGTATTGAGACCTGAGGTAGATTCTATAGAGTTATTATTATAAATATAATAGGAAAGCTGTGACAATATATATATATATCATTTTGTATCATTACTTCCGTTCCGACTTTTTATCTTAAACTACGTCACTATAGCTATCATTACCGAAACAAACAAAAATTATTTTTTTTACACATTTTTGCGCCTTTGGATTTTCCATCATGCTCAGTTTTACAGATGTGCAAAGGGACCTCGATGCTAAAGGATCCGCACAGTGTCCCACTTCAAGGGCTGTCAATTTTATTTTCAAATAAGGGAGCCTCCTGTACTTATTTGCACAGATTCACAATACTAGAAAGTCCGGTCCTGTTTCCCAGCATGCAGTTGATAACTTGTATGCAATAGTGCAGTTGGTGACCGACATTGGGCATGACATTTCGTTCATGAAATATCAAAAATAATAGCGGTGGCCAGATCACGAGTCGAGTACTATAAAGCAGCTTGGTATCACTGACAAAAGAAAGCTGTGGCTGTTACAAACTAAATTGGCAACATTTATATGCTAAACGCAACATGGCTAGCAGCCTTCTCTTTGCTGTTGTTACCCTGTGCTTAGTTTGTCTGACCAGCGGTCAGATTCATAAAGGAACAGGTAGGATACGTAGTACTTACTGCAATATAATTTTAAAGACTTATTAAACACACTGGTCAAGTATTAATTTAAAATATTAAATAATTTAAAATAAACTCAAATCTAGGTTAAAGTCAATCTCGAAATTTCCTATGACGTAGCAGACACCTGTTTATCACGCGTATGACACTTGATAGAAAATTATTTGATTGGTTGTAGAAAATGATTCCATTGGTTCCGCAAGGTTGTTAACGCCGGAAGTGGTAATGGTCTTAAGCCCATCTTTAGCTATAAAGTGCTTCCAATGGCATGCGTCTCAAATAGACTCTGACAACCAGTCCAACTCCTGGCCTTCACGTGTGGCTCAGTGTAGCCTGGCGGAACCGTTACCACAGACAGGAGAAGGGGCAAAGTGAGCAACTGGCGCCTGAACCAGTAGACTTCGGACAGGAGGGGCTCGTTACACTTGGTTGGCTACCCATCTAGGAGAAGGAAAACTCTGAATCCAAACCTCCGCTGCCCTGCGGCTATACTTAACACGGGAAAGGCTTCGGGAGACAACCCTGAGGAAAAATCAGGAGCTGGTTAGGCCAAGTATCACAATTAAAGGTCAAATAAAGACGCGGTTGTTCTCTCCCCTCCTCTTCTTAAGTTCAATGAAGTGTGTGTGTGTGTTTTATAAAAATGTTCACTCATTTTTTTTTCTTCTTTAATCAAGGGAAATGTCCAGCAAGAATTTTTAAAGATCAGAAATTTTACCCACTCAACTGTAAAGAGTGTACCTGTCAGACTGACTCGTGGACTTGTATTGGGTAAATATGTGTTCTTATTAGTATTATGGAAATAAATGATAACTGTCAGGGTTGAGCCTCGTTAAAGGGAATCAAAATTCATTGTAGTCCCTTTAATAGTGTCCCTGAGAAATTTTCTGATGCTATGACGGGTAGCCAGCAGTACTGACCTTTGACATATAATACGGATCCTCGAACCTCGACCTTCCTAGATTGGTAGCCAGGCCAAGTTCAAGCGAGAGTAGCCTCTCGGCTACACATTCTTACGAAGCGAAACAAAAATTCGAGTCGGATGTTGAAAATTCCAGATAGATAGATGGTCAAGCCAAGTTCAAGCGAGAGTAGCCTCTCGGCTACACATTCTTACGAAGCGAAACAAAAATTTGAGTCGGATGTTGGGAATCCCCTAGATAGATGGTCAAGCCAAGTTCAAGCATACTTGGCTTCTCGGGGACACGTTCAGAACGCGGCGAAAGTAAAATTCTATCTGTGAACTATACGAAATGCCACACAATATTTAGCTTTTTTTTTCTACCATAGTTAACGTCCGTTTTACTAATGAACCTCATTCACCAAGCGTAAACAAACAACATTTAGCCACGTGGTTCTCTATCTCTTCTATACAAATTGCGTAATTCACAATGGCTATCACGTGACAGTTTTTTTTTCGTTGTTTTATCAATATTATCATGTGGCTAAGTGTTGTTTGTTTACGTTTGGTGAATGAGGTCCATTCTCTTTTGTCTGAAACAATAAGCCGTTACGAAACTTAGACAATAGATAAGCTCATTAATCTACGCCAGGGGTTCTCAGCCTATGAGTCGCGACCCCCTTGGTGGTCGATTGACAATTTCTTAGGGGTAGCAGAGCAAAAAAAGTTTGGGAACCGCTGATCTACGCCTTATACCTAGTGTGTTTGTTTCCTTATTTTATCATAATGCTTTTGCTCATTTCGTTCTTTTAACCAGGTGCCCAGCCTCACAGACGAGATTCAACTGGCCGATGTGCTACCGCAACAGTCGCGGCAGTAAGCCAGGCAGCGTTCTATGTGTGGGGGACCCTGGCTACAAGATCGAAGGGATATTCAGAGAACCTTCCATAAGACCTCGTCCACCACCACCACCTCCTCCTCAAAGGGTGACGGTGATTCACGTTGAACACAAAAAGCCCAAGAACAAATTCAAAATCAAAACAGGAAATATATTCAAGACAAAGCACACCAAATCTAAACACCGAAAGTTTTAAGATTTACCACAATGGCGTTTGTAGATCTAGATTAGCAATAATGCATGATCATAACCATAATTTGTGTATGACACAACACAACATTATTATTTACCTTTTTTTTCCCATTCATATTGTTTTATTAAATACCAAACATTAGAAAACATTTGTTAACACTATTCGTATTATTTTGTTTCATTATGTTATCGTACGGGGAGCGCGATGGTTAAGCGCTTGGCTTCCGAACCTAGGATCCTGGATTCGAATCTCAGTAAAGACTGGGATTTTAAAATTTTGAGATGTCTAGCGCCCCCCCCCCTGTTTTTTTTTTTCTGAATCTACCCAACTCTAATGAGTACCCGACCTTAGTTGGGGAAAGTAAAGGCGGTTGGCCACATGACGCCTTGCTCGTTAACCGTTGGCCAAAAGAAACAGAGGATCCTAACATGATTGGCACAATAGATAGCAAGGTCTGAAAGGGGGAACGTGACTTTGTTATTTCTTCGTTGCATTGTGGGAAATCACGTGGTGTTGTGCGCAGTAAAGGGAAGTCGTATTCTTCTTAAGATTCATTTTCCTTATTACGACGTATCTTATCTTATCTTATCTTATCTTATCATATCTTATATAATACAGACGTTACTTCAAAAAAGAAGATGATTACTTGAGATTAACAAATTGGTAGTTTCTTATATTTTATGCATCTTTAAAGTCATATTTATTTATTAATCAAAACCTACAAAATTTGTCAAAAAGCAACAATATCTTAAAGAAAACTAAAATAAGATAAAAGGAGTGTGGTGAAATGATAATGAGCAAAAGAAAGAATAACATGAAAAAAAGGTTATATTATGTGTAATTTTAACAATTAGTTTGGATCAGTCATATACCTTTATAACTAACCAATCTAGACATAATAAATCTGTGCAATTAGAAGTATTTATACCAATTGCTCTTGTTTCACTTTTAGCATAGTCAATGCACTATAACCCTAGCACTTGTCTGAATCAGTTGTGAAAGGGGAAGGGAAGATTCGGGTTATCTTGGTGAATGTTTACATAATCGTTTTTTTTTTAATGCATAAAAACAATGTTCTCTTGGGGCTTAAGTCCTCTAGGGGAGTAATTGAACATCTTTCAAGTACAATTTCTTTCCCTTGTTCAAGATTCTAAACAAAATAATTACCAATAGTTAATTGACTAATTGGTTAATTTATTTTTAATTGATTCTTTTATTGTCAGGTAAAAATAATTGTGCAAAATACCAATCTAATCCGAGATTTAATGTACAAACATGTACAAACGTTTTACCAGACAGACAGACAGACAGACTGAGAGTTGATATAAGACTTGTAAACAAAATAGTTTCCAAATTCACCGCGATTGCTAAATAATTTTTTATTAAAGTCTGGTGAGTCTTGTAAAATGAGGATATTGAAAATTTACAGTATAATGGCGACCATTCCTCCAAATCTGCATGCCCAAAACGCCTATAGAGAACCAACTATATGGGGAAATGTCTGATCTGAAACCTTTGCGCGGGTCATCAACTATATAAACGACTAGTCGTCTGAACCCTAAACATACAACTTGACAACCAATAAGAACCAGCGACTAAGAGATTGTTAAACTACGCCCACAGAGTGGAGGATCGATAGGAAAATATACGAAAAAGCGACAAGAAAATGAGTCGGTGGTCAAGCTTGCTACAATGTTGCTCTTATTTAAAGTACAAAAATTAAGCCATTTTCTTTGCGCTTAAAAAAAAAAAAAAAAAGCTTCAGATATCCAGCTCCATAACGTAAGTATCGGTTCTAGATCCATGGGTTTCTAATCAAATAGTTTCATATTCAGGTAAATTTGATTTAATTTTTTTTTTACCTTCCGTTCACGAGTGTCAGAAATTAAAATGGCCCGCAGGTCGAATTAGGTTGGGCATCACTGGTCTAGAGTATCAAAGTCTGAAGACAGGTCAAGCATAGAAATAATTGACATCTTCAAATACAAAAACAAAATTTAATAAAATACTCTGAAAGACACAAAGATCAAGGCACATTCCTCGTCCCACATGCTAGGACAAATTTGTACAAATACTCCTTCTTCCCTAGTGCAATTAGAGCATGGAATGGGTTAAATGAGCTAGCCAGGAAAACCAGTGACTTGGCAGAATTTAAGTCATTGGTTAATATGCATGACTAAATGCATGACGCGTAGGACGTAATCATCTTCTTTTTTGAAGTAACGTCTGTATTATATAAGATAAGATGTGGCTTTTGTTGGAGTTGCCAAGTAGGTCTTCTAGAGCCCTGACCACTGCAGTCTCTGTGCTACGCACTACCTGTATGCAGATTGTAATTCTTCAAAGAGATAGATGGTAAAGAATATGGTTGGCTGCCTGGTCGTGTGGTATGCACTCTGCACTGCCGTTGTGTGGTCTTAAAGGTCTCGAGTTCGAACCCGTAGTACTGCGGGAGGTTTGGGCTAAGATGTAACTATCTTCAGAATCTAAAGGAAAATCCGACCCATGTAAAACAAACAAACAAATACCACTAGATGTCAATATCTGAAACCATTGACCAGCGGTGCCCAAACTGTTTTGTCCGGGGGTCACCTAGATCACATGGCACAGACCGCACAAGGACGAAATGCCGTGGAATCTTGTAGCTTCATTAATTACTATGATTGGAAGATTTTAGGAGTCGCATTGCACAATGTCACATGCTGGCTTTGGCCCGCGGACCGCAGTTCGGGCAACACAGTTGTAGACGCTAAGTCTCTGTACGCTTAATCATCTGTGTTTACCACTTGATTATTCTCTATTCAGCCATTATATCAAATACATCGCTAAATGGTAATGACCTCATTTCTGTAATAGCTCGGTGTAAAACTAAAGGGGAAATAATTCAAAAAATTTACTTTTCTCAGCGGGTAAGCTCCCCCTCGCGTCTAAAATTAGGGTAGGTAATGCACGCAGGGAAAACATTACCACACCAGCGTGTGTGAGTCATGCTGATAGGGAGTTGTCGTCTTGCTCACACACAGAAGTCACGTGTTTACATCTCACGTGAGCTGTTCATTGCAATACGCCACCATGAGAAAGATGCTTTGGATCCTTTTAAGCTGTTTGTATGAAAATTCAAATCAGCGGTCACTCAATTGTTGATACTCTGTTATTTTTTTTTACAAAACTTATATCAATTCACTCACCCTGTCTGTCTGTCTGTCTGTCTGTCTGTCTGGTACAAAAATCTTGTACACGTTATTTCTCCCACTTCCCATTCTCGGATCAAGTTGAAACTTTGTTAATTTATTAGTGGTTATTAATTACTTTTGTTGTACATAGAAAAGGGAGATACAAATTGCAGTATTGAGATATATGGCAGTAAATGTGCGATTATTAATTACTTTTTTTGTACATAGAAAAGGGAGATACAGATTGCAGCATTGAGATATATGGCAGTAATTGTGCGGTTCGTTCCCTTATAAAA
Source organism: Biomphalaria sudanica (assembly GCA_036873155.1). Lineage (NCBI taxonomy): Eukaryota > Metazoa > Mollusca > Gastropoda > Planorbidae > Biomphalaria > Biomphalaria sudanica. The sequence goes on along the minus strand of JAZGLO010000174.1, from coordinate 1,225,512 downwards.
TATTATTTTCATATTTTGCTAGTTTGATGTGTATCTGAAATAAGACCCTCTCTGTTTTATAGATCTAAACGTGTCATAAAATATAAGACTGCGAAGTATTGGCACCTAGTACAAGTTAGAAAGAGAGAGAGAAAGAAAGAGAGAGAGAGTGAAAGAGAGAGAGAGAGTGAAAGAAAGAGAGAGAGAGTAAAAGAAAGAGAAAGAGAGTGAAAGAAAGAGAGAGAGAGAGAAAGAAAGAGAGAGAGTGAAAGAGAGAGAGAGAGAGTGAAAGAAAGAGAGAGAGAGAGTGAAAGAAAGAGAGAGAAAGAAAGAAAGAGAGAGAGAGTGAAACAGAGAGAGAGAGAGTGAAAAAAAGGGAGAGAGAGAGTGAAAGAGAGAGTGAAAGAAAGAGAGAGAGAGTGAAAGAGAGAGAGAGAGTGAAAGAAAGAGAGAGAGAGTGAAACAGAGAGAGAGAGAGTGAAAGAGAGAGTGAAAGAAAGAGAGAGAGAGAAAGAGAGAGAGTGAGAGAGTGAGAGAGTGAAAGAGAGAGAGAGAGTGAGAGAGTGAAAGAAAGAGAGAGAGAGAGAGTGAGAGAGTGAAAGAAAGAGAGAGAGTGAAAGAGAGAGAGAGAGAGTGAAAGAGAGAGAGAGAGTGAAAGAAAGAGAGAGAGAGAGAGTGAAAGAGAGAAAGAGTGAAAGAGAGAGAGAGAGTGAAAAAAAGAGAGAGAGAAAGAAAGAGATAGAGAGAGTGAAAGAGAGAGAGAGAGAGTGAAAGAGAGAGAGAGTGAAAGAAAGAGAGAGAGAGTGAAAGAAAGAGAGAGAGAGAGAGTGAAAGAGAGAAAGAGTGAAAGAGAGAGAGAGAGTGAAAAAAAGAGAGAGAGAAAGAAAGAGATAGAGAGAGTGAAAGAGAGAGAGAGAGAGTGAAAGAAAGAGAGAGAGAGAGAGTGAAAGAAAGAGAGAGAGAGTGAAAGAGAGAGAGAGAGAAAGAAAGAGAGAGAAAGTGAAAGAAAGAGAGAGAGTGAAAGAGAGAGAGTGAAAGAAAGAGAGACAGAGTGAAAGAAAGAGAGAGAGAGTGAAAGAAAGAGAGAGAGAGTGAAAGAAAGAGAGAGAGAGAGAGAAAGAAAGAGAGAAAGAAAGAGAGAGAGAGAGAGACAGAAAGAGAGAGAGTGAAAGAAAGAGAGAGAGAGAGAGAGAGAGAAAGAAAGAAAGTGAGAGAGTGAAAGAGAGAGAGAGAGAGAGAAAGGGAGAGTAAACGATAGAAAGCAGGGCTACAGATAAATATATTGATACATCCTGGCCCATGGAAAAAGGTTAAATTACGTCACAATAAGTGCGTGTCACAGTGACATTTTTGTTAAAAACCTATATTGTCAACGTGTACTGTGAAGGGAGAACGAAGAAAGGGTCACGCTGGCTGGACACTGTGAAAAAAAAAATGGACCAGCTAACTGTCTGGTTAAAGTGTAAGAGATTTGAAATTTTGAATTAGTAAATGGAAAGTTATTCTAATGTTTACATATTTCTAATGCTCAAGTAGGAAAAACGTCTTCTGGCTTACACATTGTGTGAGTGTCTTAGCTTCAGTTACAACTCAGCTCCTTTAGTAAAATCACTAAATTTAGAAAGCCTTCATTAGAGAGGACTCAAAAGTAAAGTAGCAATTATACATAAAACACTGAACCATAATCTTCAAATACAAAAACAAAATTTAATAAAAATACTCTGAAAGACACAAAGATGAAGGCACATTCCTCGTCCCATATGCTAGGACAAAGTTCTACAAATACTCCTTCTTCCCTAGTGCTATTAGAGCATGGAATGAGTTGCCTGAGCCGGCCAGGAAAGCCAGTGACTTGGCAGAATTTAAGTCATTGGTTAATATGCATGACTAAATGCATGACGCGTAGGACGTAATCATCTTCTTTTTTTTTTTTGAAGCAACGTCTGTATTATATAAGATAAGATTGGCAGATTAGCTACGAAAGTTTGAAATAATTGAATTGTCTTTCCTGACGATGAAACTAAGCATAGTGAATGCGACGAGATATTAGAAGGAGAATCAGAGAGTAAACAGAAAAAAAAGAACAAAAAAGAGAAAAGAGAGAAAAGAGAGAAAAGAGAGATGGAACAAATGAGAGACAGATAACATTTAAGAGAAAGAAAGAGTGAGAGTAATAGAGTGGGAGAGAGATATTTATATAAAGAGAGAAAGAGAGAAGGAAGAGGAGAGAAGGAAAAAGAGAAAGAAGGAGAGAAAGAAAGTGCGGGAGAGATAGTATGTTACAGCAGATGTAATGATACCTTTGTGAGAGTATGACGTCATTATTTACTGTTCATAAGATCAACAAAATGTTTCTAGTTCAAAGTATTTTTATTCTGAGTCTCTCTCTCTCTCTCTGTCTCTCTGTCTCTCTCTCTCTCTCTCCGTGTGTGTATTGTGCGTGCTAGTATATGATAGTGTGTGTGTGTGTGTAAGAGAGAGAGAGAGAGAGAGAATGAGAAATATGGAATGAAAGGGGGAAAGAACTATGCGCGTTACATTCCTGACAAGTTTATGTTTACCTAAAACTTGGGCGATAAAAGATTTTACCTGGCAGCTAAGATTCACGGGATACTTCGTTGTATGTCAAACGTTTTCATCCCTCGACATTCAGATTTGAACATTTGATTTTTACTTTATACAACATAATTTGATGTTTTATATATAAAGCATAACGGAGTCTTGGGATTACTTTAAGACTGAAAAATTTACATTTAATATAAGACAGTTTGTTTTTTTTGTGTTAAATTTCAAAATAAATAGACTATCTCTAAAAGTAATTTTCACGATTCTTCCTATTCGCTAATAGGCAAAATTATGACCCACCAAAAAAAAAAAAAGGTTTCTATTTACTTTAAACGCTTCAGGTTTTCTTTTGTTGTCAATGACCCGATAACGGGACTATTTCGACAATATATATATAAAAAAAAAGGATCAGGGGCTAAGAGGCTTTGCTGACTATCTTGTGGGCTCGAGTTTGAAACTCAACTCGAACTGAGTTGTTTGCTGAGCGCCAAAAGTCAGCACAGGAAAACCTTCTCCCAGATGTCCCATATTCCCACTGGTCCACAACTGAGATTGGACCGTAGCGCTCTGAGCATGCTATAAGCACGAAAGATACGCCATATAAAAAGTAATGGAAATACCAATGCGACAGGTGGGAGATTGAATTTCTAGTGAGTTTGAAATTTTAATCATAAAGACTTGACGTTTCAGTGTTCTCTTACTTAGTCCAACGAGAATAAAAAAAAGTAATAGCGGTTGGTCGTTGTGCTGACGATAAAACACTCTCGTACAATATGTCTGGATCATTGCTATCTTGCTATCATGGTCTTCATAAATAAAATGTTCACATACTTCCTGAACTTGTGCTCCTGCACACTGAAGGGTTATAGCCTTTCTTTGACATTTCCGTTTCTTGTCGGCGCCTGACGCTAGGAGGTAAATCTGCATCTGTCTTCGCCATTGCCGAAAATATTCACTAACATTTCCTTCTAATATGTTTAATTCTGTTGGTGGCTTAAGTTGAACTTCTGTCATTTTCAATGCAAATTTTATAATAGTATATTTACTATCTAGACTGGACTTAACTAGATCTAGAAAATCGTTACTTAATAAACCCGAGCCTCTTTAGACGCTAGATCAGTAGATCTACACTTTAGATCTATTTGTTTTTAATTTAATTTAACTAGATTTATATCACTGATATAAACCTAACTACAACTCTTGTTACCGCTGCCACCATGTTAATAAGCTCCTAGATACAAGTAGAAATAGATAAACGACAAGGCCGATACACAAAATACAACACAGGCTTTATTCCACCATATTAGATAACGAAAAACACACACACTTCCTAATCCGCTAAGGGAACCAACTCACGCAACAATACATCATATATCAACAGTTGGTCGTTGTGCTGACGATAAAACACTCTCGTACAATATGGCCTATAGCTTAGCATCATGTTCTAAGGATCTTGAAGCTGCAGAGTCTGTGTATCATCCAAAGTCAACTTCCGCTCAGCGAGATCCAAACATGTCGCAAGAGGGACACCAAAAAAAAACAACACAAATTTTTTGTTTTTCAAAACGCTTTAGATGACGTAATTCAAGAACGGAGAAGTCTGAATGAACTATGCAGAGTGTGGGGTAGGGGGTGTGCGTAGGTAAACTATGTGTCTCCCCCCCCCCCGGCCTCAGCCCCTGCACTCCACAAGGTATATAAACACGCGCTCACACTGCTGTAGTGAAGAGAGTGATTGTTGGGCTTAATGAGCAGCACAACAAGGTGGATCTAACATTTTGGTGGGGGTTTTTTTTTTGACTTCACACCATGGAGATCTCTATAGTGTTCGTTTCCGTTTTACTGGCAGTCCTGCGCGTGTCGTCTGCTGCTGTTGCCATGGGATTAGGTAAGTAATCAAGTCTTGACTATCGGAATTAATCTACTGGATGACATGACTCCCCCCCCCCCTTCCCAATCACTCTTTGTAATTTAAAAGCATGCCTGATTACTGATAGAGTAGGCTATATTTATTATTATTATTATTATGATAGCTTTTATATAGCGCTACTTTCATGTTTATAGCATGCTCAGAACGCTTTGGTCCAATCTCATTTGTGGACCAGTTGGGGAGGGGGGGGGGAGGGGGTATCTAGGAATTGGTTTTCCGTGCTGCCTTTAAGCGCTCAGTGAACGCAACTCTGCCCGAGTCGGGTGTCGAACCTCGAGCCCCCTTCTAGGTAGCCAAGACAAGCCAAGTTCAAGCGCACTTAGCTTCTCGACCACGCTTCCCACCACTATCAACAGATCTGAGGCGCCATTGGAGAGTGCCTTTAGTTTTAAGTAGTTTTATACTTCAGAGACGACGATTATTTCTTCCTAGTCCAAACCTTCTAGAGGGCGCCATGAGACGGATGCGCACAGGGTACCACACAACCAGATGGCCATTAGGTACACTTTGACACCACTTATTCACTGGCATAACGATATCTGTATCTTTGTCCTTTTAAAAATACCGACACTTATGTTGTATACTCTCATGATATAAACATTACCCTTTGTATGTAATTCTCTTGCTAAGATTTGCTGTCAATGTATCAATCACTTGAGTCGATTAAGGAAAAAGTTGATCTTGTTTCAGTTTTATGATGTTAAAATCCAAGAATCATTATTGAACTAAACCCCCTTCCTTACCAAGAGATATACAGTTCAGCTATTTTTTCCTTTTCCTTACGTATAATAGTTATCGCCTCAAAGCAGTGAATATTGATACTGACCATTCAATGACATAGCCGTAGACGGCTAACTAGGGTGTCATGTGGCCAGCACAACGACCAACCGCCTTTACTTTTCCCCGACTAATGTTAGGTACCCATTAGAGCTGTGTGGACTAGAGGCGCACAAAGATCCCAAAATTAAAAATCCCAGTCTTCACCAGGATTCTAACCCGGGACCCCCGGTTTGGAAGACAAGTGTTTTACCGCTCAACCACCTCGCATAATGGAAGAGAAGCATGCTAAATAAAAAATGGCTGGCCACCAAACAAAAGACACCTTAGCCTGTGATATATGTGGACGGGAGAGTCTCTCTAAAATAGGTCTCCACAGTCACATGAAAAGGTTCTCTTCCTGATGAGCTATGGTCGTTCTACGACTGAAGTAGACCAACAATAGTAGTTCTCACCAATCACACCACAGCTCAACCACCAGCTCAAATATATGCGCCACCACATTCACCAACACAGACACAACAAACACCACTACAACCACATTCACAGAGCCATCACAGCCTTACCATGCTTAACAAAATATACAACCACCTAAAAAAAACATATTAAAAAAATAACATTAGCTAAACCAAAACAAAGTCCTTAGAACCACAGCGGCAAACAGCACAAACCCAACCGATAACAAACCACAATTCCAGAGCCACCACAAGCTCACAAACACTACATCACTTCATCCGCATCAAAACCACAATACTATTTTGTACAAGTCCTCTTTCTTCGCTAGTGTCTCTAAAGCATTGATTGGGTAGCCTGAATCAGCCAGGAAAACCAACGACTTAGCAGGGAATTAAGTCTCTAATTTACATGCATAACTAGATTAAATGGCATAGCAACCATGGCGCGAAGGGATTCATTGCGCCAGGGCCAACGACCACTAGGGGCCTAAACGGGATTATTTGTACGGGAATGTGTTGACGATACGTTTTATTAAACCGCGTTCATTGTAATTTCTATTTCTGGCGTTCCAGTAAAATAACAATCCATATAAATCTTATTACTGTAGTAACCTATTCAAGGAAGGTAACTCTTACATTGTCAGCACAGCGTTTCATTTAGATCTAACGGGTTAGACTTTTTATTTAATAATAATAATAATATATATATATATATATATATATATATATATATATATATATATATATATAATCATCGTCGCTTAAGAGTTTGGACGAGAAGAGGAAGAAAAGGAAAGATCACTCTCTTATTTCTGCGTATAGTCACCCCACGAAAAAACAAGAGGGGGAAAACAAGTATTCACAAAATAGCGGGGCCGGACCGTTGCTATAAAGAAAGATCACTCTTTATTATTTTTTACCTCACGTAAAAAATAAAATGCCATTTTTATTAATCGCGCGTAGGATGGGCGTTTTCCATCCGCCTTCGTCCTGCGGGAGGTTTGGATTAGGAAGTAAACTATCTTCAACTCTGAAGGAACATCCGAAACATGTAAAACATTTTACAAGCAAACATTTTACAAACACTAAATAGCAGCGCCGGACCTAACCATTGCGACCAAGAAGTCATGGAAGGAGAACAAGTAATCTACTATGTATATTTACAGGTCACTAAATAGCAGGGCCGGACTTAACAGTTGTGGGGCCTTATGCGAAACGGATTTCGCGGGGCCAAGTTTTGGTAGGGAAGCGGATAATAAGAGAAATTTAAGAGTTTGTATTAGAAAATAAATTCATCTATGCATTTTATTCATTTGTTACTACGTACAGAATTACTTTAAGAGCCTTGCGTGTAGCAAAGTCATACAGTATATCATAATAATTATGTTTCCTACATAGATCACGCTCAATAGCACTAATTACCAAATGTTTCAATGTATCTTTGAGAATTGTTGACCTTAAGTAATTCTTCATTAATTTGAGGCGCGATAAGCTTCTCTCACCAGATTACACAATTACGGCTAATGCATAATGCCGTTTTTTTTTTTTATCGCGCGTAGGATTGGCGTTTTCCATATTGAATGACACCCCAAACAGACAATTTTTTATCTATATATTTTCGTATATTTTAAGGAATTTTTTAGTATATCTAGGAAATGTGATTTAAGTTAAAATATGGTTTAATTTAATAAATTTATACACCTATAATTAGCGAGGGTCCTATGAAAGTGCGAGTCCTATGAAAGTGCTGGGCCCAATGCGGTCGCGTAGGTAGCCTAAGGCCGGCCGTGCAAAATAGCGGTCGCCTGGTAATAATAATAACTGAAATTACCGTAAACCTACTCTCATTATGAACAAAAGTGTTGTATATTTGTTTTTGTTTTAGATCAAGTGTTATTTATTCTTTCTTTTTTTTAATATAATGCATATTGACTAGTTTTAATACTTAAATTTTTTGTATGAGTAAACAGTAATTGTAAAGTAACTTTATTCAGATCATAAAGCTGTTGAAGGCATTCATTACGTTAGTGTCTTCCAAAACATAATGATACTCCTCACTATTTTGGTACAGCCACTCATCCATTTTACAGATCTATCCCAAGACTTGTACCTGGTAATGAACATTTGCTACACCACAAAACCAAAGAATCATACACAACACTTAAAAAGCTGTTGCAAGAAAGCCTAGTGAATAGGATTAAGTGGGGGGGGGGAGTTCTTGGGGGTCACAGAATTTAAGGACACCTTCATAAACCTACACAGCAAATATATCACACTAAAAGTTAGAGAGATAACTTATAGATAAATTATAGAATTTGGGATGACCCCTATGGTTAAAAAACGGGCAAATGACCGTGAATGTAAATTATGCCATCTTGAAAATGCTGATAATGAGAAATATATGTATTTGGAATGTCCATTATTCCTTAAAGTTAAAAGTACTGTATGGGGCTTATTAGAAGCTAACTGTGGCAACTATGTGAATGTTGACTTGTCTATTGTTTTAAACAAGCTGCCAAAACTGAAAAATAAAATAATGCATAACTTCAACTTGATTATTGTTTCCGAATACAGGAATCTTGTTTGGGCTAGCTGGCTCAAAGCTCTCCATAATAATAAAGTGTTTGATCCTAATCACTTAGAATTGACATTTAGAAAATTTATTGATTTTAGGGTAGAGAATTTTATAGTTTGATTTTCATATGCTTGTACAATACTCAGGCAGTATTCCAGAAATGGGGTGTTGGGGGTCAGGGATATTTGATATTGTTTTGATTGTTCTGGGGTAGAGGATCCTTGTATCATTTTTCTGTCTCTGGTGGTTTCAAAAGTTAGATAGTACGTCTTTGCTATTAAATTATATCTCTATTACTAATATTATATTTTTAGGTTAATCACTTTTTAATTGTTTATGATTTAATACTTGTGAATTACGAGAACTTACAAAAAAAAGGCCCACAAAAGAGGCAAGAGGGCCCATTAAAGAGGCATATAAAGCCCCCAAAAAGAGGCAAAGAAAAGAGGTATAAGGCCCAAGGATTCCTCTGATGATAAAGCTAAAATTGCATAGCGCAAATTCTGAGGTTTCCTATTAAAAAGAAAGAAAAAAAAAGTGTCTTATGTGTTGTTGGTTAGGTAATCTCTTCAATACTGAATAACCATTTATATTTCTTTGAATCTTTGGGCTTCCACAGGAATAATGACAGATCTTTTTAACAGAATCCCAAAAACTTCGATCGTCTACAGCAAAGGACAATGGACAACCCAGTGATGGTCACGTTTGGACAGTTTATGAACAATTTTAACGTAGCTTAGAAATTATGCTAGTTTTGTAAATAAATATATTGTGTCTTGTTTTAAGCGACGGTAAAAGTAGTGACCTAGTCAGACAGACGAATGACGTTGCAGAACACGAATACATGATAGGAGAAGAATATGGCTAGGGCTTGTATAAAGATGTGTATTGAATATAAACGACGGATAGACGATCATCCCCATCTGTAAATAAACATCAGTTGAAATATTCTCAAGTTTTAGTTGCTGTGACTATCGGATGTGTTTGGACTCGCATTAGACTAAGTGAAGTAAAGTAGTGTAAGACAACACACCCTATCCAAGATAGGACAAGACAAGACAGGACAAGACAAGACAGGACAAGACAAGACAAGACAGGACAGATCCAAAGCTTGAGGAAATTTTTCTCTTTTACCTCATGAGGAACAGGTGTACCTTGTGTACTGTCTGGCGTAGAAGTTTGTTTTCATTGACATGTACTCTCTCATTAGATACAGTCGAGCCCAGTTTGGGTTCAGTCACAACGTCGCTTTCCTGAACCCCGGCCCACGGGTACCATGCTGCTAAGCCCCTGACTAGATTGACACAAGGATACGCGTAGGACGTAATTATCTTGTGGTAAGATGGAACCACTGTTATTTCTAAGAACACTTTGCTCAAGTCAGCAAAGAAAAAACATTTTTTTAATGTACTAATTGACTTGCTATAAGAAATACCGGCGCCGAGTCATAGCTGAAGAAGATGGTGCTTTAAAAAAAAAGAGTCTGCAACGTTATCAAGACTCGAAGCAGGGGCGTAGCTAGGAATTTTCCATCATTTGGGGGCCCGTGGGGCTTCACCTCTATAGGGAGCCCTCCATTGTTAATATTTAATTTTTAATGTAAAAAAAACACTCATTTGGGGGACCCCTCAAATGGGGTCCGGGGGGATTTTCCAATTCTCCTCCCTCCTTCCCCCACCCCAGCTACGCCACTGACTCGAAGAATGTCATTGGACATGAGTCATTTAGTTTTCTTCTGCTCCAGTAACACCTCAAGTTTGTTCTGACGTAACGCAGGTCAACACGGGACCGAGGCGAAACACACCCAGCTGTAGGCGCGATCATAAGTCAAAGGTCAGATGTCATTAATGCTTTGCACATACCATTTTTCAGGGCCGTGTCCAGAACAGAAAAAGCCAGGAGAAAAGTGGTACCCATCAGATTGTCAGGAGTGTACCTGCCATGGGGGTAGCTGGACCTGTGAAAGGTAAGATTTTAGTAATAAGATTCCTAGTAAACAACATGACTGGTTGCGAATATCTGTTGTTTTTTTTAAATTGCCTTAAGGGCTACACTTGAATGTTGATAACATCGGGGTGCAGCCGTGGGGAGGAGGGATGCATTGAGACGTTTATTGGAAATGACATACTGTTATAACGAGAGTATCGAGACCATAACCTTACGAAGGTTGTTTACTGTTGTTGTTGTTTTCTAGTAAGTTGTGTTAAAAGGCAACAAGATAGTCACTTCTAAATAGAGATCATGTCTAAACATAAGAGCGAACTTAGCAAGCTAGAGAAGTATGTACACTATCTATACTAATTACATATATGGTTGATAAATTATTTTCATACATGTTATATGTTTCCTGGGGTGAACATGGCAGTCGAAACACTCAAGAATGTATTAATAACACCCACCTTACCTCGAAATTTCAAAGCTGGAGTTTTTTGTTTTGTTACTGCTATATTTATTAACCAACAAAGAGTAAAATTGTTACTTATATATTTTTGCTTTTAATAAAATTTCTCTTCTGATTAAACAGGACATTCCATATAAATTCATTTTGCATCCAAAGTGCTTGCCCTTTGAGCTATAAATAGAGAGTCGATTTAAGGTCGAATTGCCATCGACCAATGAGCAAACAAGTGAAATTAATAGTAAAGTTGACCCTTTCGGACCCTAAGAATCACGGGCGACAACTAACGACGTTGTCATGTGGCCAGCACAAAAACCAACGGCCCTGCAGCCACTTGCACACCCCCAAAAGTATTGCAGTGACCCTTCAAAGCTTTATGGACTCTGGGGCATCCTTAAATTTTCAAAAGTTTAGAATCAAATTCGAGACTTCTGGGTTCGGTTGAACAAGCGGCTAGCCACTCGGCCTCCACGTCTCAGGTACAAAACTAAAACGCCAGATAACAAAAATGCAATGAACAACTTTCCTGGTCCCACGTTGACATTAATAAGGTTTACAAATAATGGTATATTTGTGACACACTATGCGTAAGCTTTATGGACTCTGGGGCATCCTTAAATTTTCAAAAGTTTAGAATCAAATTCGAGACTTCTGGGTTCGGTTGAACAAGCGGCTAGCCACTCGGCCTCCACGTCTCAGGTACAAAACTAAAACGCCAGATAACAAAAATGCAATGAACAACTTTCCTGGTCCCACGTTGACATTAATAAGGTTTACGAATAATGGTATATTTGTGACACACTATGCGTAATATTTGTTACAGTTTTAGAACCGCTAACAGAGAAGATATTTCTATTGTTAAATCCAGTTCTTATCTTTAAAAAAAAAAGCCTTTCATTTATCTCAGACAAACAATATATTTCAGTACGTTCAAGAAGAAAATGTTGACTTATCTTTTCAAACTTTTTGGACCCTTCTCCGTTTCTCATTTTACCATAAGGCTATTGTCTATTATGTTATGCCCTGAGCCTATGTTATTGTTCAAATAAAATATAACTGGTAATACATTATAAAAACGAAACTTATTTTCATTCTCTGGCACTGACAGGATTGAGCTTCCTTAAAAAGTAAAGTTCCCAATTTCAGACCTTGCGATCTAAAGGGCTGATGATGTTGAGGTCATCTGTTTCTTTGGCCAACGATGTACGAGCAGGGTGTCATGTGGCCAGCACAGCGACCAGCTCGCCTTTAATTTCCCCCAACTTTAGTCAGGTACCCATTAGAGTTGGGTAGACTCAGAGGCGCTCTAAAATTCCAGAACTTCAAAATCCAAGTTTTCAACGAGATTCGAACCCAGGACACCAGGTCTGGATGCCAAACGTTGAACCACTCAGCCAACACGCCCCCCCCCCCCCGCCGCACCCGAGCTTCTATAAAGGGAAACAAAATTTATTGAAGTCTCCTTAATTAACAGTGTCCAGTGAGAAATTTTCTGGTGATGTGGCAGGTCTGCAGCAGTGATACCTTCGGACATGATCCACTTAGGGATGTTAAGGGCCTTGAAGATACCCGACTATTCAGTTGTCATTATCCCCTAAGTTGATATAACAACAAGATATATCGTTATTTTAGACAATTTCCATAGCCGCTTAATCTCCAAGCTTAGGTTCACATATTTTCTTTGTTTCTATTTCATTTTTCCTTAGATTGTAGGATAGTGGTACAGCGATGCCAAAGATGGTAGCGTTTTTTTCTATTTGTCAAAAAATCAGTAGATTAGTTGAAAGAGTGCTCAAAATCTACAGTTTTGTCATTATTATTATTATTGACAGAAAGCTTTGTTGTTTTTTTATGACCCACAGTTGCGGTACAGGTCAGTTGCACTACGACCCTGGCAACTGCTACGTGGAAAACACGCATGGGAAGAAATTTCCGGACTGCTGCTTGCCAGATGTGAGGTGCAGAGGGAAGCCAGGCTTCGACAAGAGCAGACTGCTCTATGACGTCAATAAGGATAACGAGGCGACCTTGAACGACGCCCCAGTAAGCCCTTCGAAAATAAAACTAAAAAACCCAAACAGGAAAGGCAAAAAGAACAAGAAAGAAAATAAAATAAAACTGAAGAAACTCAAGAAGAAACTAAAAAGTAAACAAGGTCTAAAAACAAAGACCTCACAATTTTACTGAACCACTACACAACTGAAACCACTACACAACTGAAACCACTACACAACTGAAACACTGCAGAAGTGTATTTGAAAATGTAACATTCTTTTACTACGTTAAGGTCAAGGTTGAATTGTCTAATAGGACACTTTGCTAAAGCTTTGTGTTTTTATTAAATTGTAATCTTTAGTATTCCAATAATTATAGCTTGTGATATCGCAAATAAGGACTAGTTAAAATACTTTGAACAGATTACTTCTTGTTGAATACCAGTAAACGCAGTTCGCACATTTCTTAGTACAAGGTCAGCCATTTATAATGATTGGAAGCCTTCACCTGAAGTCTTTTGAGCAGTTAGGATATCACCTGTGATCTACTGACTGGTGCACTCCATTCCTCCATGTTATGTCCTTGGTAATCATATGTACTGTTTAATGTTACCTAGCAAAGCTATTGACGTTGTCTTACCATTTTATTTTGTTTTGCTTTTTACTTGAGTTATAATTGGTCTACAGGTTTTTACATATTTTTGTTGTAGACGCTCGTTTAGAAATAATATTGTGTCGCTCGACACATTTTTTTGTAAGTGTCTTGATAAATGGATTGATAAATTTCTTGATAAATGAATTGATAAGTGGCTTGATAAGTGAATTGATACATGAATGGATCAGTGGCTTGATAAATCAATTGATAAGTGGCTTGATAAATGAATTGATAAATGAATTGATGGCTTGATAAATGAATTGATAAATGGCTTGATAAATGAATTGATAAATGGCTTGATCAATGAATTGACAAATGGCTTGATCAATGAATTGATAAATAGATTGATAAATGGCTTGATCAATGAATTGATAAATAGATTGATAAATGAATTGATAAATGAATTGTTAAATGAATTGATAAATGAATTGATAGATGGTTCGATAACTCATCGAAAAGATGACTTATCTTCATAAATAAATGGATCACTGTTTCTGTTATGTATTGGTAGCCAGATGGTCTAAAAAAAAATGGCACGATGAATAGTTTGTTAAAAGGCTTCACTTTGATCTAGACACTGGCTCGTGGAGGTCATATACCTTCACCATGTCTACTGTCATAATAAGCGGTGAATCTAGATCTATGTGTAACGTCAGTGGTTATGTGCATTGTATGTATCTAAATAGAAGCAGAGAGAATCTTTTAAAATCTTTATAATATTCTTGGAATTTTTCATGTTCTTCATGTTGATTTGTTTTTTGTTTTTTTTTAATATTAAACAGAAAAAAAATCGCTTAACTTTTGTGTGTTTGTATTTTATAAAAACAAGATAATTAACTAGGTATTAACTTTAGAGTAGATATAATTGTGTAGGCTTCTATAGATATGATTCTATGTCATTGATTACAGATTATTTTCTAGTTTTTTTTCACAATATTCCAATTACAAGATGCAATTAAAAAACCCTTTTGTTAGATAAAGGGATGCTGACTTTCAAAGCATTAGCGCTAGATTTTTATTTGCTTTCATTATCATAAAGTATTTAACTAGACTCTCTAGAGTTTCAGCTATGAAATTCCCACCGGCAGCATCTGCAACTGAGTTGGTGCCAAATGTAACACATTGCGTTCCTTTGGATCACATCTGCAAGGTCGAGAGAGGGATCATGAAGCATGGAGCACCCATGACTCCTTTATCCAAGGCCCAGGACTGCGCCCCGGAGAGTAAACTCTGGTGCTGCTGCAAAGCGGCTAATAATATTAATTTAACTAGAACAAAATTTAAAATAAAAGAAACACAATTTATGTTCTTAATGTGCTTCTGCGATTAAATATTCGGACACATAAATGATTGCCAAATGATAATATTCAAGTTTAATGCAACTTTGAAGAGACCAAATAAAATAAAAGGAATAACTCGGTCATATTTAAAAAGAAACTCACATATGTATACTTCTCCGCCGGTTAGCTATGCTTTTAAAAAGTCTCACGATGTTTGAATAAACATTTGATCAATTAGGAATCGAAGACACGCTGTTGTTCACATGTTTTGTATTCAATGTTCATCAAAGCTAATCAGTTTAGCCATTGTTTCTTTCTTTTCGGTGTAGTGTTTCGTAGATAGTTTAGTCAAATGCACTATACATAGATTCCTTGTTTTCTTTCTTAACCAGCAAACAGGTATGGGAAAACACCCAGAGTCCCCCACCCCTTCCCAGAAAAATTGAATTTCGAAAACTGCTCTAACAATCTTTCAATATTTGTACCAGACAGAAAGACTTGATATAGGCTTTGTAATAAAAATCACAAGTTTCATTTAATCAAGAAGTCCGTTCAGGTTTATATCTCTCAATATTGCAAGTTTTATTTTTCCGTTTTCTCTATAAAGCAGAATTAATTTCCACTTATTAATTAAAGTTAGTCTGAACCTCTTCAAGGAGGCCACCAGTGCTGTGTACTTCAACAATAATATTGGGGACTGGTTCAGAACCAAAGTTGGAGTAAGACAAGGCTGCCTACTTTCAACAACACTCTTCAATATCTTCCTTGAAAGGATAATGGAAGATGCCCTCTAGGGATATTAAGGTACTGTAAGCACTGAGGAAGAAGTATTACTAACTTGCGCTTCGCGCATGACATTGATGGCCTAGCTGACCTAGAGATGCGCATTGATAAGACTTCAGCAGCATATGGTATGCAAATAAATGACAAAAAAACTCGAATTATGACCAATAGCCATCAGGCCTTAAAAAGGGGTATCAGTATTGGAGGTGAAAAGCTGACTAGTGTTAGCAGCTTCAAATACCTCGGAGTTATTGTCTCAGATGAGGGAACGAAACCTGAACTACTGGCCCGAATAGCGCAGTCCACAGCAGCCCTTTCAAAACGGAAAATAATATGCAAGGACAAAGCATAGCCCTCGGCACCAAAATCAGACTGATGAGCTCACTGGTCCAGCCACATTTTTATATGTTTGTGAGTCATGGATGCTGACTGCAGAGCTAGAGAGGAGGATCCTAGCAACGGAACTGAGATGCTACAGAAGGATCCTAGGTATCACGTTTTAAGACTCTATCACAAACTAAGAGATTAGAGACAGGGTACTGCAGCGATTGGACCCCACGATGACATTCTACCTATTTAAAAAAAAAACGCGAGCTAAAAATCTTTGGCTATATTACAAGATTTTCGGGGTTCGCAAAGACCTTCCACCAGGGAACAGTTCCAGGAAAAAGAAGAAGATACAGAGAAAGCTATGGGAAGTCAACATAACAGAATGGACGGGCCTGCCATTGAAGGAGGTTCTAACTAAGACAAATGACAAAGAGGAATGGAGATAGACGGTCGACGAATCTTGCATGGTGCCCCAACGGTCCAACAGACTATGGATAGGTAAAGGTAAAAAAAAAATTGATTAGTTAGCTGGTTAGTTAATTCTTTTGGCTATCACTCAGGCATAGGTCCGCAACTGTACTTCGTCACCGGAGTTTCTATTCTCCTAATTGATTCGCGACTTTGATTAATTGTCACAATTTCAACTTGATCCGAGAATGGGAAACAATCCACCCAGACAGACAAACGGAGTGAGTTAAATATATGCTTAGTAGCAACACGTTTTTTCAATAACCAATGAGAAAAGTCCACGTGTGGACACCTTTATGTGAAACACTCTTCGTGACGAGCGACTTCCTGTGACCTTTTTTTTAGAACACGTGAAAGGAATCGGTTAGGGATTTGTAAGGTCATCCTGAACTTTACAAGGTGTATTTTGAACCTTTTGATTGTTGGGCCGAAGGCTCTTCGAACTCTAAGCGTGTAAGCCTGCTTAAACAAATCGCTCTGATGGAAAAGGTCCAAGTCAATGCCTATGTAAAACATTTTGCTATTTCCGACGTAATCGGCACTCCGGGTGCGTGTAGTAGAACACATGGCCGAAGGCCGAGCACACCGGGAATCCCTGCCATTTTCCTCAAGTTATCGTTTTCACCCGGGTGCCATGTTGAGGCAGAATAGCATACCCGTGGTAACCTGAACCTGAACATAAACAAGTTCTCTCTCTTTTTCACTCTATCCCTCCTTTCTCTTTCTCTCTCTCTTTCTTTCAGTCTCTCTCTCTTACTTATCATACAAGACACAAAATTCTGCGAGAATATGGTCTGTTGTCTAATGATCATCTCCAGTAGCATCATGTATCATAATTTTCTATGAATCGCCCAAAGTATGAGCCTGCTGAACAATTTACGGCTCTGAAATTAGTCTGGACGGTCAGTTCCACTGTCTTGAGCTGCCACCACACATTCTTGCGATCTGCCTCCATATCTCTGAGACCTTGTCTGAATTTTCCATCTATCTAACCCGAGTATCTGATGCCTCTTCGAGAATGGAGATTAAACACCTCCGTAAGAAAGCGGTGCATCATGTATACAGGTGCCAGACGTCAAGAAGCGAATTTTCTGGTACTATCACATTCAGCCACTTACTCGTATGATCTTCCACGACAGAGGAACAGAGTAAGAGACTTAAGATACCACCAGTTCAGGGCCTGCTGATTTGGAAGACGCTCGATCATTCACTAACCAGGTCGGTG
Organism: Biomphalaria sudanica; assembly: GCA_036873155.1. NCBI lineage: Eukaryota > Metazoa > Mollusca > Gastropoda > Planorbidae > Biomphalaria > Biomphalaria sudanica. The sequence goes on along the minus strand of JAZGLO010000174.1, from coordinate 1,208,098 downwards.
ACTGATCAATGTCAGCATTTCTTGTATACCCCGACCGACGAGTGTGCACAACCCATGTCATACAGAGCTCAGCTGGGATGAAGAGGAAACCGTCTCTCATATTTTTGGCAGACTGTGGCACACTTTGCTGATTTTGTTTTCGACAGATTTGAGAAGCCATATACTTTTGATCTGTATGGTGTTTACAGCAGGGTTATTTTGCCCAGTAATTCGACAGAGACGATTTGAATCGTTCAACTCTTTACTCAAATGGGAATAGGTGACAATGATGTAGATTGATCATTGAGGTTGTCTAGCTCTTCTTGACTCGTTGTAATTTATTTGATAATCTGTGTACGGAATAGTCTGCCGTATCTATGTATTTTATAATTGCATTAAAAAATTAGTACACTAACAATCTAAAAAGAAACTATGGTGCTTGCCTGTCTGAATATTTTAATCTGATAAGTACTGTATGATAAATCCAGTAAACTGCAGAAGTTTATAAGGAACAGAATTAAAAAAAAAAAGAATTCTAATCATTTATATGGGATAGCCTCATCTACATTAAACACTGGAACACCATTTAGAAATCATGTCTTTCAGAAGGTCAATGGTCCTTGCGGTGTGTGTATTAGGAACGATAACTTTGGTTTGATATTCCAGTTTTTTTACAAGATTACCTGCACTTGACGAGACTTTCCCACAAGACCAGAAGAATGGAGGAAATTGGAATTTGAGCGAAAAAATTGTTCGGACGAAGACAGAGATCAGTGATTCCCAAAGTGGTCTATATAGACCACCAGGGGTCTACGAAGACTTCCAAGGAGTCTACGAGTTTAAAAAAGTTTGGAAACCACTGACATAGATGATTCTGTTGGGACAAAACAAAAGTTCCTAATGTATATTTTACACGGTTAATAGTGCATTTACTAGCTATAAAGAAGTGCATTGAAACAATTTTATTATTTGAACATTTTATTACAGTGTGAACAAACTATTCATGCAATGATGGAAATAGCAAACATTCCCGAACTTCATTGTTTGGAAGTATCAATTACTCTGCAATTATTCTTACACATAATTTCCCCAAACATTAACGATAACCCATGCTCTCTGGGACAACTAACATAGTTACCTCCCTTCTCTCCCCTTGTCTCTACCATCTCATGTAACTGCAAAGCTATTTTCCATGATGACCTAACGAGAAGGCTATTTGCTAGTTATTTAGCTCTGGCTTACAAGTGGTTCTCCAGAGTTATCTTGAGTGGTAGTATTTCTTGTGAGAGTATTTGTTATATTTGAGTTCAGTATTTGGTCTCAATGTAGCGGACACATTCGCGGATTGTTTTATGAATTCAATGAAGTGGCACACTATCTCAACGTCTAGTGGATATCTTATCTTATCTTATATAATACAGACGTTACTTCAAAAAAGAAGATGATTACGTCCCTACGCGTCATGCATTCAGTCATGCATATTAACCAATGATCTAAATTCTGCCAAGTCACTGGTTTTTCCAGGCTAGCTCAGGCAACCCATTCCATGCTCTAATAGCACTAAAAATACAGTCCTTAATTCCTTTCCAACTCATTCCACATACATTTAAATGCAAGATTGGCTATGAACATTACATACATAAACTGTATATGTATTAATATATGTTTGAATAAATAAAAAATGACCAGCATAGAACAATGAACCCGGGGGGCGGCCTTAGATTCATGTCAAAGGATTTAAAAGATGTAGATATGAAAGGGTTTACATATTTAGTGTAGACCTATCTTACGATTCAGGCAACTTTAATGATCCCAAGGGTACCTATTGCGTTTGAGTTGCTTTCTATGTATGTTTTATAACAAATGTTGGTATAATGATATAAGTAATAGAAAAAAAATTTGAAGAGTGGGCCTAGCAAGCATCCATTAAATTAAACCCCGCAATTCGTAAGGCCGGCCCTGATTATAAACCACAATATCTTCTTTTTACTTATAAAATCTTATATACAGACTTTGTAAAACTCAAAAAAATCTGGGAAGACAAAGGCATATCCTTCGACATTAAAAACAGACTGATGCGCTCCCTGGTCATTGCCACAATTTTAAATGCTTGCGAATCTTGGACGCTTAGTGCAGAACTAGACAGGAGGATTGTAGTAATGGATGTGAGATGTCACAGAATGATCCTAGGTATCACATATAAAGACCACATCACACAGAGATTAGGAAAAGGAACACAACGGTCACACATTGACCTGCTAACCACTGTCAAAAAAAATCAAACTTTAACCAAGGTCCTCAGGGCTCGCATAAACCTTCCTTTAGGGAGCAGTACCAGTCAAACGAAGAAGAGGCAGACAGAGAAAGCGATGGAAAGACAACAAAAAAGAATGGACAGGCGTGTCTGAAAAATCTAAGGTAAGACAGAGGAATGGAGAAAGGCGGCCGACAGATCGTGTGGTGCTCCAAGTGTTCAACAAACTTAGGGATCGTGTGGTGCTCCAGCTGTTCAACAAACTTAGGGATCGTGTGATGCTCCAACTGTTCAACAAACTTAGGGATCGTGTGGTGCTCCAGCTGTTCAACAAACTTAGGGATCGTGTGGTGCTCCAGCTGTTCAACAAACTTAGGGATCGTGTGGTGCTCCAGCTGTTCAACAAACTAAGGGATCGTGTGGTGCTCCAACTGTTCAACAAATTAAGGGATCGTGTGGTGCTCCCGCTGTTCAACAAACTAAGGGATCGTGTGGTGCTCCAGCTGTTCAACAAACTAAGGGATCGTGTGGTGCTCCAGCTGTTCAACAAACTAAGGGATCGTGTGGTGCTCCAACTGTTCAACAAACTAAGGGATCGTGTGGTGCTCCAGCTGTTCAACAAACTAAGGGATCGTGTGGTGCTCCAACTGTTCAACAAACTACAGGATCGTGTGGTGCTCCAACTGTTCAACAACCTAAGGGATCGTGTGGTGCTCCAGCTGTTCAACAAACTAAGGGATCGTGTGGTGCTCCAACTGTTCAACAAACTAAGGGATCGTGTGGTGCTCCAGCTGTTCAACAAACTAAGGGATCGTGTGGTGCTCCAGCTGTTCAACAAACTAAGGGATCGTGTGGTGCTCCAGCTGTTCAACAAACTAAGGGATCGTGTGGTGCTCCAACTGTTCAACAAACTAAGGGATCGTGTGGTGCTCCAACTGTTCAACAAACTAAGGGATCGTGTGGTGCTCCAGCTGTTCAACAAACTAAGGGATCGTGTGGTGCTCCAACTGTTCAACAAACTAAGGGATCGTGTGGTGCTCCAACTGTTCAACAAACTAAGGGATCGTGTGGTGCTCCAACTGTTCAACAAACTAAGGGATCGTGTGGTGCTCCAACTGTTCAACAAACTAAGGGATCGTGTGGTGCTCCAACTGTTCAACAAACTAAGGGATCGTGTGGTGCTCCAACTGTTCAACAAACTAAGAGATCGTGTGGTGCTCCAACTGTTCAACAAACTAAGGGATCGTGTGGTGCTCCAACTGTTCAACAAACTAAGGGATCGTGTGGTGCTCCAACTGTTCAACAAACTAAGGGATCGTGTGGTGCTCCAACTGTTCAACAAACTAAGGGATCGTGTGGTGCTCCAACGGTTCAACAAACTAAGGGATCGTGTGGTGCTCCAACTGTTCAACAAACTAAGGGATCGTGTGGTGCTCCAACTGTTCAACAAACTAAGGGATCGTGTGGTGCTCCAACTGTTCAACAAACTAAGGGATCGTGTGGTGCTCCAACTGTTCAACAAACTAAGGGATCGTGTGGTGCTCCAACTGTTCAACAAACTAAGGGATCGTGTGGTGCTCTAAGTGTTCAACAAACTAAGGGATCGTGTGGTGCTCCAGCTGTTCAACAAACTAAGGGATTGTGTGGTGCTCCAACTGTTCAACAAACTAAGGGATCGTGTGGTGCTCCAACTGTTCAACAAACTAAGGGATCGTGTGGTGCTCCAACTGTTCAACAAACTAAGGGATCGTGTGGTGCTCCAAGTGTTCAACAAACTAAGGGATCGTGTGGTGCTCCAACTGTTCAACAAACTAAGGGATCGTGTGGTGCTCCAACTGTTCAACAAACTATGGGATCGTGTGGTGCTCCAACTGTTCAACAAACTAAGGGATCGTGTGGTGCTCCAACTGTTCAACAAACTAAGGGATCGTGTGGTGCTCCAACTGTTCAACAAACTAAGGGATCGTGTGGTGCTCCAGCTGTTCAACAAACTAAGGGATAGGTGAAGGTAATACAGGCCTTTCTAGAAACAACAATAGTTCTCAACTCTTTCTTTAAATAGTCTTCGGGGTATTCTTTCTTTTTTTTTTTTTTTTTAGAATAGAGTATATCTTTTTAAACAACTACTGGTCAAGATCTCGAAACTTTCCTAAACATCTTGACTATTTGTATTTGACCTCTGTGGCATTTTACGTCTCGAGAGACGATCTTTTCCCTTTGCAACTTTTTGTGTGACTAAAGAGGCCATCCTTGATACACAGCTGCGATCGCAGGTTGGGCATATATAATCCCCAGGCGCCGTTGCATTTTCACCCTTCTTTCTGCTTCTGTTGTGTATGGCATCTGCAATCTTTGACCCATCCTTTATGCTCTCTCTCCACGAGGATCTGTCCAGTGCCACCTCTTCCCAGTTGCCAGTGTCGATTTTGAAGAGCTTCATGTCGCGTTTGCATACATCCGTATAACGTAAAAGTGGGCGACCAGCGGCTCTCCTTCCTTCTATTAGATCGCCATACAGGATATCCTGTGGAAGTCGACCTTCTGGCATTCTACGAACGTGGCCAAGCCAGCCAAGGCGTCTGCTGCTGATAACAGAGCGGATGTCCTGGCACCCTGCTCTTTGTAGCACTTCCTCATTGGTTATCTTATCTTGCCACCTTATTTTAAAGATCCGCCTTAGGCATCGGAGGTGGAAAACATTCAGCTTTTTTTCCTGCCATGAGTAGGTTGACCATGTTTCACTTCCGTACAGCAAGGTGCTCAACACACAGGTCCGGTAGACTAGGGCTTTAGTACTGTTAGTCAGCAATATGTTGTCCCAGACTCTTTTCTGCAGCCGTGACATGGTGGCTATTGCCTTGGCTATCCTGTTGTTTATGTCTTTATCCAGTAGAGTGTTGTTGGATATGATGGAGCCAAGGTAACAAAAGTGATCAACAATTTCTAGTGGTTGGCCATTAATGCTTACTTGAGGTGCAGTGTTTGTGTTTTGGACAAGTATCTTAGTCTTGCTTTGACTGATGTTTAAGCCGAACTTCTGGCAAGCAGCAGATAATTTGTCAACCAGGCACTGTAGCTGAATATCAGAATCAGCCACAATAGCTGCATCATCAGCATACAGGAGTTCCCTGACGAGTAGCTTCCTAACCTTGGTTTTTGCCCGCAGCCTTGATACATTAAATAGTTTTCCAGAGGATCTTGTATGGAGAAAAACACCTTCGTTTATGTCGTTGTACGCATAATGCAGTAGACAGGAGAAGAATATGCCAAACAGAGTAGGTGCGAGCACACATCCCTGCTTGACACCACTGCAAACCTCAAAAGGTGCTGATTGGGCTCCATTGAATTTGACTGTGCATTTAGTTTCCTCGTGAAAATACTCAATGAACTGCAGTAGTTTGGGAGGGCAACCTATTTTCCTCAGGAGTTTGAAAAGGCCACTTCTGCTGACCATGTCAAAAGCTTTGACCTACTTAACTAATTTACTGGTCTGAATAGGCAGCCTAGCGTGACGGTTTGTAGTCTTAATGCTCCTGTCACTTGCAGCAGGCAGTTTAAATGTGTAAATCTATTTGTTATGAATATCTGATACTAGTAGGCCCACGGCGTAGCATACGCCGCTATTTTGCAGGGCCGGCCTTAGGCCAACCGCAGTGGGCCCGCACTTTCATTGAACCCGCGCTAAATTATTAAATTAAATTGGTAATTCTTGCTATTGAGCGCGATCTATGTAGAAAATATAATTTTTATGATATACTGTATGACTTCGCTACACGCAAGGCTCGTAAAGTAATTTTGTACGTAGTAAAGAATTAATAAAATACAAAGACGAATTTATTTTCTTATTCAAACTCTTAAATTTTACTTATTATGCGTATTCCTACCCAAAATTGTCCCGCGAAATCCGCTTCGCATGGGGTCCCACAATCTGTAAGTCCGACCCTGCTATTTAGTGACGAGTGAATTCAGAGTTGACTAACTGTTCTTCCCTTCCCCCCTCTTTGTTTTTCGCCGCTAATAATATGTGGAGTAACTCTAGTCCGACGTGCAGAAAAAAAAAGATTGATGTTTCCATGATTTCTTGGTCACAATGGTTAAATCCGGCCCTGCTACTTAGTACCGGGTAAATACTACTTGTTCTCCCCCCCTCTTTTTTTTCGCCCATTAAGTTACTTGGGGTACCTCTAGTCCAACTTGCAGAAATAAAACAGTAATCGTTCCATTACTTCTTGGTGTCCAAACTCTTGAGCCATGAAGAAAATTATAAATAAATAAATATATATATATATATATATATATGTATGTATAGATTAGATAGATAGATTAGATAGATAGATTAGATAGATAGATTAGATAGATTAGATAGATTAGATAGATTAGATAGATAGATTAGATAGATTAGATAGATTAGATAGATTAGATAGATGATAGATAGATAGATAGATAGATTAGATAGATTAGATAGATGGATAGATAGATAGATAGATAGATAGATTAGATAGATTTGATAGATTAGATAGATTAGATAGATGAATAGATAGCTAGATAGATTAGGTAGATAGATAGATAGATAGATTAGATAGATTAGATAGATTTGATAGATTAGATAGATTAGATAGATAGATAGATTAGATAAATTAGATAGATTAGATAGATTAGATAGATAGATAGAAAGATAGATTAGATAGATTAGATAGATAAGATAGATAAGTTAGATAGATATTTATATAGATAGATGATAGATAGATAGATAGATAGATAGATTAGATAGATTAGATAGATTAGATAGATTAGATAGATTAGATAGATTAGATAGATGGATAGATAGCTAGATAGATTAGGTATATAGATAGATTAGATAGATTAGATAGATTAGATAGATTAGATAGATAGATTAGATAGATTAGATAGATTAGATAGATTAATTAGATTAGATAGATAGATAGATAGATTAGATAGATTAGATAGATTAGATAGATTAGATAGATAGATATATTAGATAGATAGATGATAGATAGATAGATAGATAGATAGATAGATAGATAGATAGATAGATTAGATAGATTAGATAGATTAGATAGATGGCTAGATAGATTAGATAGATAGATAGATAGATAGATATATTAGATAGATAGATGATAGATAGATAGATAGATTAGATAGATTAGATAGATTAGATAGATTAGATAGATTAGATAGATTAGATAGATTAGATAGATGGACAGATAGCTAGATAGATTAGGTAGATAGATAGATAGATTAGATAGATTAGATAGATTAGATAGATTAGATAGATTAGATAGATTAGATAGATTAGATAGATGGACAGATAGCTAGATAGATTAGGTAGATAGATAGATAGATTAGATAGATTAGATAGATTAGATAGATTAGATAGATTAGATAGATTAGATAGATAGATAGATAGATAGATAGATTAGATAGATTAGATAGATGGATAGATAGCTAGATAGATTAGGTAGATAGATAGATAGATAGATAGATTAGATAGATTAGATAGATTAGATAGATTAGATAGATTAGATAGATAGATAGATTAGATAGATTAGATAGATTAGATAGATTAGATAGATAGATAGAAAGATAGAAAGATAGATTAGATAGATTAGATAGATTAGATAGATTAGATAGATTAGATAGATTAGATAGATAGATATTTATATAGATAGATGATAGATAGATAGATAGATAGAATGATAGATAGATAGATAGATAGATAGATTAGATAGATTAGATAGATTAGATAGATGGATAGATAGCTAGATAGATTAGGTAGATAGATTAGATAGATTAGATAGATTAGATAGATTAGATAGATTAGATAGATTAGATAGATAGATAGATAGATTAGATAGATTAGATAGATAGATTAGATAGATAGATTAGATAGATTAGATAGATTAGATAGATTAGATAGATTAGATAGATAGATATATTAGATAGATAGATGATAGATAGATAGATAGATAGATAGATAGATAGATATATTAGATAGATAGATGATAGATAGATAGATAGATAGATTAGATAGATTAGATAGATTAGATAGATTAGATAGATTAGATAGATTATATTGATGGATAGATAGCTAGATAGATTAGGTAGATAGATAGATAGATTAGATAGATTAGATAGATTAGATAGATTAGATAGATTAGATAGATAGATAGATAGATTAGATAGATTAGATAGATAGATAGATAGATTAGATAGATTAGATAGATTAGATAGATTAGATATATTAGATAGATAGATGATAGATAGATAGATAGATAGATAGATTAGATAGATTAGATAGATTAGATAGATTAGATAGATTAGATAGATGGATAGATAGCTAGATAGATTAGATAGATAGATAGATAGATAGATAGATAGATAGATGGACAGAAAGACAGACAGACAGACAGACAGACAGACAGATAGATAGATAGATAGATAGATAGATAGATAGATAGATAGATAGATAGATAGATAGATAGTTTGTGTTTATACAGCATTTCAATGTAAATTTGGCAAAACCCATTGTTACGGTAGGAGTGCAATGTTTTACGAATGTAGAATGGTGCGAATGTAGAATGGTGTAGAGTGGTGCGAATGTAGAATGGTGTAAAGTGGTGCGAATGTAGAATGGTGTAGAGTGGTGCGAATGTAGAATGGTGTAGAGTGGTGCGAATGTAGAATGGTGTAGAGTGGTGCGAATGTAGAATGGTGTAGAGTGGTGCGAATGTAGAATGGTGTAAAGTGGTGCGAATGTAGAATGGTGTAAAGTGGTGCGAATGTAGAATGGGTTGAATGGAAGTGACTTCACAGGGAAGGACGAAGAGATGGTATTGATTACTATTGGTAGCTGATAACTTATTGATAACTATTATTAATATTATACTCACATTCGACAAACCTTATAAAATACAACCTCACAGTTGTGTGCTTACTTTCGATCAGAGATTCTCTTGTCTTAACACTACGTATAATTGAAATTTCTGTGTCATGTAATCCGTATTTTTATAACTGTATTGGCGACGCGGTAGGGTTAAACTGTGCGATCAGCTTAAACAGGTCAGCCGTATGCTAGTCGTCAACTGTGTAAAGGGAATATGAACGGACCTACAGGTACTGTGTTGTGCTGGTACGAAATGACCACGAGAATATCCACCGTGACTAAAGTCTTGGGTTCCATTCGTGTTTTTGTTTGGTACAATAATAAATTGTGTAAAGTTTCAACTTGATCCGAGAATGGGTGTGGGAGAAATAACGTGTACAAAAAATTGTACCAGACAGACAGACAGACAGACAAAGTGAACTGATATAAAAATGTACGTAGACTTTTGTTCTTTATTTAGTGACATGGAATCTAAGTCAAAACGTAGAAAATGTTTGACATATTTCGGATGTTTTTTCAGAGTTGAAGATAGTTTACTTCCTAGTCCAAACCTATCGCAGGACGACGGGGGATGGGAGCGGGCAGGGTTTGAACCCAGGACCATCGATAAATCCAAACGACAGTCCAGCGCGCAAACCGCACGACCAGGCAACGAACATGCTGTAAACAGTATTAGCGGTTTGAAGAAATGAGGGAAATCAGTTTGAAATATCAAGTAATTCATGTTGACGAATCGTGTAATAAATTCGTAAAATAAAATATAATACATTAAACTTTTAACATGAAACATAATTGGAAAATAAACACATTTTAGGCGTTGTTTTTATATTACCGGTATTTAAAAAACAATACAATATTAATAAATATTTTGCACTAATTTTAGGCTACAACCACATCTTTTTTTTTTTTATTTGTTAAGGGAGTTAACTGCATTTAATTTAGTCAAGGAACGGTTTCAAACGATTGTGTACCTTGATTTACTATTCTGTCTATACTATACTCACACATTTATCAATTTTGTTTCATACTAAATCGGAAACGAGTGACACTTGACGACGATAATTACAACAATGTAGGAGAATAAATCATTGTCTATGAAATAATAAAACTTATAATTGACTATATATAAAGTAGAATGTAACGAGTATGTAGGTCCCGCATAGAAATCAAAACCGTCTGACTGATCTTGATAAAACTTGGCATACATATTCCGTAGATCATGGCGGAGAACATAGTGTATGTTTAAAGTCCCTTCCACAACCGTAGTGCCCAAAAAAAAATACCTAAATTTATCTCGATTAAAGAACGAAACTTTGTAATGAATCTGGTAAACCCGTTTTCACAGTATTTTATATTTGAAATGAATACACCGGCTAAACGGGTAAACCCATTTTCACAATCTACTATTTTCGTGGCAAAGTTTTAAAAAAAAATGTGAAAGGAACATTCGCTATGTTTGACAGATCTAAATCCCATCCAGTAGATAGTAATACCCAAACAAAGGCCTGCAGGCAGCGGGTCATATCCGGCTAGGTGACTATAAAACCTTTCGTTTTAATAAGCACTTCAGTAGCTCAGTGGCAAAACCAAACGTTGTAACAACTGGAAAGTAGGTTGTAAATGACTTATTAATGATAAAAAAAAATTATAAGTCAGGTACCCATTAGAGCTGGGTGGATCCAGAGGCCCCCTGAAGATTCGAAATTTTTAAAAAAATCCCAGTAATCACCAGGATACGAAACCTGGAGCTCTCGGTGCGGAAGCCAAGCACTTTACCACTCAGCCACTTAGAAATTTAATAGAAAAGAAGAAAAGCTATAATAGTATCTCATCTTTAATTTATGTATACATGATTATTTTATGCTTACATGTTTTTATTTCGTTACAGGCAAAATAGTTAACTTATTGTGTACCTTATTTTAGTTAGTTGAAGAAGTCAGTCTAGTTAAGTTGATTAGAAGTGTCAGTCAAGGACGGTAGTGGTAGCAAGACAGTATGTGGTAAACAAATATACCCACAATTTTATTACCTGCCACTTTTTCAAATCATTTAAAGTAATTTAGTAAATAGTCTTTGGAAACCAAGCTCGACATTACAATTGATATTCTACTGAGTAGGATAAACAATGTAAGACAGTCATGATAATTGCTCCTGTGGGAAGTCCTCAGGACCTTGTTCTTGTCATGATGTCGGATGTCAAAATCAGGGCCTCTTAAAGAGGCTAAGCCTCCCTGCCCCCCCCCAGGGCCCCCACATCCATAGCAGAGGACCGAAAAGAATAAAACATTCTCTTTATATGTCATTATATTCTTATGTAACAACACCATATTGTCCACTTTTCATATTCAATGTAATACATATAAATGTCAGTAGACTTCTCCCCAGTAAGGTCCTAGGGTATTCGCTCTTTTGATGTCAGTATCCACCGATTTCCTATCAGCTTAGTCCTCGTCTGAGTCAGTGATAGAAGGTTCTGGAATACTGTAGTTTTTCTCGAAGTGAACTTGAAGTCTGTGCATGCTTTCGTGATACTTGGAATTGGCCTCAACAACTCGGCCTCGAATATAAGCTCTCTGGGCCGAGGCTTTTCTTGAAAAGGGCTTTACAGGTGGCTCTTGGTATAGTGGTATACATCTAAAAGGATAAGTTCTTATGTAAGAACGGTGATACGTGTTGGCTGGATAGTCCGACAAGTAATCCACATCCCATGAGTTGGATAATGGAGGATGCAGTGAAATAGGTTTGGAGTGATGAGTGGGCGCCTCAGATTGAGGCTGCTGTAAGAGTTCATTGTCAGGTACAAATTCTGGAGGCGTCAACACTCTAATGGAGCTAATATCCTTTCCTCTCTGCAGTGCAGCTTTCTTCTCAAAGCTTTCCCTGTTTCTGTTGGCACAGCAAGGGCAGAGCAATCCCCTGTCTCCTCTTAAATCGTAGTACCTTGTGCCAAAATTGTAAAGGGAGGGAATAATGTTGGATTGTCTCGCTTGAGTGAGATATTCTTCTACTATGTTGTCTACAGGCCTGAAAGCGAAATTGAAACAAAAAAATAAAATATTATTTAGATCTACTTTGTATGCTAATATCATATGCACTATAAATACATTTACCAGATAGTCATAAGTACTTCCGTGAAATACTATGTGTCATACCATTTCACAATCACAGTCAAGCTAAGTCACATCCCTTCATGTCATGTTACTCATTTTTCAGTCATTTATCAATTCATCAGTCACACCACATCAAAACAACTGAAATTACGGTTGCACCGGATCGTACCTTTGATATCCGGCCGCATCCGGATACTTGTCTAGTAACTCAATATTTCGCTAAACTTTAAAACTGTTATTTTACTTTTATTCCCTTAAAAGACATTAATCATACCACTTCCGCTCTATGCATATTAATATAAATGTAGGCACCAACTATCATGCAATGATTTCCGGCCGGAGCCGAAAATGGCCGGAGAGTAAAAAAACGACCGGATATCATTCCTGATCTCAGCTTCTGTGCAACCTAAAGTGACTCATGTTTCATGTCGTGTCAAAACAACTAACTTGTCAAAATATCCATAAAGTGACATTTAAAATTTGTCACATTCAACTTAGGACCTACCCATTTACAATCGGCGCATTCACATTCGGCGCTCGTTCCTTCAGCCTGACATCTCTTGGGGATTCGGCTGGCAGAACCTTGACAAGTATCGGTTTGATAGGGTCTGAGATTCTTACAGTTTTAGAACCATAGGGAATGATTTCAACTGGAACAAGACCTGAAACCTAAGTATCAATGTTTATTAATACAACATCAACATTATCAGAATCTTGATTTAACCTTGCTGGTGATAAATATAAGTGTATTTATGTCATCTATTAACTCTTTACATCCGCAATTATTTTTCCAAATTTGGACAGAATTTTGTTTTTCACATTTCTGCATTCTACCTTGTTAAAATCAAACTTCAATAGCATTTTTCTTCGTAATCACAAAGCGTTACTTTTGGTATAGAATTCTAGGAGAATGCATGCTCTCTTTCTATAACATACATTATAGTTTATAAAACCAAAAATAACTTTAATTTAATGGGGTCAAATCAACTTTGTTATCGTTAATTAGGAGAGAAAGAGTTAAGAGTTAATCAACTAATCCTTATAATTATATTTAATATTATTTAGTCTATATTTATTTTTATATTCTTAGATTTTAGATCTAGTCAGTCTTAGACTTAGACTTTAATTAAGGCCTTAGATCTACTAATCATCTACAAATACTACTAATTATAAACTAATAGTAATACTCTATATAGTTAGTTAAAGTTAGTTAAACACATAAATATATTGAGCTACAATTAGATCTAGATCTTGAATTAGATCTGGATCTAGTCTAGGTCTATATTTTGAATAAACCATTTGATTGTCATTGTAAATTAGCTATCACTTTAGACTTAGACTTAGCTTAGGCCATCTTAGGCATTTTTAACCTTAAACTAGATTTAGACTAGACCTTTTAAAACTATAATCAACAACAGTCAACATGAAATTGCTCTGGCTATTTATCCTAATAATTACTAAATACACACTAGCTGAACACAGAACTAGATCTACCTCAGTCAACACTAAACTTAAAAAGGAAACAACAGTCATAATCAATAATCACACTTTAGATCAATGCAACTTAAAAAATAACCTAACATACACATCCATAACATTAAAGAAGATTACCCATCATAAATGGAAGTTCTCAATCAGACACAGTAGAAATAAATACCTTTCACTGTTAATATTAATAGCAGGAGATGTAGAGTCAAATCCAGGGCCTAGATCTAAAGATAGATGCAACATCTGCAAAAAAGTATGCACCATGAAACAGAAAGCCATTCAATGTGACACCTGCGATGAATGGTACCATGCATCATGTCTCCATATGAATACACCTGTGTATTATGCCTTAGGCAACAATGATGCATCATGGCACTGTGTACCGTGTGGGTTACCTCAGTTTACATCAGGACTGTTTGATTCCTTTGACGCGGACACTTCTAACCCATTCAACATCCTAAACACCATCCCAAAACCAACTCACCAACCACTAGCCAGATCCACTCCTGTTAAACATAAATCTACTAAAATTAATACAACAGCCTCACTAAACAAACCTACTAAAGAAGTAATACCAAAATACCTTAAAACCTTAGTAATAAATTTTCAAAGCATTAGGAACAAAACAGCAGACTTAGAAATTTTATTAGAATGTGAGAAACCAGACATAATTGCAGGAACAGAAACTTGGCTACATCCTGAAATTTATAATGCAGAAATTTTCAATAGTAATTATGAAATTTTTAGAAAAGATAGGGCTGATAATCATGGAGGAGTTCTTTTAGCAATAAAAAACACTCTTATAGCAGAAGAAATTACCTTACCTAACTCAAAAAACATAGAATCTACATTTTGTAAAATTAATACCACCTCAACATCCCTTATAATAGGCAGCATTTACAGACCACCAAATTCTAGTTTAGAATACATGCAGGAACTATGTAATCAGATTACTACACTTAAAGAGACAAATAAAAATGCAGTTTTTTGGATTATGGGTGACTTCAACCTACCTGATATAAATTGGAAAACACTAACCATAGATAAACACCAAAACCTTAAGGACATAAATGAGCTTTTCATAGAAACTTTACACAACCTAAGTTTAGATCAAATCATTAAAAAGCCAACTAGATTAAACAACACATTAGATCTCTTCTTAACCAACAGACCTGGATTAGTAGTTGATTATGATATTATCCCTGGTCTATCAGACCATGAGATCATAAAAATACACAGTCAGATAAAAGCAGTAGCCAATACAAAAACCAAAAGAAAAATCTTACTCTGGAATAAATGTAACCTAACACAACTACACCAAGCTGCATTAAACTTTCAACAAACATTCTTATTAGAAAAAGACATTAACCAACCAGTCGATGACCTCTGGAATTTCATTAAAAACCATCTTAAAAGCATTATAGAAAATCATATACCAACTAAATACACATCAAACAAAATAAATAAATGCTGGTTTAATAATAGACTAAAGAAGCTTTGTAAACAGAAGGAAAACCTATATAGAAAATTTAAAGCAACCAAGGCAGAAAGAGTTTACAAAAAGTATATAAAAATTAAACACCTAACCCAAAAAGTAAGCAGACGGCTGCAGAGTGAATACATAAACAATGTAATATCTAAAGATAACAACAAAAACCTATGGTCATACATTAAGTCTAAGAAAATGGAAACAACAGGCATAGCGCCATTAAAAGATGAACATAACATAATACATAATGATAATGAAACTAAAGCAAACATCCTAAACAAATACTTTGCATCAGCATTCTCAGCCCCAGGAGACAAAGACATATTTCTTAATTTGAACCAAGTAGACAACATAGAAGATTTAGTAGTACAAGAAAATGGAATTAAAAAACTATTAGCCAACACCAAACCAAATAAAGCGTCTGGACCTGATGGTATTCCAGCTAGATTACTCAAAGAACTAAGCAATGAGCTAGCCCCAGTGTTCAAAATACTCTTTCAAGCATCGCTTAACCAGGGCAGAGTACCAAAGGACTGGAAAGAAGCTAATGTCACCCCCCTATTTAAAAAAGGAGAAAAATCTGATCCAGGAAACTACAGACCAGTATCACTTACCAGCATCACATGTAAAATACTAGAACACATAATATGTAGCAATATCATAAACCACTTAGACAAACATAATGTCCTCACCCCATACCAACATGGCTTTAGGAAATATAGATCATGTGAAACACAACTAATAGGACTAATTGATGATTTTTCAAAAGGTTTAGATAATAGTGAACAAATAGATGCTATCTTACTAGATTTTTCCAAGGCTTTTGACAAAGTTCACCACCATAGTTTGCTTAAAAAATTAAAATATTTCGGCATTAACGGTCCACTGCATCAGTGGATTAAAGATTTTCTGATAGGGAGAGAACAAACTGTAATAATAAATGGCTCTAAATCAACACCAATAACAGTAAACTCAGGTGTACCTCAAGGAACAGTCTTGGGTCCACTACTATTTTTAATTTACATAAATGATTTACCAAATTGCATTAGTTCAGGAACAAAAGTCAGATTATTTGCAGACGATTGCATAATATATAGAACAATAAAAACAAAACAAGACACAGATATTTTACAAAGAGAATTAGATGAATTACAGAAATGGGAATCAAATTGGAGCATGTCTTTCCACCCAGAAAAATGTCAGTTGTTAAGAGTAACAAAAAACTAAAACAAATTAATTCCACTTATCTTATTCATGGCAAACCAGTAACACAGACTAAAAACGCAAAATACCTAGGTGTTATAATAAATGAAAAACTGTCATGGAATCCACATATTGATGAAACTATAAAAAAATCCAACAAAGCATTAGGGTTTATTAAAAGAAATTTCTATAAATCAAATAAGAACATAAAACTAAAATGTTATTTAACCTTGGTTAGGCCAATAATAGAATATGCATCCACCGTGTGGGACCCCTGAACTCAAGAAAACATTAAGAAACTGGAACAAACACAAAATAGAGCAGTGAGATTCATAACAAACGAATATTCACATTTGACTAGGGTAACACCATTAGTAAAATCACTAAATTTAGAAAGCCTTCAGGACAGAAGACTCAAAAGTAAAGTAGCAATTATACATAAAACACTGAACCATAATCTTCAAATACAAAAACAAAATTTAATAAAATACTCTGAAAGACACAAAAATAAAGGCACATTCCTCGTCCCATATGCTAGGACAAATTTGTACAAATACTCCTTCTTCCCTAGTGCTATTAGAGCATGGAATGGGTTGCCTGAGCTAGCCAGAAAAACCAGTGACTTGGCAGAATTTAAGTCATTGGTTAATATGCATGACTAAATGCATGACGCGTAGGACGTAATCATCTTCTTTTTTGAAGTAACGTCTGTATTATATAAGATATTATATAAGTGTGAAAGACCGCGGCTCCAGCGAGAGGGGCTGAATGGGGAGGGCGATTGCAGACTTTGGTTTATGTGTGACATTGATATGGATTAACTCTTTCTCTCCGTAATTATTTATCACATTGTAGTGGAATCAACGTTGGTATCGTCAGTTAGGAGAGAAAGAGTTAATGTCTGGAGACTCGTTGATTCTGTCTCGATTTAATTTATAAACTATTGTTGGTCGGTCGTTGCCTTGTAGCCCCAAACAGCTAGTTCCACTAAACCAATGCAGGCGTATTATATTTGAAATAATTTCTTTGTGAACAAAAACTCAATAAAACGTATTACAATACACAGAGATTTAACTTGAGATAAGATATAGATCTAATAGTAATGAGATAAACTGATATTTAAACAAAATTTAACTCATAACCAAAAAGACGGCTCTACTCTTTCATGTCTCTGTATCCTCTTTCGTTTTTAACCTAAATTATGACAGATCCGCTCATGTTTCGTCATTCTACACTGCGCAGCCACCAACCAACCCCTTAGCCTCTCCTCACTGTCAGGTAGGAAACACACCTCCTCCTCTTTAAAAACAAAAATGTCTTGTCTCTTCTTACGTACCAAATAAAGTCAGGTGATAACCACAGGGTACAGAATAAGTTTACTACTTAATAGGTTAATAAAACTTACCTCTTTAATTGGCGTTAGTAATCGCAGTCTAGTTCTGTTCGATTTAGACTTTCGTTTTGACGACATTGTGGCTACAGAAATGTTCAAATATTTTAATGTTAAATATTGTTGAAAACGATATGGCAAAACAACATCCATATTTAATATTGAAATAAATAAAATACAAACAACAATAATTTAAAAAAAACAACTATATTAAATGGAAATGTTTTAATTAGTTTAAATCAATCACGTAAAAAATGTTTAATAGATTTATACCATCAGTAATAAATCTGAGCAATTTGGTAAAACATTTTTTTCAATTGTTTTTGTTTAGCGCGATATCAGTCACTTGTGTGGACCAGTTGTGGTGGGGGAAACACGTGTTTTTTCGTTTTGTTTTGTTTTTTTGTGAGAAAGTTTCCGTACTGGCTTTTTAAAAGGAACTTTGTTGTTTGACTTGTATTCGAACTCGATGGCCGATACATAACAAACCGCCACGAGCCCATCAACACACAGACAAAGCGAAACAAACGAGGCCTTAGAGGAGGAGTTCGAGTCTAAAGCAGGAAGAGAGGACAAAGGGTCTATCTGCCTCCTATTGACTTGGGCAATGTTAGATCCCTAAATAACAAAATGGACGAACTTGATTGGTGCTGCAGACATGTCTACCGCGAAAGCTCGCTAATCTGCCTCACTGAAACATGGCTAAATGAAATCATTCCCGACACATTAGTAGACTTGGATGCGTTTCTTTTGTACAGATCAGACAGGACAACAGATAGTGGCAAAACAAGAGGAGGAGGACTGGCCATTTATGTCAATAAACAGTACTGCTGTGTCAACAATATCTCAATCCAAACTAAAGTGTGTACGACCGATATTGAACTACTATGTAACAATCTCAGGCTATGCTACCTGCCGAGAGAGTTTACACAATGTTACGTCATACTTGAGTATATACCACCCACAGCCAACACAGAGAAAGCAACAAAACATATACTAGACATTGTACATGCCTCTGACATCTGAAGCTCTGATGCTGCCCAACTAGTTATGGGAGATTTCAATCAAAACATAGACTAGACATTGTACATGCCTCTGACATTTAAAGTTCTGATGCTGCCCAACTAGTTATGGGAGATTTCAATCATCTTTCGTTAGCTCAACGCTTGCCAGCATATACTCAAAATGTTAATCGTCCCACACGGCAGGATAAAACCTTGGACATGTGTTATAGCAACATAGAAATGGACTACACATCTCGATCTTTATTTCCCCTCGGAGAGTCGAACCACACAACGATCCATCTTACACCCACGTACAAACCGATTTTTAAAAACAACAAAACCCGAAGTACCGACCATCCAGTCATGGTCTGACGACGCTGTTTTACAGCTACAAAGTTGTTTGGAGCAAACAGTTTGGGACATGTTTGTAAACAACTGCCCAGACAGATGAACTTACCACAACTGTTAATTCGTACATCCAGTTTTGTGAAAACATAATTGTACCCGCTATCAAAGAAGAATATTAAAACATTCAGTAATAATAGACTTTGGATCGCCAACATTAAAAATTAACATTCTGTCGTCATCGAGAAGTACATAGAAGTCTATTTATAAAGCGATGATTATGGTCTTATTTGTGTTTTAGTGTGTGAATGTCGTTCATATGTGCATCTATATTGTTATTGTACAGTAGTTACGCTGAGGTTGTCAATTGTAGTAAAACCGAATTTCCATTTGATTGGATCAATTAAAGTTATCTTATCTTATCTTAATCCTCCTTAAGTTTAAATACTAGCCACTGAGCCATCGAAGTGCTTTTGAAAGTAGAAGGTTTAATAGTTTTCAAATTTTTTTTTACCTAATTCTCTACACAAAGTTTATCTCCCCCTAGCTAGTACAATCTCAATATAAAACAAAATTAATCAATTATCACTAGTTGATCGAATAATTGGTCAATATTTAGATCGATTCATGCATTGTTAGAGATAATGAAATAATTTGTGCAAAGATTCAACTTGAGAAGTGGGGGAAATAGCGTGTACTAAATGTGTACCAGACAGACAAACAGACAGACAGACAGACTATGTTGATATAAATTTTGTCAAAAACATTGAGATTAGAATAGAATTTTAAATCGCTCGTTCGTTTACTGTGTGACTATTTAAACAAAGGAAAACTGTGCAATATAGAGTAACTATTATATAACAAAAGATCATTTTAAAAACATTTAGCATATAATTAGGATTTTGAATTTCGAGATTTTTAGGGCGCTCCTGAGTCCACTCCACTCTAATTGGGGTACCTGACTGTAATTGGCTCATGTCGTTGGTCGTCGTGCTGGCCACATGACACCCTGCTCGTTAACCGTTGGCCATTGAAACAGATGGCCTTATCATCTGCCCCATAGATCGCAAGGACTGAAAGGGGGGGAACTTGAGTTTTACTTGAAGCAAAACAAAATGTCTAATGTGTCCAATAGTTCAACAATATTTCGGAAAAAAAAAAAAAACAACATTATTAGCATAGAATGTCGATATTTGAAGACATTTATCTAATGCGTAAATATTAATGAAAAAGTATACATTAGCCTAGTGTATCTATATCAGCCTGTTTCATGACCTTAAGTGAAAAAGAAATTAGCAGAGAAAGAATCAATAATAGCATTGAATAAGTATCTTATAGATCTGTTGAACTAGACACATTGTGTCATTGAAGCATGTGAACTTGATCTACCTACTTGACGTTCTTACCTTAAAATGGACGAAGTCTCTGGAATCTTCACATAATCTCGAGATAAAGAAATGGTATGTCAGGTTAACACACGTATCGTACAACAGTACATATCTTTCAAACAATAGATCTGTCGATCTTATTCGACTTCAGTAAATCAAATCTAACCATGCGTCAACGCCGATCTTTCCATGTCTGGTATAAGTGACAGATTTATTTTTTACAATACAAGCGTCCCCTACCTGATGATTAACTCCCCTATTTCAAACACAATATCTTTTTTTTATTAGCTGTCCCATTCCAACACGCTAGAACTAAATCTATACCCTAAAGTGGTTGAGCTGTGTTGAGTCTTGGTGTGTTGCTGTGGTTTGTGTTGCGATAAGTTACACATTAGTTAGTGTGCGTTGGTCTATTTTGTGTGTGTTAGAAGTTTTGAATGTGTGCTATATGTGTGTGATGCGTGTGTATTCACTTGTTAACGTGACTTTGTCAGTGTGTATCTACCAAGGCAATATTGAGACCTTTTTACACAATGCTTTTCATTCCTATAACATTATTGAGCCGTTGTTGGCGTGATCTATTATTATAAAGCTCTCATTTAAGATCAATCATATACACGATTATATTTCTAAAAAATAAAAATCTATCGAATTTATCAGTGACTCTTAACTTGTTGCATTGTTTCGAGGCTTTTTATCTACAATCGATCGATATTTTCAACCTTGTTAAGCGTCCTTCGCAACGCTGGCTTTTTCTCGCAGTGCGGCGCAGCACGGCACGAGATTTATCGGCAAGACCGCTATCAAACAAGCGAATCGACCTTTCAACCTTTCGTTCGCCCCGCAGCATAGAATCAATAACGGACAAATGGTTTAGTCGAGCGATTGAACTCTACTCAATACTCGCTCAATCTCTTCTTTTTACTCCGACTTCTTGAGGCGCTATATATTTAGACTGTGTTTTACGGACTAGTAGATCTAGTATATACAAAACTGACACGATTGAAGAGGCTTGTTTTGTCCAGGCACTTGATTATCAAGAAACATCTGACACTCATAGAAAACTTTAAGTGAAATGTCTTCATTAAAAATAAAGATATTTGGTAGAGCAAGTGGAGGAATTGAAAATGTAGTGTACTTTAAGGGGTTGGGATGAAAAGGAGCCCTTAGAATATTGTACACGTGATTTCTCCGACACCCAAACTCGAAGCAAGCTGGGATTTTATACAGTTATTTCTTTTGCCTGAAAAATAAGAATCAATTTAAAGAAAAACAAACAATTAATTAATTAACTATTGGTAATAAATTATTTTCTTTGGTATCTCGAACAAGGGAAAGAAATTGTAATTGACTGAAGTGGTGACCTAAGGTGAACTAATTAAAGTCATTGGTTAACATGCATGGCTAAATTGACCTAGGAACTCGCGTAGGACGAAATCGTGTTCTTTTTTATAGTAACGTCTGACGAAATAAGCCCCTTTTATAGGTCATCGTCTGCTTCTTTGTGAACACAAACCTGATAAATAGGACAAGACTATAGAAACAATAGATGAACATACAATCTTTCATATTCATAACAATCATAAGCTCTCCGCTAACGGATTGGTTACCGTGTCGGCTTGAGAAGCCTGAGAAGGCTTGAGCCATTAGTTCGAATCCAGGTGTTTCCTAGTTTTCTGTTTTATTTTTATAAGTGCTTTTTTGTTGTTGTTGTTGCTAGTCTAGATTTTTTTACAAATTTAATTACATGATTGATCCGCGCCCATTGTTACAACTGCGCTGTTCGTTTGGTTCTCATATTGAAGCTAATCCGTGAGAAAGTTGGCCTGCATGTTTATATTTACATAGGTGTAACTGTATTGAGATATACAAAATGAGGGTAACAATGTTAGATGAAAGAAACATAATCCTGTTTTATTTCATCGTAAATCTAAAGTGTCTCTATAACTTAATAACAATCAATAGACAATTGTTCCGTAGATGCTATTTATGATTCAATTCATTTTTGTCTATGTTTAAAGGGAGTTAATCACACTGCTAAATAATCATGTATCGTTTAACGACGCCAGAGTGTTTTCCCTAGCTGTAATAGATAAAGGAAAAAAAGTAAAACTGTTTGTTATCCCTCTTGGACCAAGAATTGAACTATCATGTTTAAAAAAAAAAAAAATAGCGACAAAACTTTTTTTTTTCTTTCAAGACTCTAAACAAAAAATTTAACTATCATCTTTAAAACTACAAAAAACAAAATAGCGACAAAAACTATAATAGACAATAAATACGAAAATATTTGCTACTGAAGGTAGCTAACAACTATAATGAGCAACTGTCTTTCCATTGACATAGTAAGCATTGTATTCATGTATTGTCATAGTTTGCAGCCGATGAAAACTTCTGACCTTATTGTCCTGTGTTTTTACTTTGGTCCAGCAGGGGTTCATATAAAAACATGTCTTTGTCTCTAGTGAGAGGCATGTACATACATCGTAATAGGATTAAAATTGGCCTGGAATGCACATTAGGCGCAAAGTTGGGAGATCCAGAGCCAAAAATTAACAATGATGAACAGACACCTCACGTGGTATACAACACGAATATGAGTGACGAATAGAGGGCAATAGTTGATGATAATAAAAATCTTTATTACCCATCGGGCAATTTGTCTAACAATGTGTGCATTGCACCAAACAAAACATTGGGTGAAACATGAGAGACGGTGAGGACTCGAACAAAGGAACAGGGGAGGGCCTGAGCCATGCGCGAGGCCCTGGCCGAGGGTCATATCAGAGTCATGATCAATTGTACGATGGGCTGACGTTGACAAAACATTCTCTTTATCGCGGGGTCTGGGGCGGTTGCTTCAATCGTCGTTCCACCAAAGCAGCCTCTGAACAGATCTCCGATTTGGCAACATCCCCAGAAAACTATAAATTAATTTAGCAATAGCTATTTGTGGGAAGCCCTAGTGTTACATATCATGTTTGCAGAGCTCAAAGTCATAATAAAATAAACTCTTTCCAACATGGGATTGCCACTGGCAATGTAAGAGTCCCTTCAGACCATGCGATCTACGGGGCTGATGATGTAAAGGTCATCTGTTTCTGCGGCTCACGATTGACGAGGGTGTCATGTGGCCAGCACAACAACCAACCGCCTTTACCTTACCCCAACTAATGTCAAGTAGGCCCACCCTTTCTTTACCAGGATTCGAATCTGGGACTCCGAAGCGCTTTACTGCCACCGCGCCTCTTTAGCCACTGGTAATGCAATAACCTTAAAAGTTTCACAAAAATGTACAGCCAGAACACGTAAGCTACATAAAAATCTGAGTCATTAACTCTTTCTCTCCGTAATTATTTACCACATTCTGGTGGAATCAACGTTGGTGTCGTCAGTTAGGAGAGAAAGAGTTAACCATGCGACTGGACAATTTTAAAATATCAAAGTTTCACCAGGGTGCCACACATCGTAATGATCCAATAGCCTAACGCACATGTCCCTGGTTTGGACCCTCGTATCTAACCTGTCTGTCAACAGTCTTCATGACACGATAACACTAGGACAATGTGTCTCGCGGTCAGAGCCTTGTGTCGGAGGGAGGGACTCACTGTCGATTACCCCTGGTGAGGGGTTTCTTCTAATTAGGTCAACAAGCCATCACAGCATATCGCTAGTCAAGAAAATCGGACACAAGTTAAAATGTGTAAAAAATATATGTATACCAAATAAATACATTTTTAACGAGTACTATTAGGTACTGGTTGTACCAGTCATTTGACTTATATTCACGCAAGTGGAGTAAGATTTTGACATTAAATGTCAAGTGACAAAACTATAATAGAAGCATAATATATAGCAAATGATATAAGATTAACACGAAGTAGCATTAAGTGTCAAATGTCAAATATAACAAGCTGTTATCATTATAAAACTTTTATAACTTTATATCTTGAGTGGAACAACGTAAATTGATCCAACATAGCTCTGTAAAGAAAGTAAAGTTCCCCTTTCAGACCTTGCGGTCTACAGGGCAGATGATGTAAAGTACATCTGTTTTTGTGGCCCACGGTTAACAAGGGTGTCATGTGGCCAGCACAACCGCCTTTACTTTTCCCTAACTAATGTCAGGTACCCATTAGAGCTGAGTAGACTCAGAGGCGCCCGAAGATCCCGAAATTAAAAATCCTAGTCTTCACCAGGATTCGAACCCCCCCCCCGTCCCCGGTTCGGAAGCCAAGCGCTTTACCGCTCAGCCACCGCGTCTCCTGTAACGTGGGAAGTATGTTTAACTCTTCATCTCGTAATTAGTTTGTCCACATTCTGACGGAGTTCTGTATTTTGTTATTACTAGTTCACTCCCCTGTTAGGATTGAAGCTTCAACAACCTTGTCGTGTGCTATCAGAAAATGTTGTATCTGGTGTAGAACGAAAGGGGAAAGCACGCTCTTTTTTTTTTTGTAACACAAAGTAAAGTTTATAAAATTAACATTAATTTAATTTAATGGGGTCAAATCAACGATGGTGTCGTCAGTTAGGAGAGAAAGAGAGTGAAATCATATTGACATGTATATTATAAACTACATGCGTTGACATACTCCATATAGACCAAACCACGTGACACCCTGCTCGTTAACCGTTGGCCAAAGAAGCAAATGACCTGTAGACCGTATGGTCTGAAAGGGGAACTTTACTTTTAATATGTTCTAAATATTTGAATTGCGCTGAACAAAACATAAAAATTAATTAAAATATTTCCAATCTCGCAAGTTTATTTAGTCTAGATCTATTATCAAGAAAAAAAATAAAAAATAATTTTTATTAAAAGCTTACATCAAGTGTATTTGTATCAATTAGGTTAGATAAGTCATGTAATTAAATTTGTATTAGATCTAAATGAACTATTCCAATGTGAAATTAGAAACAAAATGTTCACCAATTGTTTTTGTTTAGCGCAATTTCATGCTTATAGCAATGATCCTATCCCTTGACTGGAGCAGTTGGGAAATGGAGGTGGGGGGGGGGGGGTAAGAAGTTGGTATCTGGGTGAATGTTACGGTGATCGCTATTTAAATGCATATTTTAAAAAGTAGTACGACTTGAATTAAAACTCACGGATCAAGCCTCCTCAAGGGGACTAATTCAATTTATACCACCATATCTGTCAATTAAAATTTCTTTCCCTTTGTATAACACCAAAGAAAAAAAAGTAATTACCAATAGTTAATTAACTAACTGTTGTTTTTTTTATTTATTTATGTTTACCAGTTTGTTAGGTGCAAGAAATAATTTAGCAAAATTTTAACTTGATCTGAGATTGGGTGTGAGAGAAATAACGTGTATAAACTTTTTACCAGACAGACAGAGTGAGTTGAAAACCCTAACCTTATCCTCAACAAACCAGCCCAAGGGCCCCGTATCTCAACAATGCAGTCTAAGGGCCCCGTGTCTCAACAATGCAGTCTAAGGGCCCCGTGTCTCAACAATGCAGTCTAAGGGCCCGTATCTCAACAATGCAGTCTAAGGGCCCCGTGTCTCAACAATGCAGTCTAAGGGCCCCGTGTCTCAACAATGCAGTCTAAGGGCCCGTATCTCAACAATGCAGTCTAAGTGCCCCGTGTCTCAACAATGCAGTCTAAGGGCCCCGTGTCTCAACAATGCAGTCTAAGGGCCCCGTATCTCAACAATGCAGTCTAAGGGCCCCGTGTCTCAACAATGCAGTCTAAGGGCCCCGTATCTCAACAATGCAGTCTAAGGGCCCGTGTCTCAACAAAGCAGTCTGACGGCCCCGTGAGAACGGCTTGTATTGCTGAAATGTTATGCTGTCATTTTGTTAGTTTATAAAGAGTAAACCGAAGCGTAGACTTTGTATATGGAAAGGACTCGGCGTCGTCATGGGCGTGGCCTACGCAGTTTACGACTGCGTTGTTTTATCACTTGTGTTTAACTTTCTTACGCCTGTGTTTTGTAGCGTGAGTAAAGATGTCAGCGTTACATGCAATTCAAAACAAAAACAAAAACAAGAACTACTGATTTTATCTTTTTTCTTTTTCTTAAGGGACTGTTCATATGTTGGGTCTAGCCGTGGGAAATTTACTGTCTGCAATTTTCACTTCTTTTAAAAGTAGCCTCCCTTAAATTAGTTTTTGTTTTCTCACTAAATATTAATCAAAGGTTTTAAAGTTGTCAGCTCAAATATCAAAAGTTCTGAAATAATGGTTACCAATACACAGATGCCTATCTCCTGTTATACGTTGTGTTCAGTTCAAACATAAATGCCTGTGATTACTCGTATCACTAGCACGAGAATGTAGTCGCCTGTCTGAATTCGTAGTTTAGTTTATAAACACTGAACCATAATCTTCAAATACAAAAACAAAATTTAATAAAATACTCAGAAAGACACAAAGATAAAGGCACATTCCTCGTCCCATATGCTAGGACAAATTTGTAGAAATACTCCTTCTTCCCTAGTGCTATTAGAGCATGGAATGGGTTGCCTGAGCTAGCCAGAAAAACCAGTGACTTGGCAGAATTTAGGTCATTGGTTAATATGCATGACTGAATGCATGACGCGTAGGACGTAATCATCTTCTTTTTTGAAGTAACGTCTGTATAGTTATAATGGCTTTTTTTGGTGTAAGGCACACATTTTAAGACAAATTTCCATATGGAAAATAAAGATTATTATTATTATTATATAAGATAAGATAAGATTTAGTTCATAGTTCTATTATTTAGCTGATCGTTCTATTAGCTAGCTTATTGTTATAGTTGTTAGTTAATTGTTCTAGCAGCTAGCTAATTATTCTAGTTGTTTGATATTATTAGTAGTAGATTGCTATTAGCTGTAGTAGTTAACTTCGTTTTTAGTTGTTGTTGTTTTTTAAATTGTGATAGGCACTAATTAGTCTTGTATTAAGCTTATGCTAAATTTTAATTAAAAGTGTCGAATAAAAAAACAACAACTTTTTTCCCCCATTTCGGTGTCCCCCCATGATTGGAGTCAACATCCCTTCTCCACCCACCATAGCGACGCCACTAAGTATTACAATAGATCCATTGCTTGGTGCTGGACTAATCCTGTCCCACATGTGTGCAGTCACACAATAGTTCACCAGATTCACCAGCGGACCTCTGTATAATTTCCATATCTGCCAAGACGAATGTCATGTGACTCAACATCACGTGACCCATACGTCATACACTTAGGCGCCGAGTTAACAGGAGTGAGAGAGAGAGAGATAGAGAGGGGGGGGGAGAGAAGGAGATAGGAAGAGACGGAGTGATAGGGAGGGAAAAAGAAATGGAGAGAAAGAGAGAGAGGAGGAGGGGAGGAAGAAAAAGGAAGAGAGGAGGAGGGGAGGAAGAAAAAGGAAGAGAGGAGGAGGGGAGGAAGAAAAAGGAAGAGAGGAGGAGGGGAGGAAGAAAAAGGAAGAGAGGAGGAGGGGAGGAAGAAAAAGGAAGAGAGGAGGGAGGTCGAGAAAGAGGGAGTGAAGAGAGAGGGACATAAAAAGAGAGAGAGGGCAGATTGGCATAGGAAGAGTAGATGAAAGGGAGCAGAGAGAGAGAGAGAGAGAGAGAGACTGCTCCTCCTACATCCTACACATCAGGGAAAATACATCACAAAGACGGCTCTGTGGGCGCCGTTGTCGTAAAAAGGCGTGCATAAACAGATGTCGTGATTGTTGATGACAATAGTTTTATATTTGACATTACCTAATCTACACAATGTCAACATTGCTAAACACAGATTTCATTCTGTTGACTTGACCTCTGTAACAAGTGTATACCGGTATATGTTGACTGGCGGTGAATATTTAGTTTACATGGTAATCTCTCACTGTGGTTTCAAACAAAAATTATGTGTTGACAAATTGAGATTTGCATACTAGACTTAATTTTCAACCCTTAAAATATGAACTTTTACACACAAAAAAAAGAAAAATTAAAAAAAAGAAACATATAGTGGAAATGTCTCTTTATATGTAAGTGTCATAGGGTTTTATCTTGTATTATTTATTTGTATTAACGGAAGCTGCTTTCCACTGCAACACTCCGTCGATAGGTTTTGCTAGGCTTACAAGGAAAATCTAGTATGGCTGCCTGATCGTGCGGTATTCGCTCTGGGCTGTCGTTTGAACTTCAAGATGGTCCCGGGTTCAGAGCCTTTCCGCTACCATCCAACGTCATCGTACGGGAGGTATGAAGTAGGAAGTAGACTATCTTCAACTCTGAAGGAACATCCGAAACCTGTCAAGTTATAGATCGGCCTCCTTCAGTCGTAGAACGACTATGGTTCATCTCAAACACTTTTTCATGTGGCTAGTGCATTATTAATTTGTACGCATCAAATGAATTGCGATTGCATGTTTCACCAGGTAGCTCATTGCCTAGCTAAGTGTGATGAGTTCTGTTTATTTATTACTTGGTATTTCTTCTAATATTGGGTTACGGTTCAAACAGAATCATCTTGCCGGAGATTATAGAAATGACTTGATAACACACCGAAGAAACATCTGTGTTCTCTTCTAGTTTCTTCATTTAACTTCTTTAAATTACATGCATAAGTGGATTCTCTATTCAATAACAACTTGACTTAAATATCTTCATAAAATGAAACTTTCTAATACTACAATTTTAACTGATATAACACATCGGGAGGGTACATTTATAATACAAATTCTATTAATGTAACTACAACTACTGGACGCAAACGTTTAAACATAAGACCGTTACTATCAAATACGTCACTATGCGAGGACCTGTTCCTCAGCAAGGACCGTTACAATGTGAGGATCCCGACTAACTGACTTTCCCCTAAATTATAATTTTTTAAACCGTACTTTCCAGAATCATAGAATCTTCTATCCTAATTATTTTATTAACTGTGACCTTCTAGAAACTGACCTTTGCTATTTTTCCCTTAATCTCTTTCTCTGATTGGATGACTATAATTACCGTGTGTTTGTTCTGGACTTATATGACCTGACCTCGGCTTTTAGAAACAGATCGAACTAGGTCACAGCGTCGACTCGTGAGACTAACCTTATGTAAAGTAAAATAATGTGTTTCGGCTTTAAGCAAAGGTAAAAAAGAAACAATTATGAAATGCTGCATTGACATACACTTTTGAACATTAAGCATTGTTAAGATCTTTATTTGACTGAAATGATTTTCTTCTTTCTTTGTAATTGTAGCACATACAGTGCTCACTGAACTACTGGTCTACTAAATGCCCACTCCAAATCACAAAAGAAAGATATAAAGTTCCCCATTCAGACCATCTGATCTGTAGGATAGATGATGTTGCTGTCATCTGTTTCTTTGGCCAACGGTTAACGAGCAGGTTGTCACGTGGCCAGCACAAAGACCAACCCGCCTTTACCTTTCTCCAACTAAAGTCAGATACCCATTAGAGTTGGGTGAACTCAGGAGCGCCCTAAAAATCCCAAAATTCAAAATCCCAGTCATTAACGAGGTTCGAACCCAGGGCCCCAGGTTTGGAAGCCAAGCGTCTAACCACTCAGCCACCCCGCCCAAAAATAAGATAAGTTACAGAATATACCAAGCCCCATGTCCAGACTCTGTTAACGACGCCATTTGGGATCAGAACATCGTGGTGAAGAGAGGACTGACTTGCTTTTTTTTTTTTCAATATTGGAAGCATGACATTGTTTATCGACATGCACATTTGGAACACCCAGAAAAATTCAGAAATTGTTTTCAGAAATAATCCTTTTTTTTTTTTTTTTTTTTCCAGAAACGACAAAAGGAGATCTATACATTCACTTTGTACTCCCCCCTTCGGAAAAAAAAACACAATTGAAAATGAAAAAAATAATTAATTCACCTGCTGGACGGTGTCTACATAAGAATGTAGCCTGAAATTAAAACTATTTCTGCCATGAAACTTGATTCTAGTCGTACATGACACTTTCAAATTCTTCCACCGTGAGTGCTACATAGTCGAGAGAGTTTAATGAGTACCTAAAGCCTGTACTCACTCGCGGTCTCAGTGATAAGAGTCCACTATCATTTGGCAACGATAAAAACAAACGACGGCGCTGAATCTGAACACCTACTTCTGCCACCTGGTGAAGACGTACAATTTATGACTTCTACTTGGGAGAGTGCGGTGGTCTTGAGAGTTGAACAGTTAACACCACAACTACTTCAACTAGTATAAATCTTAGCTTCTTTTTTTTTTAACTCACCAGAAGAGCTAAAAGTGAGCCTATGATAATGACAGTACTATTAATTTAATGATACCATCAAAATCTTGATAGAATGTATAGTTTCTATTTCTACTTTGGCCAGGAAGTAGCAACATCGACCTTTCTAGGCCACCCTCTTGCCCCCACCGCACCCACATCACCCCACTACTAAATCTAGCACTAAATCTAGCACTAAATCTAGCACAAAATCTAGCACTAAATCTAGCACTAAATCTAGCACTAAATCTAGCACTAAATCTAGCACTAAATCTAACACTAAATCTAGCACTAAATCTAACACTAAATCTAGCACTAAATCTAACATTAAATTGAGCACTCTATGAGTCAGGGCTTAGGAGACTCATATCCTCTCCTCCAAAGGGAGTGGCGTAGCTAAGGATTTAGGGGCCCGGGGCGCTTGGCCTCTTTAGGGGCCCCTGCATTTTGACATTCAACATCATGACATGAAATAATGGCGTAATATTTAATGTAATAACACATTTCGGACACTCATTTGAGGGACCCCTTTCAATTAGGGGCCCGGGAAGATTTTCCAATTTGAACCCCCTCTTCCCCCACCCTAGCTACGCCACTGTCCAAAGGGCCCGCGGTTTGGTTGCAATATATGTCATATTACAAGTCTAGAGCACGTGACTTGTCAGACCTGTCCAATGAATTCGGTCGGTCTAGCACTGTTAAAAAGATGATGAGACAGGGTTTCCACTTCCTGTGTGTGTGTGTGTGGCAGTGTGTTTGTGTAGGGACACGCACACCTGTGAGTCAAATAAAGGCTCATTCGTAATGTAATGAATAAATAGTCAGAGAAAAACAATGCAACAATCATAAGCATACAAATTTGATACATTGCTGAATTAATGATCCAACTTAAGTGTAAATGTCCAATCTCTCAATGTTTCAATAAATTAATAATAAACAGTAAATATAGTTCAACAAATTTTAAACATGTAGTAACTTAACGGTAATTTGAGCTGGAAGTACAAGTAAAGTAGCAATTATACATAAAACACTGAACCATAATCTTCAAATACAAAAACAAAATTTAATAAAATACTCTGAAAGACACAAAGATAAAGGCACATTCCTCATTCCATATGCTAGGACAAATTTGTATAAATACCCCTTCTTCCCTAGTGCCATTAGAGCATGGAATGGGTTGCCTGAGCTAGCTAGGAAAACCAGTGACTTTGCAGAATTTAGGTCATTGATTAATATGCATGACTGAATGCATGACGCGTAGGACGTAATCATCTTTTTTTGAAGTAACGTCTGTATTATATGAGATAAGAGAAGATAAGTACTCTAAACACAAAATGTTTTGCATATGAAGTCATTTGCAAACACAGTAACTTAAATAGGCGCTAGCCTCAAAACAAAAACAGTTTTAAACGTGCAGTTTGCTAAACATTCATTAAGACAAATAGAAGCAAACTTGATATACCTCAAAACAAGAACTTGCTTTCATCAGCCTTCCCCTCAAAACTAAGTAACCTTAAACGTAAGATACACTAAACATGGAAAGGTCTATGCATGAAGCAAACAAAAATGGTTGTGGCCTTTACGTGGATGGCAGCCTGGTGGTGTGGTATGCGCTCTGGACCGTCGTCTTGATGTTTCCGGGTTTGAATAATGCCAGCCTCAATCCTCGGCCGGTCTGCGGTAGGTTTGAACTAGACAGTAAAGTGAATCTTGAAAATTGTTATTTCCTACAAAGTGCCTTTCAGACCTAGGATGTAAAATCTTCCATTCTGAATCTTGAAAGTTGTATTTGCCTATAACGCACCTTTCAGACCTTGCGATCTAAAGGGCAGATGATGCTTTGTTTCTAAGGCCAGCTATTAATGAGCATGATGTCATTTGGCCAGCACAATAAGTAACCGCCTTAATTTTCCCTAACTAAAATCCGGTACCCATTATAGTTTGGTGTATCTGAGGAGTGCTTAAAATCCCGAAATTAAAATCCCAGTCTTCACCAGGATTCGAACATGTGACTTCTCGGTCAGAAACCAACGCTTTACTATTCAACCACCACGTCCCAAATTGCTGACGAAGGAGCGTATATATTCACATCAGGTATATCTAGTTATGGCCTGAAGTAAACGGACGACAGACAGACAGACAAAGTAATTATCATGTCCATAATTGTATATATTTTTAAACCTTTTAATGTAGCAATTTCCACGACCGCAGAATTCCCACATTCCCCGGTCAAGTGAATACACTTTAATTAAATTTTCATTTCTTCCGTGGAAAGCCAATGTAAATATGTTCAAGGGAAAGAACTGTAAAAAAAAAAAAGAAAACAGAGAAAGCCATTAACTTCTGTTCATATGTGGTCGTCCCAGTGTTCAGTTTGCATTCCCTAACCCACCAGAGACTTACATATAATTAATTAAGTTTAAAAAGAGTCACTCAAGAAGCACACACACAAAAAAAAAACACGCACAAAATGAATGCGCAGCAATGGTTTGCTTAGCCGCGCATTCACTTCAACTAATCATATATGCACGCCTTTACGTATGTACTTGTTGACAAAGATTTTGTTGAACAGCCCCCATTTACTGAATGAAGTGCTTTATATATCGCCATACAAACTGATAAATGAACTGACATTCTTTATGATCGTACCAATGTCAAATTATTGTCTGAATTGCTGCGGAATGGCCAGTATTTAAGACATCGGCAGCAGTTACTAAGTCTGCAAACAGGTCTAGGACGTCTTGATCAGAACTTTAGACGTTTTTGGACTTACCGTCAGGCACGAAGATTATTACGTCCAAACCCCAGAAGTCCTGCGGCTAAGGGAGGGGGGCGGCAAGTTCGGGCCCGGTACTATCGAAACGACATTCAGGAGTGTATACCACAAGACCAAGTATTGTCAGAGGCGCAGCAAGAGGAGGGCAAGGTGGTCGCGATGCCCCAGGCGCCATCCTCAGGGGCGCCTCACGCAGACTGGTTCCAGAAAAAAATAAAATTATTGAGATATTTATATTATTTAGGGTTATTTGTATTATATTATTGTTAAATCCTTTTTTTTATAAGCCTATATATCTTTGTGATGGTCATTAAAAGGGAAGGGGGGAGAGGGCCGCCAATAAAGTTTCTTGCCCAGGGTGGACATTTCGCTTACTACGCCTCTGTTAAGTGTGGAAAAGTCCTGCTTTAGTTTGTTTTAATTTATGAACAAAGTATTTGAACAGGTAGAAAATTAACTCTTTCACTCCTAACTGACGGTACCAGCAATGATTTGACCCCATTAAATCAAATTAATTTTTGTTTTTATAAACTTTAATTTGTGTTACATAAAAAGAGCATGCATTCTTCTATAATTGTATACCTTATATAACATTTCTTGATTACATACAAAAAAAAGTTCTTGAAGATGAATCATAACAGGCCAGTGAAACGCAACTGAGCAAAATGAATAATTCCATTGGAACGTGGAAAATAATTACGGAGAGAAAGAGTTAATGACACCATTCATTTCGTTTATTTTACACCTTACAATATAAATAACTAGTCTACCCGCGGCCCAGCATACGCCGCTATTTGCCGAAAGTATTCATGTAGGCAGCGTATTGTCGAGCAAAGTGTATGACTGTGCTTCCGTGAGTAAGAACAACAGACAGGGCGTCGCCATAGTTATCCCAATGTTCGCAAACAAAGCGTACAGCCATCTTGCGAAGTTCGAGAGCAACAGTTTCGTCGACGACATTTTCCCAGAAATATGCGACTGGTGGAAATAAACAGTTGCCTGATGCTGGAATGTCGACTACATTGAAAGACTCTGTTGGCTCCACGAACTATATGCGAAGCGGTGGTCATGGTTAGGAAACGAAGGGGCAAGACGAATGGGCAAAATCAAAACAAAGCAACAGAAAAAGTTCTACTATTTAAATGACACCAGATATTGACTTGTGTAAAAAAAAAAATACACACATAAGTGTAGTCAAATATTGAATGTATAAAGAGAAAGATTAGTGGTTTCCCCCCCCCCCACTCTCTTTTTTTTTTTGAGCCGTGCTCTCTGTCGCCGTAAGAGTTACCTGGGGTAACTCTAGTCCGACTTGCAGAAATAAAAGATTTATCTTTCCATGAGTTTATTGTGGTGTCCCGCATGGTTGGGCCATGAAGAGAATTATATATATATATATATATATATATATATATATATATATATATATATATATATATATATATATATAACCAATAGTTCATTGACTAATTGGTTAATTAAAAACACGACAAGTAATTGTTCAAAGGTTGATCCGAGAATGTGTGTGGGAGATATAAAGTGTTCAATTATACATATCTGGACGTATTTTTTCTCCTTATCACGTGATATTCAGACGTTATTTCAAAAAAAGAAGATTACCACGTCCTACGTGTGTTCGTAGGCCAATCTAGTCATGCATGTTAATCAATGAATTAAATTCTGATTTTTCGTTGCTGACACTGACAACCCATGCCATGCTCTAATAGTACAAGAGAAGAAGGAGCATTTGTACAAATTTGTCCTAGCATATCGAATGTGGAGGCGCCCGCCATCTTTGTGTCTTTCTGAGTATTTTATTATATTTTGTTTTTGTATTTGAAGATTATGGGTTATTGTAATACGCATAATTGCTACTTTACTTGTAAGTCTATTAAAGTCTTTTGAGCCGTATCTGTGAATACTGAAGGATTGTTTTCCATTGTTGGTATTAAACAAAATAATTTATCATCAGTAATTAATTGATAAATTGGTAATTTAAAAAAAAAGATGTATGTCGTGTCTATGGCAATGGATAATTAAGCAAAGTTTCAACTTGATCCGAGATTGGGTGTGGGAGAAATAACGTGTACACAATTTTCTCGAGACAGACAGACGGAGTGAGTTGATATAAGCTTTGTAAAAGAAAATCCACTATAAAGTAAAAGACATCGAATGCTACAAAGCAAAAAAGGGGGGGGGGGCGACTAGATGCTCTCTTATCGTTAATGGACTGGGTTGTTGATATTAACACTAAACACATAGTTCGTCTAAATTTACCTCACCTAGGTCTCAAAGGAAACTCTCTCTTTCTCTTTCACTTTCTCTCTCTTCTACGCTCTCTCATACACAAACACACACAAGGAAAAAGGTTAAACTATCAAGGGCCGTAACTACCGTCAGCTATACCGTCACGCGTTTATCTCCCCGGTGAAGCTCTGCCGACGAAATTGATTGTGGAGAGTTATCACCAATTGGGGTAACTCAAGACTTCCAGTTCCCTGCCTGCAGTGTTACCATTCAGCGCGAAGTAAGTCGGGTAACTCTTATCGCTTCGGTGCTGATGAGAGAGACAGCATATGCAAGTCCCCCCGGAGTCTCCTTAATCTGGGTTCTTTAATAATACGGAAAGGATGCGATAAGATAGGATTTAAACAGAAGATAATTAAAACTACCAGATACGGCGATGTAGTTTGTCAACTGTAAGATATCTCTTTTTTTCAACAATGTCGAAAGGTTACATCAGTATTCGCCCCTGACTCTACATTTTAGCTTTCTTCTATTTTTAGGAGGTAAATAATAGTACAATCCCAACTGTAAATTACGATAAGCAGTAATGTTACGATAAGGGTCAAAGGTCAATAAGCAAGCGCTATTTAAAATAAAAATGCAGAAAAAAACAACAATAAAATTAAATATAAATATATTAAGAAAAAAAAATCACTTGTAGATTTTCATCTATGGTGGATAGTTGTTTATTTGAAACTTTTTTATGTATTCGGTGTACAACATATAGGCCTAGAATTGTTAATAATCTATAGGTACAGTAAAATGAAACGCAAAATACCTAGGTGTTATAATAATTGAAAAACTGTCATGGTATCCCCATATTGATGAAACTATTTTAAAAAATCAAAGCATCTGGGTTTCTTAAAATAATTTTTCTACAAATCAAATAAGAACATAAAACTAAAATGTTATTTAACCTTAATTAGGCCAATAATCCTCCGTTTGGGACCTCTCAACTTAAAAAAAATGCAATTTGGTAAATCATTAATGTACATTAAAAATAGTAGTGGACCTAAGACTGTTCCTTGATTAGTACATAAGAGATGCGCAAAATGTTACTTAACGCTATTATTAACTCTTTAAAGAATACATGCGGGAATACCCTATGACGTACCTGTGTGCACAATAAAAAAAATAAGTAAAGCCATATTGAATTTTTAATGATTACATTATGAACAATAATAACGGTCAAATCCTAGTTTTTCCTGTTTGACCAATCAGCTAGTAGTTCTTTTCCCAAAGATATACATAGACAGTTAAATTTCTAGGAAAATCGTTAGAGCCTTTTTCGAGAACCTAGTCAAGATTTTGAGGTTTCATGTTTCTTCGCATGAAGAAATTACAAGCTGAAAAGAGGAATTGTAATAAAGGATTTTATGTGTTTTCTCATTTAAAACAACATTTTAAAAAAACAACAACTTTACAATTCATTATAAAAGTGAGAAAATAGAATTTAGCCTCAGACCCATCACGTTTTACTTCTGTACACAATTCCTGGATGTTATAGAGAAAGCAACGAAGGCTTCTCAGACGCATTCACTAAAGAAGAGATCCTGGATGTTATAAAGAAAGCAACGAAGGCTTCTCAGACGCATTCACTTAAGAAGAGATCCTGGATGTTATAGAGAAAGCAACGAAGGCTTCTCAGACGCATTCACTAAAGAAGAGATCCTGGATGTTATAGAGAAAGCAACGAAGGCTTCTCAGACGCATTCACTAAAGAAGAGATCCTGGATGTTATAGAGAAAGCAACGAAGGCTTCTCAGACGCATTCACTAAAGAAGAGATCCTGGATGTTATAGAGAAAGCAACGAAAACTTCTCAGACGCATTCACTAAAGAAGAGATCCTTAATGTTATAGAGAAAGCAACGAAGGCTTCTCAGACGCATTCACTAAAGAAGAGATCCTTAATGTTATAGAGAAAGCCATGGAGGCATCTCAGACGCTCTCTCCGAAGATGTCTGCGCTCCATCATGAGCTTACGGTAACAAGACCAAGAACAGCGATGTTCTGGTGAAAGCCGGTACGGACAGTGTAGAGTGACTGCTTTTTGTTTGAAAGCTTCACTAGGCATGACATCTACCCCATCTGATGGAAGACACTATGCCAATAAGGATTTTGTTTTGGCTTCAACAACGAAGGCATATAAAACTACCCTCCCACCTACCCTTTTAAAGACCATCTCAGTCACCAGCTCCAATTATTAGGGCATAGAAGAGAGTACCTGGCACCAACTGGTTTTCGTAAGAGACTACTGAACATCTCTTAGAAAAAGGCTGGGTGAACCACATTTGAGACCAAAAGGAACGCTATCGCTGATGACAGGCGTAGACGACTATTCGAGAACTTACGACCACCGGGAGATGAAACGTTTTGACTGCATTGGATAGGGCGAAATTATGTCTATTACAATTAGGACAGCGTGAAATACTAAACTCCTCTTTATTTTTCGGACTCGAAGACAAGCTTTGGATAGATAGTCACGTGATAGTGTCGAATTCGAGAGGTTTAGAAGCCGATTAAGTTGTGCCTGTTTATCATCTTCTCCCAGGCATCGATCTTAATCCGATCAAATCTTCGATAAACTCTCAAGAGGTCAAGTGATTGGAAGAATCGTTTACGATGGAGAAGTCACAGAGGACGTCCAGACATGTCTTGATTTGCGGTAAGGATGTCTTTGACTCAGTGAATGGTAAATGAATGGCTAACGACTCCACATCAATTTAAGACATCTGGAATGATGGTATCAGTGACTCACGACATTGCATTGTTGGACTTCTTAACAGTAAAGACATGCTAAAACAAAACACACTAAAACGTAAAGGAGAAAGTCTGTAAGTCTTTCAAATTATTTCAAAACACTTAGAAAGTTAATTTTTAAAAAAATAATAATTTTCACCACATTTTAGAAATATTAATAATCTTTAATAACGAGCTAATATATATAAATTATGGCTTTTATATAGCGCTACTTTCATGCTTATAGAATGCTCAGAGCGCTTTGGTCAAATCTCAGTTGTGGACCAGTAGGGGGGGGGGAATATCTAGGAGAGCGATTTTCTGTGCTGCCTTCAGGCGCTCAATAAACACAACTCTTCCCGAGTCGGGTGTCGAACTTCGAGCCCCCTTCATAGGTAACCAAGCCAAGCCAAGTGCATGAACTTTGTCTCTCGTATGTAGGCTTTGTTGTAATACTAGCTAAGGGCAGGTTATTTAGATAGAGCATGTACTGGGGAAATATTATAGCTAAGTCCTGTGGCGTGTTTGTATGATAGCTAGATCACTTACTTGGAATGAGACAATTTTAACAGCTGGGGCTGATAGCTGGTGCAGCAGCCTCAAGATGACGCCCTGGTGAAAACGGCTCAGCTGCATTCTCAGCTGTAAAGAGCAAGTTTCTGTGATGAGTTCATTATCAGCTATAAAGAGCAAGTTTTTGTGATGTGTTCATTATCAGCTGTAAAGAGCAAGTTTTTGTGATGTGTTCATTCTCAGCTGTAAAGAGCAAGTTTCTGTGATGTGTTCATTCTCAGCTGTAAAGAGCAAGTTTCTGTGATGTGTTCATTCTCAGCTGTAAAGAGCAAGTTTCTGTGATGTGTTCATTCTCAGCTGTAAAGAGCAAGTTTCTGTGATGTGTTCATTCTCAGCTGTAAAGAGCAACTTTCTGTCATGTGTTCATTATCAGCTGTAAAGAGCAAGTTTCTGTGATGAGTTCATTCTCAGCTGTAAAGAGCAAGTTTCTGTAATGTGTTCATTCTCAGCTGTAAAGAGCAAGTTTCTGTAATGTGTTCATTCTCAGCTGTAAAAAGCAAAATGTGTTAATGCATTTTGATAAACACAAATCAAAAATCATATTTAAACATGTAAAAAAAAAATAAAAAGAAAAAAGCAGACCCGCGGCATGTAGTGCCAACACATCCAAAAGTTTTACTTAACAAAATGTTTTCCTGTTATTGTATCTTCTCATTCGATTTGGATCACTTAATTAAACTGAATGTAACAGTATTCCCTGAACGTAAAAGAGATAAAAGTGAATGCAATTTAGAAACAAACAAAGACAAGATTTGGTTTCTGAAAGAATGCATTATGTTTCTCGTTTGTGGCAATGAATTACGTCCATCCGACAAACAGACCAGCACAAGAGAGAAAAGGGAACAAACTTTTTCTTAACAGCTCATTGTGTCTGTATGTCTGTCTGTCTGGTAACATGTTCGTACACGTTGTTTCTACCACACCCAATCTAGGATCAATCTGAATTTTTGCCCAATTATTTTTTTTTTTACCTGACAAAACAAGAAGGAAGAAAAAAAGAACAACGATTAAACTATTAGTAATTAATTATTTGGTTATCGAAAAAGGATGTGGTGGTATAAGCTCAATTAGCTCCCTTTATATTCTATACCTTAAAGTATGATAATAGCAGTAGATAACTAAAAAATCTTCTACTTACATAAGCACTTTCCTAACTCAGTGGTTAGTGTGTTGGCTTGTGGAGGACAGAGCCCTCAAGTTCCAATTCAGGTCGGTCAACTCTTTTTTTTTTGTATATAAATGCATTTAAAAAAACGATCACGGTAACATTGACATAGATTCCCTCTTCTTTAACCCCATCACTTTCTCAACTGGTCTAGACAAGTCAAACGATCAAACCTTATTGAGAAGAGCATGAAATTGCGCTAAACAAAAGCAATAGGTAAAAGGTTTTCTAACCGCACAGATTTATTGTTGCTAGTCTATATCTACAGTTCCGCCTTCGGGCAGACTGGGGCTATAAAGACTTGGTCGACAGCCGGTTAGAAGATGGAAACTCCGAAATAAAAGCTACGACTATCTGTTGTTCACAGCCATCTCAGACTTCTGTTCCACTGTGGACTGCATTTAGCGTCTAGTGTGGTATTGGCCTGGGCGAGCCATTTTCACTTTAAAAATACCCTGCTCAGGCTTTAAGCAGTGCAGCTAGTGACCGGGAGAAGTGGAGGAATTGGGTTACGCGAACTGTCACT
Organism: Biomphalaria sudanica; assembly: GCA_036873155.1. Taxonomy (NCBI): domain Eukaryota; kingdom Metazoa; phylum Mollusca; class Gastropoda; family Planorbidae; genus Biomphalaria; species Biomphalaria sudanica. Next base: position 1,167,267 of record JAZGLO010000174.1, on the reverse strand, counting down.
GCACCCCTAAGACGAAATTCAAGTGACAGATGGCATAAAAAGACGCTTATGATTGTTAACACAATTACTGCCAGATCTGCTTTTTTTTTTTTTTTTTGCTTGCCGCTTTCATACATGTGCATTAAGGTATTCAATATTGTCTATTATGGATTATTTATATATTTATTCAGTAGTTCAAGAGGTTTTACATTGTCAAAAAATAAAGTAAACAAATTTCATGATCTCTCACCACAAGTAATATCATGCTACCCCAGAAATTGTTCATAGTTCATTTGGTTGTCCTATCTTCCAGCTGTAGACACATGTACGAACATATGTATTATACGTGTCATTGTAGTAACCTATTTAAACACTACAATAAGACATGTCTTAATCCTAGACTTTATTATACAAGAATGACAAAACAGTTCACGATAGCACAGTACACATACACAAGCTGACCAGGAAACGAAGACATTTTGACACACAAGAACAGATCAGTTTACAACACACAACAAGAAACATAAATACACAACAGTCCTGACTGTCCTGAAATATATGTATATATATATAGTTCGTCCATCGTGGTTCGATGATGACCACTTTGTCATCCAGGGGGCTGAGGGCTTTGCACTGGGGTTTTATGCCTCCTCATGTGGCTGGTGAGACCTATGTGAGCCCGGAATGTTCGGCCGCACACTGGGCAAGTTATTCCAGCTGGAGCTAGTGTCGTTTGCCTTGCTTTTCTTCTCTGGCGTTTTTCTTCTGCCAGCGTTGTTCTCTTTTACTCAGCAACCTGTGCGCCATTTTTCACAGCGCGACGCCATGATGCTCTGTCATGTGCCTCTGTCTCCCAGGTGCCTGAGTCTATGCTGAACGCCTGAAATAGGGATTCTTCCGAAGGCAACCTTATCCAGTTTCCATGGAAGCCACGAAAAACAAATCCCGGGAAACACAATCTTAAATGTTTTTGTTAGTGCGTTTATCAGCTGACACATCAGCGTGAATTGCTATTGTTTTCATGTCCAACACTATATACTTAAAGCTGGGCTAATCAACAATGTTCCTGGACATCACACAGTCATCCTCACGCTGCGGATAAGACGTGAGTTCGGCGCCACTGTATACAGGTTCAAAGGAACTTTATTAGTCTGACCGTTTCTCCTCATCACCATCGAAGAAACACTTAGTGGGCAGAACTGCACAGGCTTCCAGATGTTAAACTACCATCAAACCAAAATTGTAGCCGACCAGCATTGCAATAAGCTCATGAGGAATTTATTGAACTAGATATAAGTAGATTATGAATTTAAGCATGTCTGGTCATGCGATAATTTTCCCCCAATAAAACCCCGGGACAACTAATCTCCACCTGTTGACACCGAGAGGTCCTGGGGTTCTGTTAGAATCACCACAGACTGAAAAGATAAAATACAATATCTGTGAGTAATCATTTTTTGAAATAGTGTCCAAGAACAAACAAAGTTCCCTTGCCTCTCTAACCTTGTTAATAAATCTCACACAAAACACAATTTAAAAAATATAATTCAGTACCATGCATCGCCTCCATGAGATTAAATTCCTTACTTAAAGAAATAATAACACTAATAACATTGATACTAATAATTATAATATAAAAGCAAAGATTCAGTAAATAGATACTGAAACTATCAGGTGTGATGATTTATTCAGAGCCAAAAATGTGATACAAAGAATAGCCTATCAAAAGCTAATAGGTAACTAACTAACCAGGAAGGAAAGTGAATACACAAATATACTTACACATTAATACATGCATAACCATATACACATACTCTTCATACATATATAATAATAATAATAATAAGGATTAATAAGAATAGCGCAGCCCCAGCTGTGACCTACATAGTTGCCACATCCAGGGCAAGCATAGCCATTGTCCGCAGGTGGTCGATTTAGATTTTCTTTTCGCCGTCTGCGGCTGTCCTCGGCAGCGGATTTTCTTTTGGTCTCAAATGTGTATCCTGCGGCCTTTGTGAATGACCTCCAGCTTTCTCGTTCGGAGGCCGCATGCAACCAGGTGTTCTATTCTATGTTAGCTACGGCAAGTCGGTCCCTAAGCTGGTCTTTGAAGCGTTTCCGTGGGGCGCTTCTGTTACGTCGACCACCTTTTAGCTCACCAAAAAAGACTGCCTTTGGCATACGTTAGTCTCCCATACGGGATACATGTTCCGTTCTGTTTTCTCGAGGTTTATAGATATCGAAAGAGACGGCAGCGTATGCAAAATCGCTGCAGCGTTCTGGAGATTATGTTCTTTGTGAGCTAGCAGGGCTCAATCATCGACATAGAGAAGCTCCGTTATGACCATCTCCTTTGTTTTCTGTATGGGATAGTAGACGTCGAAGATTGAACACATTGCCGTCAGAACGAAACCGGATGTAGATGCCTTCGTGCAGTCGCTGCCTCATTTGCCCAGCATGACGCCAAAGAAGATAGCGAATAGAGTAGGAGCAAGTACACAACCCTATTTCACGCCATTTTCTATTGAGAATAGGTCAGTGAGGTCACCATTGTGTCTCATCTGGCCTCTTTGTCCCACGTGAAACTGCTTAAGAATGGAAAGGAATGTAGGTGGGCCTGACCAAAATCCTCCACAAACCATCGAGACTGACCTTGGTGAGGTCCACAAAGGCATCGTATAGGCTTATGTTCTGCTCATTGCAGTGTTCTTGTAATTGTCGCAGAACAAATATCATGTCAGGTGTACCTCTACCGGCTCTGAAGCCACATTGGCTTTCAGATAACACCTCGTCCACTAAAGAGTGGGTTAGTCGGTCGAGCAATACTCGAGCAAAAATCTTTCCTGCTACTGACAGAAGTGTAATGCCTCGATAGTTAGAGCAGTGTTTGTATAATTTTTTTTTATTCATTTTTTATTCAGAATTTACTAAGTATAACAAGAAAGAAAGTATTATTGTCCTTCATGGCAGGGCGAGAGTTAATCATCCCATTTTCCCTATATTCTGATAATTTAAAATAATTACTGTGAAATGAAGACAATTCTCGATTTTCACATTTTAAGATATCATTTAATTATTTATTTTTTTGACTGAAGAGATGACATTGCCAACTACACATGAGACACTAGCGTAAGTTCTTGAATTACACATGGCTTTATGGTCTTTGAAGTTCGGTGTCTCTTCTAAGTGAATCACCCGGCCTGTTGTACTCTCAGCTCGTACATATGGTCTATCCAGCCGGGATTCAACTGGATGGGTTTTAGATATCATAGTGGTCTCAAAATTAGCGGGGTACACTTTCCGATATGCGTCAACAAGACAAAAGCTATGGATCACGTCACTAAATAATTTGCTGTTGTTACTTTCCGAAGACCTTTACGGACGCCGAGGACTGTGCTATGTTTGTCTAGAATAGTCTAGATTAGATACTATGAAGTAAAAGTCGCCTCCAAATATAAGACTATCCCCACTATATATATTAAGTGGATTATTAATATATATACAAAGTATTTTAAGGCATCCATGATTTATCGAAGGAAATATTCATATTTTATTGTTATATAAATATTTTATATTTGTTTAAGACTAGATAAATATCTTTTAGCATGCTTGCTATAAATGAAATAGAATGTTACGAAATATGCTAGGACAAATTTGTACAAATACTCCTTCTTCCCTAGTGCTATTAGAGCATGGAATGGGTTGCCTTAGCTAGCCAGAAAAACCAGTGACTTGGCAGAATTTAAGTCATTGGTTAATATGCATGACTAAATGCATGACGCGTAGGACGTAATCATCTTCTTTTTTGAAGTAACGTCTGTATTATATAAGATAAGATAAGATAAGGCTTGTTTTAGAGCCCGAAGAAAGGAGTGCAGTATGTTACGTGGTTCATAGCCCCAGCTGCGACCTAAATATTTTACCACATCCAGAGCAGACATAATCGTTATCCTCCGCTGGTCGATTTAGATTCTCTTTTCGCCGTCTCTAAGTCTATGTTCGACTCCTCGGCAATATATTTTCTTTTGGTCTCAATGTGTATGCTTTGCATTAACAGTGGATGTGCTAACAGAGTAGTTCTGGACTTCATTAAACAACCAAATGACTAGCTCCATAGACTTGCATATACTACTAGACTGGACACCGGAAATAAATTCTTATCCGCGACTGATCGATCGTGAACATTTGGTAGAATGTTGGATCAAGGCGTTGTTTTGTCAAGTAGTTCAAAGAAGTAAAGTTGTGTCTTTTTTTTCAACCCTAACTTATGTAACATATAATTTTATTTTTTAGATGGATGGATACAACTTTCTAAAAAATGTTCACTACATATTTTGTAGTGTTAAAAAGTCTGTCCAGACTAGATATAGTATATATAAGTCTATCTTATATAACACAGACGTTACTTCAAAAAAGAAGATGATTGCGTCCTACGCGTCATGCATTTAGTCATGCATATTAACCAATGACTTAAATTCTGCCAAGTCACTGGTTTTTCTGGCTAGCTCAGGAGTCTATGACTAGCTCACTCAATTTACTAAATTCTAATATAGCAAAAAAAAACATAAGAATGCATTTTTAAAACAAAGCTTATGCAAATAGTAATTTTATCCATTAATTTCAATCAGTCATGACATTAAATTTGTAATAGATGTAGACGAACAACAGTAAATCTGTGCGATAATAATATTTTTACCATTTGTTTTTAGCTTGATTAATACTATCCTATCACTTTTCTCCCCCAAACAGATAGGAGAGGGAAGGGATATCTGGGTGGATTTTTATCGTAATTGGTTTTGAAAAACATAAACCAATAAAGATGAAGTGGGGAACGACATGAATTCAAACTTGCGGCACACGCCCCTCCCCCTTGTGCGACTCGCTAACCACTCTGCTAGTGAGATACTTATGAATAGAGAAGATTGTATAGTTGTATACTGTTTCAGTCTAGATAGAGCGACGACCTATAAAGAGGAATTATTCAGCTTATACCTCTTCAGTCAAATACAATTTCTTTCCCTTAGCAATAACCAATAGGTAGCTAATTGTTGTTGTTTTTTCTTTGGGGGGGGGGGGGTGTTTAGTAATGATTCTTACTGAGTATGCTCAAAGAAACATGCCTATCGTGTGCACACACACACAATGTAAACATTTGTTGAAGAGATTATTCACTTCATATAACCCCTCAATCGCAAATATACAATGATATGAATATGAGTGCGAAGGCTCTGAGTGGCCTTTCACTTGGTTGTACACCACTCACATTTATTTAATTATCATGTTAATATCTTTCAATGGGGATATTTGTATGGTACTTTTAATAATCTTTATTCTTTAAATTAATAAATATGATAAATTAATCATTCTTACTATCTTTGATTAACAAAATCTATAACATCAACACTAACATACATCTATAACATCATCTCTAGCTAGCATCTGTAACAAAACATCTATATCATCATCCCAAGCGACGATAATAGCGTCGGTCGTTTTTGTAAAAGACGATTAAGCGACGATATTGTCGTCGGTGCAGTTAAACATCTTTGTTTCGTTCCTATTCTTGGTTAATATTTTTAAATGCTTACATTCTAAATCTACGTGATTTCCGCTTGCAGAAGAGTTCACTGTTTACTTCCGCCAACATGGTTTTAATATTACAGAGCGATTTAAAAGTCGTCTTTTTTTTGTTGTTTGTTTATGTTTGGAAATGTAGCCCCGCCCCATCTGGAGGGTAGATCTACTAAAACTTGTAGATCTAAATTATATTCGGATCAACATGTAAAGGACCTTATTGATTCAGATAACAGTGATTTTGTTCTATCTTCAGCTATCTTATATAATACAGACGTTACTTCAAAAAAGATGATTACGTCCTACGCGTCATGCATTTAGTCATGCATATTAAACAATGATTTAAATTCTGCCAAGTCACTGGTTTTTCTGGCTAGCTCAGGCAACCCATTCCATGCTCTAATAGCACTAGGGAAGAAGGAGTATTTGTAGAATTTGTCCTAGCATATGGGACGAGGAATGTGCCTTTATTTTTGTGTCTTTCAGAGTATTTTATTAAATTTTGTTTTTGTATTTGAAGATTATGGTTCAGTGTTTTATGTATAATTGCTACTTTACTTTGGAGTCTTCTGTCCTGAAGACTTTCTAAATTTAGTGATTTTACTAATGGTGTTACCCTAGTCAAATGTGAATATTCGTTTGTTATGAATCTCACTGCTCTATTTTGTGTTTGTTCCAGTTTCTTAATGTTTTCTTGAGTTGAGGGGTCCCACACGGTGGATGCATATTCTATTATTGGCCTAACCAAGGTTAAATAACATTTTAGTTTTATGTTCTTATTTGATTTATAAAAATTTCTTTTAATACACCCTAATGCTTTGTTGGATTTTTTTATAGTTTCATCAATATGTGGATTCCATGACAGTTTTTCATTTATTATAACACCTAGGTATTTTGAGTTTTTAGTCTGTGTTACTGGTTTGCCATGAATAAGATAAGTGGACTTAATTTGTTTTAGTTTTTTTGTTACTCTTAACAACTGACATTTTTCTGGGTGGAAAGACATGCTCCAATTTGATTCCCATTTCTGTAATTCATCTAATTCTCTTTGTAAAATATCTGTGTCTTGTTTTGTTTTTATTGTTCTATATATTATGCAATCGTCTGCAAATAATCTGACTTTTGTTCCTGAACTAATGCAATTTGGTAAATCATTTATGTAAATTAAAAATAGTAGTGGACCCAAGACTGTTCCTTGAGGTACACCTGAGTTTACTGTTATTGGTGTTGATTTAGAGCCATTTATTATTACAGTTTGTTCTCTCCCTATCAGAAAATCTTTAATCCACTGATGCAGTGGACCATTAATGCCGAAATATTTTAAAAAATAAAAATAACACTTCAATTTATACACTTGATTTTTTAATATCTAAAAAGAACATTAATTTTCCTTTAATTTATTATCAAAAACATTATTTTTATTAGAACATGTTAGTGCACTACAATGGGATAAAATTAATAATCCGTCAGAACGTTGAAAATAATTACGGAGAGAAAGAGTTAACAAACATCTATATCATCATCTTAACAAACATCTATATCATCATATTTAGCAAATATCTATATCACCATCTTAACAAACATCTATATCACCATCTTAACAAACATCTATATCATCATCTTAACAAACATCTATATCATCATCTTAACAAACATCTAAAATATCACCTTAACAAACATCTATATCATCATCTTAACAAACATGTATATCACCATCTTAACAAACATCTATATCATCACCTTAACAAAAATCTATAACATTATTCTAACAAAAATCTATATCATCACCTTAACAAACATCTATATCATAATCTTAACAAACATCTATATCATCATTTTAACAAACATCTATATCATCATCTTAACAAACATCTATATCATCACCTTTGAAAACATCTATATCCTCACCTTAACAAACATCTATATCATCATCTTAACAAACATATAATCATCATCTTAACAAACATCTATATCATCATCTTAACAAACATCTATATCATTATCTTAACAAACATTTATATCATTACCTTAACAAACATCTATATCATCACCCTAACAAACATCTATATCATCATCTTAACAAACATCTATATCATCCCCCTAACAAACATCTATATCATCATCTTAACAAACATCTATATCCTCACCTTAACAAACATCTATATCATCCCCCTAACAAACATCTATATCATCATCTTAACAAACATCTATATCATCATCTTAACAAACATCTATATCATCATCTTAACAAACATCTATATCATCATCTTAACAAACATCTATATTATCATCTTAAAAAACATCTATATCATAATCTTAACAAACATCTATATCATCATCTTAACAAACATGTATATCATCACCTTAACAAACATCTATATCATCACCTTAACAAAAATCTATATCATTATCTTAACAAACATCTATATCATCACCTTAACAAACATCTATATCATCACCTTAACAAACATCTATATCATCATCTTAACAAACATCTATATCATCATCTTAACAAACATCTATATCATCATATTAACAAACATCTATAACATCATCTTAACAAACATCTATATCATCATCTTAACAAACATCTATATCATCACCTTAACAAACATCTATATCATTATCTTAACAAACATCTATATCATCACCTTAACAAACATCTATATCATCATCTTAACAAACATCTATATCATCATCTTAACAAACATCTATATCATCATCTTAACAAACATCTATATCATCACCTTAACAAACATCTATATCATCATCTTAACAAACATCTATATCATTACCTTAACAAACATCTATATCATCATCTTAACAAACATCTATATCATCATCTTAACAAACATCTATATCATCACCTTAACAAACATCTATATCATCACCTTAACAAACATCTATATCATTATCTTAACAAACATCTATATCATTATCTTAACAAACATCTATATCATCACCTTAACAAACATCTATATCATCATCTTAACAAACATCTATATCATCATCTTAACAAACATCTATATCATCATCTTAACAAACATCTATATCATCACCTTAACAAACATCTATATCATCATCTTAACAAACATCTATATCATCATCTTAACAAACATCTATATCATCACCTTAACAAACATCTATATCATCATCTTAACAAACATTTATATCATCACCTTAACAAACATCTATATCATCACTTTAACAAACATCTATATCATCATCTTAACAAACATCTATATCATCATCTTAACAAACATCTATATCATCACCTTAACAAACATCTATATCATCATCTTAACAAACATCTATATCATCACCTTAACAAACATCTATATCATCATCTTAACAAACATCTATATCATCATCTTAACATACATCTATATCATCACCTTAACAAACATCTATATCATCATCTTAACAAACATCTAGAACATCATCTTAAACAATATCTATAACATCATTTCTAACATCATCTCAAATAAACATCTATAACATCATCTTTAACAACATCTGTAAACATCTGGACAACATCTAGTATGTATCTCAAAGAAAAGCTACTTTATGTAGCCCTACTGACCTCAACACCTGACCTAATGAGTATATCAATAAGTTGGCTTTAGGAAATGACCTGCGCTGCATTATAAATTCTGAAATTTAAAAAAAAAAAGTTAATAATGAAACGAGGGGAGAGAAAAAAAAAACAGGTTAATGAAAGTTGTTTTAATGAGCACGGGTGGCTTCCCTTTCACCACATTATCTGAAGTCTAAAAATGTTTACTTCTGTGACTTCATTATCAAACACAAGTTTCCTACAATACGGCTACTGTCTTGTGGAACATTCATCGGGTTTCTTTTTCTGTGGGGTTATAATTCCTTTGCTCTCGGGGACAGTCGGTAAGATTGGATTGCCCGGTGCTGTAGCTTCAAGAAATTATCGCGCATTCTGAAAAAGACGTGTTCTGGGTGTACACCGAATCGCGAGTGGGTGTGAGAACTTAAAGACTGTGTGTTCGTGTGTTTGTATGGTTCGTCAAGATCTAAAGATTGCGTCAAAACGTAAGCCTACTGGTCCAGTGATTTCGAGTTTCTATTTCCCTATACCATAGCAGTAATCCAGAGACGATGGCGGCGACAGCTGATACAAGTGATAGGGTGCACAGAGATCTTTTTGTCCCATGAGTGGCGAAAACATATACACTGAGGGAATGATTTCAATGTTTTTATTGAGTAATTTTCGTCAAGTGATTGTAATTAGTTGAAATATTATGCTTACTCCAGTGATGAGAATGTATTACATTTAAAAAAACAACAACAGAATTTTACTATACATCTAAATGTTAAAATGATAAAGATTTAAACATCAATAACATCATCTCAAACAAACATCAATAACATCATCTCAAACAAACATCAATAACATCATCTCAAACAAACATCTATAGCATCATCTCTAACAAACATCAATAACATCATCTCAAACAAACATCAATAACATCATCTCAAACAAACATCAATAACATCATCTCAAACAAACATCAATAGCATCATCTCAAACAAACATCTATAGCATTATCTTAACAAACAAATATATCATCATTTAACATATCAGGCACTGTCTTCAAGTCTAAAGATAAAGGAAGATTGCAGTTTTTCACGTGGCCATGCAGTACTAGCTGTGATCTACAGAGTTCGCCACGTAGAGTCCAAACTAAAACTCTTTCCTTCCGGTGATCCGTTTAATTCTTTTGACCGTCTACGGCTGTCTTCAGCAATTGCTTTCACTTTGGTTGTCAATATGTTTTTTGCAGTTTATGCAAGAGAACTTCAGATGCCCATTTCTGAAGCCGTTTGATTCTCGGCGCCGATCTTTGCTACTTAATTATATATAAAAAAAACTTTTTGACAATTTTTGAACGCAAAGTTGTTGGTCTCGCTGATATATTCCTTTGTGAGTGTCCAATTAAGTGTCTGGTCATCAGATTTTGACCAAATAGGAAGGATTATAAGGAATATTTCCAGTAGCCAAGAATAAACAAAAAAAAATAGGGAGTGGTGAACAACCTGAATTCAAACTTGCGGCACACGCCTCTTCGTGCGACTCGCTAACCACTCTGCTAGTGAGATACTTATGACTAGAGAAGAATGCATACATATATAAGCCAAGAATGAGAGATTAATCCGAAGTATATTCTGCAGGTCTGAGTGTGAGTGTCTGAGCAGATTGCTCCTGGTGGTCTGTGTAGCCTCTGAATTTCAGACATTACTTCAGAAGTGAAGTCCTAGCACAAACCTCTAGCAGCACTATAATGGATGGAACCGACCGTCAAAGCCGGATTTAAAGAAGGGCAAGAGAGAGGCAACTACCTCGGGGGATTCCACAAAAGAGGGCAACTGCCCGGGGGATTCCACAAGAGAGGGGCAACTGCCCGGGGATTTTACAAAGGAGGTTTCCCGATAATAATGATTTTTCTATTCACTTTAGGATCTAGATTTCAGCAAAATCATTTTTAAAAAATTTTGTCGAAAATATCTCGCAGTTTTCCAGTCGTTAACGCGAAAATTTAGTTTTTAATAAATTGTATTTGGCTTAAAACAAACAACTACATTCTTTGCTGAAATAATTTTATTCATTTAAAATATTTTTTTCCGTCAAGAAATTTCGGAAAATAATTAGGGACCTCCAGACCTTTCGGTTAAATGTAAGGTCTTGGGACTTTTGTAAGGAAAGTCTGAAACGCGTATCACACAGAAAGACAGCCATCAGAAGTTGAAAATTGGATTGTTCGTTGGTATGCAGATAAGACAATTCTGACGTCTACTGCTCCAAAAAGTGAGATGGACAAATTAAAATGAAAAAAAAAAAAAAAAAAAAAAACCCTCACAATTAGACAAATTTCATTTTATTTCCAATAAACTAACTAGCAAAATATCAGTATTCTCTTGACTCTACAGTCTCTGTCAGCACCTTTAGTCTAGGCCGACACCTGCACTCAGCAACGGCAATGCTAGTCATGTTGATTCAATTGAGCAGCGTAATATTACATTCAATTATGGGGTAAGTTTCCTAACAGAAACAAGCTGCCTATACACTTTTATGTTTCCTAATTGAAAAAACTGTATAGGTAAACAGAATATCTTCTCTTTAATTAAAGTCACGTTGTATTCGTTTCCAATATCAGATATTTTGTTTCTAATTAATATAGATAATAGAAAACTCCATTAAACCTGCACTGCATATGCTGTGGATTGCTAAAAGGTTGTCCGTTTCATCTGTGCATATATGAAAAAAAAAGCCGCCATTGTTGTCCATAGCAACCAGGCGATGCGAGTTATCTTTTCTTGGTTTTCCTGTGGTTTCCCGTTGTTTTTTAAGGCTACATTTTTTAAAACGAGGTAAATAAATCTTTATTATTATAATTATTATTCTGATAATTATTTGTAGTATTGCCATTATTATTATAACTGAAAGGGCTTGTTGGCTGAGTGGTAGAGTGTTTGCTTTCTGAATGATGGGTCTCGGGATCGAATCCTGGAGTTGACATCAGTTTGGACAAAATAAAGACTGTTGGATAACCGTTGGCCACAGAATTAGATGACAGTTAATCATCAACAGATGAGCGTTAATCATATAATCATAAACAAATTAACCATATATCATAAACTGGGAAGTGTACGTGCACATGAGAAACCACAGGCAGAGATATTGACTAGCAAATGACCTCGCCAACCAAACTGGACAGTATACATTTCCCTCCCCCCCTCAAAGAGCAATCTACAATCTTCCAACTAAGAACAGGACACACGCTTTTAAATTATCACCCCTAACAGAATAAATCCGCCTCACCTGCCCCCTCTGTAGACACTGCGCCCACCCCTTACGAAACTGTGAATCATATCCTATTTGAATGTCCCATTGTAGGCAGACCCACCACAGCTCTACATAGCCAACACCCTGTGCCCTGTACGGCAGTGATGAACAACTGATTAAAAAAAAACTGCACACTATTTTTTCCTTGGCACATTTTGTAAAAAAACCAGCAGCTCAGCAGCAAAAAGCCGGCTCAAAAGAAGAAAACACAAAATATGTACATACCTCTGACAAATTTCTGTACATAACGCCTCACAAGTAGGCCTATTCTTCATCTATATAGATATACCCATTATTAATATTCTTATTTCGTGCACATAGTCCTAAACATGTATTTGATTCTACACAAAACTGCTATGTTTCTATTTGAATCTTTTAGCGCAATGTGAACTTTAAATTTTAAAAATATCCCATAATGCTTTGGAAATAAAAAAAGAGCTAATTCTCATGACGAAAGAACGATGACATTTCCCCCCAGATTAAGGGCATTGTTGTCCATAACAACGAGACAATGTGAGTTATCGGTTCATGGCTTAACTTCCTTTAAGCAACTCTTTAAAAATAAATGTCGAAATACTGTAATCACTAAACAAAAGCCGACCAGGGTTTGCTTGTTTGTTTCTCTAGTACCGGTAATAAGAAGCTTCTAGATAAATATTGGTTGTCGCGGAAACAGCGGGACAAATGTTTCATGGAAGTGTCTAGAAGTCAAACAGATTTTCTCAGCAGAATGTATTTGATTTTTACAAAACTCATATCAACTCTGTCTGCTTGTCTGTTTGTCTGTCTGGTACTATTTTTTGTACAAGTTGTTTCTCCCACATCCCTTCTAGGTTCAAGTCGAAACTTTAAACAATTATTTATTCTACCTAACAAAACATAAATCAATTTTTTTTTAAGTAACCAGTTATCTAATTATTTATTGGTAATAAGCTGTTTTTTTTTTTGTTTATTATCGAAAAAGGGAAACAAATGCTACTTATTGAGAGATATGGCTGTATATGTGAAGCTATTTCCCGTATAACATTTTCTGCACGTTTTTTTTTCCCCACTTCTCATTCTCAGATCAACTTAAAATTGTGTACAACTTTTCATAGTCGATATCAATACACGAATCAAGGAACAATTAACCAATTCGTTTTTTCAATCTGTGGTAATTAATTAGCTTTGTATTAGATATATAAAAAATATATATTATTACTATAGTATTTACATATACGGCAGTGATTTAGCTGTTCTTCCCACTTGATAAGCTTTGTTTTTGTTTTTTAAAGATGTATCGTGTTGTAAGAAAAAAAATATATTTATCAGTGCCAGAGAAGAAAGTAAATCTTGTCTGAAGCTTGGCTAGAAAGCGACAACAAATCTGAAATGTTCACTATTAATAGTGAAGCCTAAGACCAAGCCGGCCATGCGTATAGGCAAACTAGGCAGCCTCATTGGGCCTCCGTGGGCCTTGCACAGCACTCAAAGAAACAGTGTTTTTTGGAGAGAAAAAAACACGAAACATGGATCAGACTTCAAACATAGCAGAACTCTTATGTCTATTAGCCTAGCTCTACATCTCTACTTCGATATGAGAAATGTGCTCATATTCGATCACTAGGGAGGAGCTATACAGAGATTAGATAGAGATAGAAGTCTCTACTATGATTCAAAGCGTATTCCCAAATGTTTAGATCTACTTGTTAGACTGCCTATGTTAGAAGACCATTTGTTTCTTCCTTTTGGTGAAATGTCGAAACGTTATTTCTAGTCACGTGATCATGAATCGTCCATAAAACACATTAGTGCTATCGGCGCTCTATAAATTTAAGATATTTGTTGATTTAGATCTTAGATACAGGACGGTTTATAATTCATGGCGTATTTTTCTGTCTTAATTTTTTTTTTCATCTGGAGGCCCCCCCCCCACATTCACTTCGTCTAGGGCCTTCCTATTCGCTAGGGCCTCCAATTACCTAAGGCCGGCCCCGCTACAACAAAATCAGGAGATTGATAAATGAGTTAAACCCACGTCTTAACCTTAAGGCTGCCTGGTCGTAAGTACGCTCTTCGGTCTGCTTTCACGATGGTCTTAAGTTTGAATCCCGTCCACTTCCATCCCCTAGTTGAGACTAGGTCGTAATGAGCTCTTCATTACAGAAGATACGTTCATAACACAAATAAGAGAACAAACTATTCCATTTTGAATGATTTCAAGTTGATCAATCACTGGTCAAGGCATGAGTGAAAAATAATTGATGTACAACAGAATCAGAACTAGGTCCAGATTTATTACAACTGCTTGTTTGGGGCTATTGAGAATTCCATAAGTTCTAGAAAGTTCCCAAAATGTCATAACAATTAAGAGTGCGATTGTTAAAGGACATCAGTTTTAGACTCCAGAAGACCATCAGCACTCTCCGGATTTTTTTCTACACCATAGAGAAAAATTAAACCCAACGTTACCTAGATCCATTTTAAACAAATTCAACGACCAAAACCAAGAAAATCCCCGGCAGCTGATTAATTATTAATACATTAGAGACATTCCGTTGTCAGGAAATCAGTTGAAACATCCCCCCTCCTGGGGGCTGGCCTCCCCCTTTGGAATACGAAGTGAGCGAATTATAGAGTTGAGTGAGTGCCTTGGACTACATTGAAGACTCTCATGTCTCTTGTCGTCTGCTAGCTTTACAAATTGTTGTTTTTAGATATAAAGATTATTACGTCCTAGCCTGAACCTCCCGCGGGGCGGTAGGCGATGGAGGAGGGTAGGGTTCAAACCTGTGACAACCGCCTGAAGCGCATACCTGTTCAATGCCTTATTTAGACTTGAAAACTTTAAAGAACACGCGGTCTTTAGGGCAGATAATGTAAAGGTCATCTATGTCTGTGGCCCACGGTTAACGAGGATGTCATGTGGCCAGCACAACGACCAAACGCCTTTACTTTCCCCAACTAAAGTCAGGTACCCATTAAAGCTGGGTGGACTCAGAGGCTACCAAAGCCCGAAATTAAAATGTCCAGTCTTCACCAGGATTCGAATAGATACCCAGTTAGGAAGCCAAGCGCTTTATCGCTCAGCCACCGCGCCTCTTTTTGAGAAAGGCGCCGTTGGTAAGTCCAGATATTATATATCAGTGCTCATTATTTCTTAGGGGCTCTAAGCTAATGTTTGTGTTGCCTTTTGGTAGATCCGACCCTGTATATTGCACGCCCATGCAGCCACCCGTCTTCTGATTTGTCCTCTTGATTTGGTCAGTTTGTTAATTAAGTTTGTGAAAGTTTTGGCTACTTTACTGATTTATCTTGTGGGGTAAAATAATTGCTATTCAATAGAAAATTATGCCTATATTTTGTTGACATTTTTTTCAGGTGGATTATTGTTATTTTTTTATTATTTTTTTTTTATTTATATCTTTTTTTTACATTTTGATGTGACGATAGCATTGTGACAAATGACAAATCAACAATACAAATAATGATGATGTACAGCTGAACGTCAATACAACAGCATTAGATATCTTTAGATATGGAGGCAAATCCCTAAGTAGCAAGCTTTTTGGTGTATCCGGTGTACAAAAAAAAAAAGGGAATGTTAGTAAGCTGGGGGTTTTTTATTGGAAATAATTTTACCCTTTTCAGCACTGCAGAGTCAAATTTTCCATGTTCCTATGTATGTAGAAGGTATAATAGCTATCTATTGTTAGTTTCAAATATTTAAGCAACGGCCTTATTCTCAACACATTGTATAAAGGGAACTCATTCAACTTATTCCGTCAGATCAGTCAAGTACAATTTATTTCCTTTGTTGGGTACCAAACAAAACAATAATTACCAATAATTAATTAATTAAATGGTTATTTTTTTTATATTTTTTTTTTTTTAGTGTTCTCTTGTTTTGTCAGGTACAAGAAATAATTGTGCAAAGTTTTAATTAGATCCGAGAATCGGTGTGGGGGCCATAACTTTTTACCAGACAAACAGATAGATACATATAACCTTTGTAAAAGAAAAAATAATATATGTATATATATATATATAATATATATATATATATATATATATATATATATATATATATGTAAATGAAAGCAATGCGGAAATCACTGTTGACAACTAAATCATGAAAATTACACTACAAGCTGAAGATTCTAGACATTTTATTTTACAGTACTAAAAAAAAAAAAGCTTTATTTAATGCTTTAGGCTATCAATACTTTTGTATTCTGTACACCGTAAGTACCTTTTATGAAAAACTACTTATAAAAGTGAAATGCCATGAATATGTAAGTTATGTATTTCACATCGGTGTTCGCAAGGACAGTATACAGCAGGGGTTCTCAACATGTGGGTCGCGACAACCTTAGAGGTCGATTGACGATTTGTTAGGGGTCGCCAAAGACCATCGAAAATATGTATTTTTTGTGTCTATTCTTCTATTGCTGTGGGGGGGGGGGGAATCGCGGCAGAGTGGGGGATTCTAAAAAGGGGTCGCCGATCTTAAAAGGTTGAGAACCGCTGGTATAGAGGGACTTCTTATGGTCCGACAGTTACGCTGGGCAGGGCACGTATCCCGTATGGGAGACGAACGTATGCCAAAGGCAGTCTTTTTTTTTTGTGAGCTAAAAGGTGGTCGACGTAACAGAGGCGCCCCACGGAAACACTTCAAAGACCAGCTTAGGCGTCAACTTCCCTTGGCTGGCGTAGAAGAGAGCACCTGGTTGCATGCGGCCTCAGAACGAGACTGCTGGAGGTCACTCACGAAGGCCGCGGGATACACATTTGAGACCAAAAGAAAATCCGCTGCCGAGAACAGACGCAGACAGCGAAAGGAAAATCTAAATCGACCAACCGTGTACAATGGTTATGCTTGCCATGAGTGCGGCAAAATATGTAGGTCACAGTTGGGGTTGCGCAGCCACAGGAAATACTACATTCCTCACTGATCTTCGCACTCGAAGACAAGCCTTATTAATATTATTATTTCATATCGAGTTCTTTGGTGGTTTTGTCTGCGTTTGATTTGGCAAATTATATAGGCCGCAGCTGGGTCTGCGCAGCCTCATAAAACACTGCAATCTTTCTCAAAGAGACAATGTACTATTATTTCTTCGTTTATTCTATTATTTCGTAATCACATTAAGAAGAATGTAAATCATAAAATCAAGTTAGACCACTTCCGTTATCTTTGTAAACTCGCAATAACAACAGATGGCAAGGCTTGATGCCAACTAAGGAAAAAAAAAACATGACACATGAGTAGCTTGCACTCACCTCGCCTTCTCGTATCCGCCATTTTTTTTCCCTTGTCGTCTGCTGAGAACAATGACAGCGTTCATGCACTTCAGTGTCTGCACCTTGAACATATATTATTGTACCAACGTTATCGTAAGCCAGAATAGAATGACTCTTATGAGCATGTGACCTCTCCCACGCCAGGGTTAATTAATTCCAACGTTTCTAATCTCTATGTGTTTTTATTTTTTCTACTTTCAATATAAACATTAAAAAAAGAAAGTTCTAGTATGTCTTATTCCGTATTTTGTGTGTGTGTATTTTTCATCCACCTACGCAAATGAAAAGACTTGAGTCATGAGTTCTGTCAAGATGGTAGGATTTTTATAAGCATTGCCGTGAATCATGTCAGAATCTCGGATTTCGGAAGTCTCCTTTTTACTGATGTACACGATAAACTTTATCATTGTCTTTGGTTGGATTGTCTGTTTGAATTCAGGAGCGGTTATCGTATTTAGTAAACAGAAGCCAGCATTATTAGAAACAATCACGTAGATGAAAAAGGGTCAAGAAGCCCGGCAAAAGGAGGACATGTCCTCCCTTTTTTTTTTGTCTTTCGTCTGGCTGGGTTTGGCCTTATGTATGAGAATGTCCGGCAGCATTTACTGCAATGTCATAATATCAAGCCATCTAATATTTTGTCTCTTCTCGTAGACACTCCAAGACGTTAGTGTGAACTTCTTCTTTTTTTTACTCAGAGCTCTTCCATGTATGAGAACATTTTCTTTAGACCATTCGCTTTCATTGGTCGGTGCGCTAAGTGTACAACAGATAGAGTAAGCATTGTATAAGAAATACTAATAAAAATTATTTTTAAAAAATATGTAATGGAAAGAACTGCACATTTACAGCCATGCCTCTCAATACTGTAATATTTATTTCCCTTTTCTAAGCTCATCAAAATTAATTAATTACTACTAATTAATTATTTAAATGTTGTTTTTTTGTTGTTGTTGTTGTTTTGCGTAATCCATTTTGTTAGGGACGAGAAATAATTGAGCAAAATTTCAGCTTGAACCGAGAATGGAAAGTGGGAGAAATAACGTGTTCAAAATTTTACCCACCCCGACAGTTGGAGGGAGTTGATATAAGCTTTGTACAAAAAAGGAATCGCTGTTGACGAGACCAATCGTTACAGAAGGCCTGAAAACTGACCTGCGACGTCGCGACATGTGGGCAGTTTAGGCCAATAGCTTGCTGCCACGTCACAGGTCGTGGCGCAGTAGAATCTGAAAAACATGTTCGTTTCCATGACTGATACAATTGCATATAACAATGAATCAAGATTTACGTGGCGTATCTCATCAGTTACATTTTCGTGTTGTTTTTCCTTTTTAAGATGTTGTCATTCTTTCTGTCCTCATTCTTATTGTGAAGTTTACCTGTAACCCTAGTTACATATATTGAAATTGTTTTCAAAAGTTTCAATCAACTAGATTTACAACAAGGAATATTCTTTGACAATATGCTTCATCTCTCTCTCTCTCTCTCTTTTTCTCTCATTCTATTATCTTATTTTATCTATCTGTCTAAATATGTAGGGTTTTGTCCCTTAGACAGTTGGTACATAATTTTCCCATACCCATTCTCGAATTAAGTTGAAACAATGATTAATTTGCCTGACAAAACATGAATCAATTAAAATATTGACCAATTAGTCAATTGGTTATTGGTAATTAATTATTTTGTTTGGTGGTTGATAATAATAGTTGTAAGTGCGGAGTTCTTTCCCTTAGATGAACTTTTTTTTTTTTAAGGATTTTCTATATTTAGCTTGTTTAAAATGGTCATACTCGTATTTCGTTTTGTTGTCTAATGTAACAGAAGATGTCATTCGTTTCATTATCATGAATTCATCATCTCTGTATTCATTGATCCAAACATCCGACGTCCTTTAGACCTACATATACTAAAGATTAACAACTATCTATCAAACACACACAGGGGCGGAGACGAGACGAGACAGACAAAGCAAAGAACAAACTGAGATCATTAATTTCGCTGTGTTGTATAAAATTCAAATCATGGAAATCTTGATTCTTTTTATTATTTCAGATGCACCGAATGTTATTACAGTTTATTAAATGGTCTGACGCTGACTTTGTAGTAAATATCTCCAACAGATCTATTTCTAAGCATAGTACAGTCAAAGGAAACAAATAATTGATTACCAAATTGTGTACATGTCTATTACTTTGACTCGATCTTATATAATACAGACGTTACTTCAAAAAAGAAGATGATTACGTCCTACGCGTCATGCATTCAGTCATGCATATTAACCAATGACTTCAATTCTGCCAAGTCACTGGTTTTCCTGGCTAGCTCAGGCAACCCATTCCATGCTCTAATAGCACTAGGGAAGAGTGAGTATTTGTACAAATTTGTCTTTCTGAGTATTTGTTTTAATTTTGTATTTGAAGATTATGGTTCAGTGTTTTATGTATAATTGCTACTTTACTTTTGCGTCTTCTGTACTGAAGGCTTTCTAAATTTAGTGATTTAACTAAAGGTGTTACTCTAGTCAAATGTGAATATTCGTTTGTTATGAATGTCACTGCTTTATTTTGTGTCTGTTCCAGTTTCTAAATGTTTTCTTGATGGCTCTAACGCTTCACTAGAACCTGAGGCTCTCTCTTTCTTTCACCCGGATCTAAATTTGTCTCTTTACCTCGCTCACTAATTATATTTCTTTTTTTTTTCTTTTCTCTCTCGCTCTTTCTCTATTTCTCTCTTTTCTCCACTCACATTTCTCTCTCATTTATTTGACCACTTCTCTTATTCTCTGATAAACTTTTAGTGCTTCACTTTCGTACGATGTGTTATTTCTCTCGCTTTGTTTTCCTTTTTAAAGTTTAGTCTCTCACTAAATCTCTCTTGGCCTTAAAACTCACTTCTCTTATTTATACTTCTCTATTATTCTCTTTCTCCACCTCTCTCTTTTTCTTTTCTCTCTCTCTCGATCACATACTAATTCACTTTGTATCTATCGCTCCATCTCTTTCTAATTTACTAATTTACCCTTTTTCTCTCTCTTTATCTCATTCTTTCTTTTCTCTCTCTTTCTTTCTTTTCTCTCTCTCCCTCTCTCTATAACTCTATTTTTTCTCACCCTCTTTCTCTCTTTTTCTTTTTTTCTCTCTCTTTCTCTCTTTTTCTCTCTCTTTCTCTCTTTTTCTCTCTCTTTCTCTTTCTTTCTCTCTCTTTCTCTCTCTTTCTCTCTTTTTCTCTCTCTTTCTCTCTTTTTCTCTCTCTTTCTTTTTTTCTCTCTCTTTCTCTTTCTCTCTCTTTCTCTCTCTTTCTCTTTCTTTCTCTCTCTTTCTCTCTCTTTCTCTCTTTTTCTCTCTCTTTCTCTCTATTTCTTTGTCACTCTTTCTCTTTCTTTCAATCTTTCTCTCTCTCAGTGTCTCTTCATTATTGTGTATCGCTGCTGCTTTTTTTTTCCCTTCACCCTGTTTCACACACAAATAAACACACACAAATAAACACACACAAATAAACACACACAAATAAACACACACAAATAAACACACACAAATAAACACACACAAATAAACACACACAAATAAACACACACAAATAAACACACACAAATAAACACACACAAATAAACACACACAAATAAACACACACAAATAAACACACACAAATAAACACACACAAATAAACACACACAAATAAACACACACAAATAAACACACACAAATAAACACACACAAATAAACACACACAAATAAACACACAAACACGCACCCACAGAGTGGTACAAACGTCCCCATGCTCAAGTATTGCCTCTAAAAATTGAAATCTTTAAAACGAAAAAACCATAATAACAACAACAACAAAAAAAGAGAATTACAACTCGCCATTCATAAGTTCTCCCCAGACGTATCCCACAATCCTTCAACCCACAATCCACTCTCGCGTCTGCTTCGCGCGTGCCATATCACCGCCCGCGCGCGTGTCGGCGTGGAAAAAAACGAAGAAAAACTCCAACTTGATGGAATCTCCTCACAAATGTAAAACCCGGTATCCGTCACAGTAATAGCTTTTCGAATTTTATATCAAATTTAAAAGTACTTTTCGCACAGCGAACATCGTACTTTCTCATGAAATATTAATTTCTGAAGTCATTCTAAAGTGTCTTTAATTTATTTCCTCTACCATTGTTTCCTTTGTTTCGTTTACTTTGCAATTCAGAAATCTAATTTAAATATATAGTGAACCTGAAGTGGTAGTGTCGAATACAGGTCATTGATTGCTTGCATAATTCTTGCCCTAAACATCATTCGTGGTGCTTTCTACTGCTGGATATAGTGATCACAGTCGAGTGACTTGAACGAATGGTAGTGATACGGATCAACATTGTTTGATTTTATCTGACCAGATCCCAAGCTAAATTAGTGAGTACTCATTCATGTTGTTATCAGCTTATGCTCGAATACATTTATGTATCGCGCCTTAAGGAAAGGCTAAATGTTTCATTTTTTAATACAAAATTTTTGACGGTCTCATCAATGTTTAAGTATTCTTTACATTAAATATTTAGATTAAACAGTACGCGTGCATTAAAAGATGAAGAAATAATTTTGTATAAAGATATCTTCCTTATCTCTATTAATATCCCATAATTTTTTAAGTTTAATGGAGATTTTCACGATAAATTTAACAGTATAAAGGACGCTTCATTCAACTACAATGCTGCCAATTAAAAAAAGAAAGAAAAAAAAGAAAGAAAAAAAAGAAGCCATAATTTTAACGAAATATGACAGCGTTGCCCAGTGTGGAGCCGAACATTCCGGGCTCACATAGGTCTCACCAGCCACATGAGGAGGCACAAAACCCCAGATCACTGGATGACAGAAGTGGTCATCATCGAGCCACGATGGACGAACTATATGTATAAACTTTTATAAACGAATGGATTGAAAAGTGTTAAAAAGTAAGGCACCTTAACACGTCTTCAACTGAATGATACCGGAGTCTACCAAGCATGATTAACATCGCTCCAATGAAGACCATCGAAAAGAAAATGCATGAACACTGACCCGCAACGTCGCAACCTGTGGGCAGTTTAGACCAATAGCTAGTTGCCACGTCGTACTGAACTATGAAGTGGCAACGGGCTATTGGTCTAACTTCCCACAGGTTGTGACGTTGCAGGTCAGTGTTGAGGCCTTCTATAACGAATAGTATCGGTCCAATAACCCCCTAGTGACGTACCATCGTATTGAAATGTTTTCTACAATACAGTAGTTTTTTAAGACGCATCTCTTAATACAGTATCAGTGTATGATTAATTAACGCCTTAACTTAATGTAGAATTTAATGTTGTCTCAATGGTCCTGTGTTCATACCCTGCACGCTGCCATCCCCCGTCGTCCTGCGGCAAGCTTGGACTTTAATTAGATTTTCGTCAACTCTGAAGGAACACACGAAACATGTAAAGCGTTTGACAATCATTTTTAATGTGATTTTTACTTGATTAATATTCAAATTTAGAATGAAAACTAACTAATCAGCTACAGAGTTTGAGAAACGCTGCTCTAATGGAAATAAATGATCAATTTTTTTCCATCAGATCCTCAGAGCTTTCTTTCATCTAATTAACTGAATCCACACTCTAACTAGATCTTGATAGCGTTGTGTGCTGATAGACACCTATATACTTGGTACATCTAGATCTATATCGGTAATGTCATGTCTAGCGAAAAGTAATTTTAATATTGATGTCGGAGATATTGAGGATATGAGAGAAGTAAATCTAGAGAAACTACATCATCAAAAAGTAATTAAAATTCAATGAAAAAAACAACTTATAATTTATATTCTAAGAAAATTAAAAATTCATCTCTTAATTTTCATTGAAAAGAAAACAAACCAGAAAAGTATTAAAAATGTTTTTTTTTTTTTTAAAAACCTTAGCTAAAAGTAAGAACTCTCAATTTTGTAGAAGTTATTTCCATTAATCATTATCAAAATTAAAAAATAATAACCTAATTGACTAATTGGTTAATTTTTTCAATTGATTTATGTTTGTTCGATGCAATAAATAGATGTTTCAATTTCAACTTGATTTCTTAGGTGCGGGAGAAATAACGTGCATAATTAGGTAAAGGGACAAAACCCTTCATTTTTCCCTTGTTATTATCTAACAAAATAATTAATTACCAGTAATTAATTAATTAAATGGCATTTTTTTAAATTAATTAATGTCTTGCAAATGAATAATTGTGCAAAGTTTCAACTTGATCCGAGATTGGGTGTGGGAGAAATAACGTGTACACACTTTTACCAGACACTCAGACAGACAGACGGACAGAGTGAGTAGACATAAGTTTTGTAAAAATAGCTAGTATGGGGATCGAACCCACGCGCTATTAGCGAAACTCTCTAGCAATTGAGTTAATACAACTATGTTTAAATTTTCAGCTGCAAATAAAATGTTCAATTTTCTTTACAACTATGACGAATATGTGATCTAAAAGTAGGGATTATGTTACTTGGTTAATTAGATCTAAGGTTTAGTGCAAATAATTTTTTTTTAAAATTATTTCGGCTTCAGACATCACAACCAACCAGACGACTTTAGTATTACCTCAAATAATCTAAGACTTAGAACTCTTATCTTATATTAGCCCAAGTGGCCGAAAATAATACTACTAATAACCAAAACGTGATGTTGGCTGCTACATTGGACTCCACTTTCCGTTACGTTGTCGTGTGCAAACAAAGACCTCATACAGCACTCTATTTGATCTACTTCCACCAATGTCGTGTGCAAACAAAGACCTCATACAGCACTCTATTTGATCTACTTCCACCAATGTCGTGTGCAAACAAAGACCTCATACAGCACTCTATTTGATCTACTTCCACCAATGTCGTGTGCAAACAAAGACCTCATACAGCACTCTATTTGATCTACTTCCACCAATGTCGTGTGCAAACAAAGACCTCATACAGCACTCTATTTGATCTACTTCCACCAATGTCGTGTGCAAACAAAGACCTCATACAGCACTCTATTTGATCTACTTCCACCAATGTCGTGTGCAAACAAAGACCTCATACAGCACTCTATTTGATCTACTTCCACCAACATGTAAACTTTCACAGGCCGACATTCCGAGCAGGGCCGGCCTCAGATAATTGGAGGCCCTAGGCGAAGTGAATTTGGTGACTCCAAATGAGACAAAAAAAATTAAACATAAACAGCGAAAAAAAAAAAAAATAATAATAAAAAAAAATATGAATATTTTTTAAAACTTGGTGTACTCCAGAAATAACAAGTTTCGCTATTTCTTCTTTTAAAAAAAAATTGTTAAAGTCCAATGCCCTAGGCGGCTACTTAGTTTGCCTATGCTTAAGGCCGGCCCTGTTCCGAGTTGTGTTGGTCTCCTTCAGTCGTAGGATGCGAGGTATAAAAGTGGTAAAGGTCTTGGCTTCCGAATCGGAGAATCCCGGGCTCGAATCCTGGTGAGGACTGTTGTTGTTGTTTTTTTTTTTATTTCGGGATCTTTAGGGTTTCTCTGTCCACCCAGCTCTAATCGGTACATTACTTGGGATGAAAGTAAAGGCGTTTTGTCGTTGTGCTGGCCACATGTTACCCACTTTAAACTTGGATCACAGAAACAGATGCCCCATATACGGCAAGGTCTGAAAGGGGGGAACCTTATTGAACTGAATGGCAAATTATTCTGTGCATCTTTTTCAAAAGCTTTCGTTAACTCACTCTGTCTGTGTGTCTGTCTGGGTGGTAAAATGTTTCAACATGTTTTGTTTTCCTCCCGTTTCCCATTCTCGGATCAAGTTAAAATTTGCACAATTATTCATTAACACTGACAAGCCTATAAAAAACAACAAACAATTAGTTAATTAATTGTTGGGGATTAATTATTTTGTCTGATTTCGAATAAATGCTACTTAATAAGAGATGGATATATATATATATATATATATATATATATATGAATTTAGTCCCATTGTTACGTTAAGACACGTCTTTCTCCTATTCCCATTCTCAGATCAAGTTGAAATTTGGCATAATTATTCATAGTCGATAACAATATACGAAACAATTCCAAAAAACAATAATTTAGAACTAATTTATTACATTTGTTTTATATAGCAGAAAGGGAGCTAAAACCTGTAATTTTCATATAAATGCCAGTAATTAGCGGTTATTACCCATTAGATAAGCTTTGGTTTTAAAAATTTATTATTTTCTAATCCTTGTTTTCTTGATATAATATATGACGTGTGCTTCGTAGATTGTATTAGTCGAGCCACTTAAAGCGAAGTATCTTATAACACCTGTTCAAATTCTTCGCTACCCTGTGAAAATTAGTGATAGATGGTCTGCCTACATTTTAATGTCTTCCATCTATTCCCAGTTTGCAATACATCTTGCTCTTCCACCTGGTACCAAGATTATAATTTATATATAATATAATATATATAATTTAGATATTCCCAAAGATTGATGCTTTCATTTGATAAAGTCTATGATTTGTTGACATGCTGACGTAGTAGGGTGTACAATTTGTCTATAGAAAAAAAAAACATGTTGAAAATATTCTATGGCCTCCTTCAGTCGCAAAGCGACTATGGATCATCTCGGTGAGATGAATGCCTGGGCATTAGTTGTGGTCGGAACGATGTCGCCCACACATCAGTTCCCCCCCCCTCCTCTCCACGCTGCTGATGTATCCAAAGGAACGGCAGTGCCGATACAGTTTGGGGTCAGCGGCGTCGCAGATTCTGCCAGAGTGTAGCACTGGGTGCTGAAAACTGTCTTAGGGTCGCCAGCTCCTGATTTTTCCTCAGGGTTGACTCCCGAAGCCTTTCCCATGATTGGGTATTGCTGCAAGGCAACAGAGGTTTGAATTCAGAGTTTTCCTTCTCCTAGGTGGGTAGCCAGCCATGGCTAATGAGCCCCTTTATTTTTTTCATGTCATACTTCTGGCTCCATCCTCTTTGACGCAAAATAAACCACTAAATTCTTACGTTTCACTGCATAATACGCCAAAAAGCGATTTGTGTCCAAATATTTCCAGCCGAAATAGTTGAGGTCATGAATTTGGTAATCATGATTGTCAACAGCAACTTATCAAAAGCACTCTACCATCGTCAGTTTAAAGAATTCTTCACGAAATGGAGACTCAGTATTCCGACCTCGTTCTGTGCAATAAAGTGCGAAGGCTTTCCAAAGGTATAGTGTTCAAACGTTTGCTTTGTGCTTGAATAAATTAAATACATCCCTAAATGAAAAAGTCATCCATCACCCTGAATGGACCTCATTCACCAATTGTAAATAAACACATTTAGCCACGTCATAATATTGACAAAAACAATAAAAATACGTATCATGTGATAGCCACTATGAATTGTATAATTTGTATAGAAGATATATAGAATCACGAGGCTAAATGTTGTTTGTTTACGATTGGTGGTGAATGAGGTCCATTAGAGAACCATTGGTTGCAAGCATTTTACTTTATGGTTGATATAACAGTGAAGTCAAATGAGCTGAATCTAAAACTGCAAGGAAAAGGAAAAACAGCCGATGTTTTGGTAGAAGAATTGGTTTGTTATGGAGAAAAGAATTATTCTTTTTTGCAGTAGATATTCAGAGCGGTCAGTTACATCATTTTCAATTGGTAAAGCAATTTTGCGATAAAACCAGGTCAACTGTGGACACGCATTACTTCAGCACAGTTATTTAAAAAAATGAAAGATGAATTAGCTGACAGTTTGAGCAGTTCAAAACAAACAAAACGATTGCAACTTTTAAGAAAAATCCTCTCAATACGAATAGCCTCTGAAGCCTCAGCACGTGGGAAAACACCATGACGCCTCCATTTCTTCGGCACTATAAAATGCGTCGACGAAGCCTCTAATGCCTCGGTACGTTAAAAATCAAAAGGCGCCTCTACGTCCTCGGCACTATGAAATGCCCGTTAAAGTCGTTTGTTATCAGAAAATGTTTTATTTGGTATAGAACTCTAGGGGAAAGCATGCTCTTTTTATATAACACAAAATTAAGTTTATAAAATTACGCATCAACGATAGTATCGTCAATTAGGAGGGAAAGAGTTAACTTGTCGTTAAATTCTATGTAAAACCTTACAGGTAACTAGCCTAGATTTGCCCTGAAGCCTGTTCTGGGACCTGACTATCAAGATTAGTAGTTTTCTTCCATCTGAAGGTCACCAAAGGGAGTGTATTCAAATGTACTCCAATGCACGTTCAGACCAGGTCGCCAGGGCGTCAATGTGCGTCACATTTCTCGCAGCACGCTCTGATCTCACCCTCCCCCCCCCCCACCACCAATGGGGTTACAGAGAGAGAGAGAGAAATAAGGGAGGGAAAAATAGGAAAAAAGAGAGAAAAATGAGACGTGAGCAAAAACAAATATATAACTTTATACAGATTTGTAAATAAAATTCCAAACCTCTATTTGACTATTAAAACTGAGTTGTAGAACTTTTAATTAAAAAAAATATATTAATACTCATTCATTTTGTTTTTACCAAATAAAAAACAATATTTAAATATAGTTTGACATTTGCTTTCTTTATTGAAAAGTCGGATCCTTCGTAAGTAAATATAAACTGACGCACATTTACATGCTCATACAGTAGAACGTCGTTTATCCGAACGTTTATTATCCGGAGCGTCAAATATCCAGACCATTTTTTTTTTTTTTTTTTTATCAACCACATGTACTGTGATGCACATATACTGTATGAATACGAAAAATAAGTGATTATTTTCCACAATAAAGGTAAAATTGCGACATTTGTCACCTATTTTGCTCGTTCTTCACGCACGTGTCCCGCATGTGATGATTTTCAATATTCGTATAGTGTCCGGTTGCATATACTGCATGGATCGCTTCGGTTTTCGGTTATCCGAACAATCGCGTATCCGAACGGTGTCCGGTCCCAATTGAGTCGGATAAACGACGTTCTACTGTAATCCTGAAAAGAAAAGGTGTAACCCAAAGGAGTTGATTCTTCGAATCAGTACGTTCATTTGACATATCGATGTTCTTATAGCCCAGTTGTAAACTGAAAACATCTCTTACAGAAACCTTAAAACCTGTAGTGTAAGACAGCTTTGACAAATGGTGTTGGCTAACAAGTGATCTCAATTCATAATTCAAGGACCTCGCTTTAAGGTGCACCGATGGGGAGCAGTAGTTTTTTTTTTTCGTGCGATTGTTTACTGAGATTGAAATCATTAAATAATTGTCTGTAGGGACTTACACTCAGCACATACATCGTCTTCTGTCAGTTGTAAAAAAAAAAACAAAAAAAACAACAACTTAGTAAATTCCAATAATGGATATAATGTCTAGATACCGGATGACCCATTTTGTAGGCATACTATTCAAACCCAGCAATACAGTCCAGAGACAGAACGAACGACAATCATAGGAACTACTTGCGAATGTGCAGTGGCGTAGCTAGGAAATTGTCATCATTTTGTGGGCAAGGGGAAGCTTGACCTCCTTGGGGGCCCTTTCATTTTGCTTCATATTTAATATTTAAATGAGTGGGGGGGGGGCCTCCACGCACACCTTGGCGGTCAGCTACGTCCCACTAAGTCACGAGTCCGTTTTATTTTTTCCTCCGCCACTGTACTAGCACCCTGACCCGTACCCTAATCCCACAGCATTAACAGCCAACCCATGGGGCCGCCTATCATCACCGCGAGGAACAGAGAGTTGGGATCATGTCAGTGCTGGAAGTTCATCTCCTTCAGACAGATACTTAATCCAAGATCAATGCTAGATGTCTCAATGCTTGCATTGATGTCTTCGTTAATCGTTCAAACAGACACTGACATGAACTTTCACACGTAAATGTGCTATGGAGTGTGTGCGCGTGTTTAGGATGTAGCTGTAAGGAAGTTGAGCGGATGTTTTGGTTGTGTAGGCGAAGAGTTTCTGATGAAACTATTAGGTGGTTTGTCGTAATTCAAGTTATTGATTGTTCGGCCTTTTGCCTGTGTTATTGGATTATGTATTGCGTTAAGTGTTACCTCCATTTTCTGGTTGATTCGCATTAGACACCTCGGAAGAGCCTAACACAAGTTGAGTGTGTTAGGCCAAAATTTTTGGTTGATTCGCATTAGACACCTCAGAAGAGCCTAACACAAGTTAGTGTTACCTCCATTTTTTGGTTGATTCGCATTAGACTACTCGGAGGAGCCTAACACAAGTTAGTTGCGAAAAGTAAAAACGTTGCTTTTTTTTTAAATGTTTTTGTTTTACAAGTTTCGGGTGTTCCTTCAGATTTGAAGATAATTTCAGCCCTGCTTAAACCTCACTCAAGACGACGGGGGTTCGCAGCGTGGGGAAGGGGGGTATGTAACCGGAGCATTAGGACCATCCGAACGACAGTCCAGTACGCATACCTCTCGACACAGAATGAATGGACGCGGATAATTAAGTTGTGTTGTTTTCTAGAAGGCGAAACTATTTTAAGATAGATCAAGATATGAACATTACACAAATAAAAAGAAAGAAACCTATTATAGCCATATTTCCCATTTTCTATTAGGGCATTTGGTTGTATTTTTATCTACTATATTTTTGTTACGAAATAATGGAAGCAGACATTAATATCTAATGTACAGGACTTTCTAAGATTGTTATTTTAAAAAAAATATTTTTTTTTGCTACTTGGTTTATTCAGATTATGCTTTCACTTACAATAACACACAAGACAAACATGTTACGCATCCACGTCCAGACCATATGAAACTGTTGAGCAGTCAAGATTGTTGAGAAATAGTACATAGTTCATCATCATTTACATTGTTATGTAACCCCTGTAGTTGGATTAGTTAATCAGGACAGGACTATAAGCAAGATATCAGAACAATATCAGGTATTCGTATTTTGCACATAAAAAATGTTTTAAATTTAACACATTATCATCTATATTCGATATTCGAAAAATTAGAATGCTATAAATACACCTACATTTATTTACAAATTAAGGTCTAATAAATTTGCATAAAATATTGTTTGAACTATGAATATATGAAACCAGATGAGGCCTTAGAAAATCAGGAGGCCGCGACAACCCTGCTATTATTTATAAGTTATAATGGTTTAAGTTAATAATCTACACCTAGAATTAGCACGGGGCGTTTGAAACATTGCGGCCGCATGGTTTTTTATCCAACTCACGATATAAAATTTCACAATTAAAGAGAGAGTTTAATTGAACAAAGCAAATACTCACGTCACAGTCTCTTAACATGAAATGATGCGATGCAGTGAACATTAGTAATGAGAGCCCTATTGTGGGCCCCAATGAGAGTCCAATGAGAGCCACAATGAGGGCCCCAACTTCATAATTTGAATGAGCCATGTCTAGGTCTCGCTCTTGACTTATCGGGGATCCATTCAGTATCGCGGTACCATGCAGTAAATAAGGGCCTGGCGAGAAAGTATCGCCTCTAAGTATGCTCTGGAACGGTCAATACACAGGCCAAGCCCAGACCGATAAACGCGTGTGGCTATTACTGTAGAAGAGACCAGGTCTAGACTTAGATCAGTAAGATTACAG
The DNA here is from genome assembly GCA_036873155.1 of Biomphalaria sudanica. Classification (NCBI taxonomy): domain Eukaryota; kingdom Metazoa; phylum Mollusca; class Gastropoda; family Planorbidae; genus Biomphalaria; species Biomphalaria sudanica. The sequence continues at coordinate 1,135,968 of JAZGLO010000174.1, read as the reverse complement.
ATGATGAAGTGAGAAGCTATGAGGTTGCTGTCTATTGGTTCTCCAAACAATCCATACATCATTGACCACAGCCAGCCGGTACCCCCCTTAAAGAAAAATAGTTTCTTTAGGCTATCCCAAGTCTTCTATTATATCAATATTCTTATGGACTTAAAGCTCAATTGAAGTAAAAGACTTATCTGATACGCGAACCAGACAAGTAATGTGTTTCCCTTCTCTTAATTGTTAGAACTTTTTTTGGTCTCAAATTTCGTAAATTCCGTATTAACGTTTTCTCATAATTGATATAAATTATACTGTTTTCTTATCTTATCTTATATAATACAGACGTTACTTCAAAAAAGAAGATGATTACCTCCTACGCGTCATGCTTTCAGTCATGCATATTAACCAATGACTTAAATTCTGCTAAGTCACTGGTCTTCCTGGCTAGCTCAGGCAACCCATTCCATGCTCTAATAGCACTAGAGAAGAAGGAGTATTTGTACAAATTCGTCATAGAATATGGAACGAGGAATGTGCCTTTGATCTTTGTGTCTTTCTGAGTATTTTATTAAATTTTGTTTTTGTATTTGAAGATTATGGTTCAGTGTTTTATGTATAATTGCTACTTTACTTATGAGTCTTCTGTCCTGAAAGCTTTCTAAATTTAGTGATTTTACTAAAGGTTTTAGTCCAGACAAATGTGAATATTCATTTGTTATAAATGTTTTATTCATGTGTATTACGAATCTATCTGGTGTCATGAAGGCAGATCGGTAAAGCGTTTGGCTTCCGAACCGGTGTACCAGGTTCGAATTCTGGTGAAGATTGAGATTTTTAATTTCGGGATCTTTGGGTGCCTCTGAGTCCACCCAGCTCTTATGGGTACCTGACACTAGTTGGGGAAAAGTAAAGGCAATTGGTCGTTGTGCTGGCCACATGACACCTTCGTTAACCGTGGGCCACAGAAGCAGATGACCTTTACATCATCTGCCCTGTAGATTGCAATGCCTGAAAGGGGAACATTACATTATTACGATCTATCTAGATTGTTATTGTTAATTGTTGAATACGTCAAGACCATTTCGTTAAAAAAGGCCACAACACTGGCCAGCTGCGTCACAACCTGTGGACAGTTTATACCAATAGCTCGTACAGACACGTGGCATTGAGCTATTGGTCTAAACGGCCCACAGGATTTGACCTTTCAGGTCAGTGTTCAGGCCTTCTATGACGATTGGTGTCGAATAACTTGGCTTGTGCACAAACTTCTAAACCACTACCGAAGTAACCGAACAAAGATGAAAATGACTATATATTTCAAGATAGGAAAATTACGCGCGTGTATTGGTAACATGAAAGTATGTGGGTGATATCTGTTTACATGTATGCAACACATATCAAGCGATCCAATCACATTTTTTTTTTAAATTGTAACAAGAAAAATGGAAAGATGGTCGAAATGGCATGGATAAAATATGAAAATCTTGAAAGAGAGAGAGAGAGATAAAAAAAAAAGAGAGAGATTGTAGAAGGGCAAAATGAGCGAGAGAGTAGAAAGAGATAGAGGGAGGAGGGCAGAATGAGCGAGAGAGTAGAAAGAGATAGAGGGAGGAGGGCAAAACGAGCGAGAGTGTAGAAAGAGATAGAGGGAGGAGGGCAGAATGAGCGAGAGAGTAGAAAGAGATAGAGGGAGGAGGGCAAAATGAGCGAGGGAGTAGAAAGAGATAGAGGGAGGAGGGCAAAATGAGCGAGAGAGTAGAAAGAGATAGAGGGGGAAGGGCGAAATGAGCGAGAGAGTAGAAAGAGATAGAGGGAGGAGGGCAAAATGAGCGAGAGAGTAGAAAGAGATAGAGGGAGGAGGGCAAAATGAGCGAGAGAGTAGAAAGAGATAGAGGGGGGAGGGCAAAATGAGCGAGAGAGTAGAAAGAGATAGAGGGAGGAGGGCAAAATGAGCGAGAGAGTAGAAAGAGATATAGGGGGGAGGGCAAAATGAGCGAGAGAGTAGAAAGAGATAGAGGGAGGAGGGCACAATGAGCGAGAGAGTAGAAAGAGATAGAGGGAGGAGGGCAAAATGAGCGAGAGAGTAAAAAGAGATAGAGGGAGGAGGGCAAAATGAGCGAGAGAGTAGAAAGAGATAGAGGGAGGAGGGCAAAATGAGCGAGAGAGTAGAAAGAGATAGAGGAAGGAGGGCAAAATGAACGAGAGAGTAGAAAGAGATAGAGGGAGGAGGGCAAAATGAGCGAGAGAGTAGAAAGAGATAGAGGGAGGAGGGCAAAATGAGCGAGAGAATAGAAAGAGATAGAGGGAGGAGGGCAAAATGAGCGAGAGAGTAGAAAGAGATAGAGGGAAGAGGGCAAAATGAGCGAGAGAGTAGAAAGAGATAGAGGGGGGAGGGCAAAATGAGCGAGAGAGTAGAAAGAGATAGAGGGAGGAGGGCAAAATGAGCGAGAGAGTAGAAAGAGATAGAGGGAGGAGGGCAAAATGAGCGAGAGAGTAGAAAGAGATAGAGGGGGGAGGGCAAAATGAGCGAGAGAGTAGAAAGAGATAGAGGGGGGAGGGCAAAATGAGCGAGAGAGTAGAAAGAGATAGAGGGAGGAGGGCAAAATGAGCGAGAGAGTAGAAAGAGATAGAGGGGGGAGGGCAAAATGAGCGAGAGAGTAGAAAAAGATAGAGGGAGGAAGGCAAAATGAGCGAGAGAGTAGAAAGAGATAGAGGGAGGAGGGCAAAATGAGCGAGAGAGTAGAAAGAGATAGAGGGAGGAGGGCAAAATGAGCGAGAGAGTAGAAAGAGATAGAGGGAGGAGGGCAAAATGAGCGAGAGAGTAGAAAGAGATAGAGGGAGGAGGGCAAAATGAGCGAGAGAGTAGAAAGAGATAGAGGGAGGAGAGCAAAATGAGCGAGAGAGTAGAAAGAGATAGAGGGAGGAGGGCAGAATGAGCGAGAGAGTAGAAAGAGATAGAGGGAGGAAGGCAGAATGAGCGAGAGAGTAGAAAGAGATAGAGGGAGGAGGGCAGAATGAGCGAGAGAGTAGAAAGAGATAGAGGGAGGAGGGCAAAATGAGCGAGAGAGTAGAAAGAGATAGAGGGAGGAGGGCAAAATGAGCGAGAGAGTAGAAAGAGATAGAGGGAGGAGGGCAAAATGAGCGAGAGAGTAGAAAGAGATAGAGGGAGGAGGGCAGAATGAGCGAGAGAGTAGAAAGAGATAGAGGGAGGAGGGCAGAATGAGCGAGAGAGTAGAAAGAGATAGAGGGAGGAGGGCAAAATGAGCGAGAGAGTAGAAAGAGATAGAGGGGGAAGGGCGAAATGAGCGAGAGAGTAGAAAGAGATAGAGGGAGGAGGGCAAAATGAGCGAGAGAGTAGAAAGAGATAGAGGGAGGAGGGCAAAATGAGCGAGAGAGTAGAAAGAGATAGAGGGGGGAGGGCAAAATGAGCGAGAGAGTAGAAAGAGATAGAGGGAGGAGGGCAAAATGAGCGAGAGAGTAGAAAGAGATAGAGGGGGGAGGGCGAAATGAGCGAGAGAGTAGAAAGAGATAGAGGGAGGAGGGCACAATGAGCGAGAGAGTAGAAAGAGATAGAGGGAGGAGGGCAAAATGAGCGAGAGAGTAGAAAGAGATAGAGGGAGGAGGGCACAATGAGCGAGAGAGTAGAAAGAGATAGAGGGAGGAGGGCAAAATGAGCGAGAGAGTAGAAAGAGATAGAGGAAAGAGGGCAAAATGAACGAGAGAGTAGAAAGAGATAGAGGGAGAAGGGCAAAATGAGCGAGAGAGTAGAAAGAGATAGAGGGAGGAGGGCAAAATGAGCGAGAGAATAGAAAGAGATAGAGGGAGGAGGGCAAAATGAGCGAGAGAGTAGAAAGAGATAGAGGGAGGAGGGCAAAATGAGCGAGAGAGTAGAAAGAGATATGGGGGGGGGGGCAAATTGAGCGAGAGAGTAGAAAGAGATAGAGGGAGGAGGGCAAAATGAGCGAGAGAGTAGAAAGAGATAGAGGGAGGAGGGCAAAATGAGCGAGAGAGTAGAAAGAGATAGAGGGAGGAGGGCAGAATGAGCGAGAGAGTAGAAAGAGATAGAGGGGGGAGGGCAAAATGAGCGAGAGAGTAGAAAGAGATAGAGGGAGGAGGGCAAAATGAGCGAGAGAGTAGAAAGAGATAGAGGGGGGAGGGCAAAATGAGCGAGAGAGTAGAAAAAGATAGAGGGAGGAAGGCAAAATGAGCGAGAGAGTAGAAAGAGATAGAGGGAGGAGGGCAAAATGAGCGAGAGAGTAGAAAGAGATAGAGGGAGGAGGGCAAAATGAGCGAGAGAGTAGAAAGAGATAGAGGGAGGAGGGCAAAATGAGCGAGAGAGTAGAAAGAGATAGAGGGGGGAGGGCAAAATGAGCGAGAGAGTAGAAAGAGATAGAGGGGGGAGGGCAAAATGAGCGAGAGAGTAGAAAGAGATAGAGGGAGGAGGGCAAAATGAGCGAGAGAGTAGAAAGAGATAGAGGGGGGAGGGCAAAATGAGCGAGAGAGTAGAAAAAGATAGAGGGAGGAAGGCAAAATGAGCGAGAGAGTAGAAAGAGATAGAGGGAGGAGGGCAAAATGAGCGAGAGAGTAGAAAGAGATAGAGGGAGGAGGGCAAAATGAGCGAGAGAGTAGAAAGAGATAGAGGGAGGAGGGCAAAATGAGCGAGAGAGTAGAAAGAGATAGAGGGAGGAGGGCAAAATGAGCGAGAGAGTAGAAAGAGATAGAGGGAGGAGGGCAAAATGAGCGAGAGAGTAGAAAGAGATAGAGGGAGGAGAGCAAAATGAGCGAGAGAGTAGAAAGAGATAGAGGGAGGAGGGCAGAATGAGCGAGAGAGTAGAAAGAGATAGAGGGAGGAGGGCAGAATGAGCGAGAGAGTAGAAAGAGATAGAGGGAGGAGGGCAGAATGAGCGAGAGAGTAGAAAGAGATAGAGGGAGGAGGGCAAAATGAGCGAGAGAGTAGAAAGAGATAGAGGGGGGAGGGCAAAATGAGCGAGAGAGTAGAAAGAGATAGAGGGGGGAGGGCAAAATGAGCGAGAGAGTAGAAAGAGATAGAGGGAGGAGGGCAGAATGAGCGAGAGAGTAGAAAGAGATAGAGGGAGGAGGGCAGAATGAGCGAGAGAGTAGAAAGAGATAGAGGGAGGAGGGCAGAATGAGCGAGAAAGTAGAAAGAGATAGAGGGAGGAGGGCAGAATGAGCGAGAGAGTAGAAAGAGATAGAGGGAGGAGGGCAAAAGGAGCGAGAGAGTAGAAAGAGATAGAGGGAGGAGGGCAGAATGAGCGAGAGAGTAGAAAGAGATAGAGGGAGGAGGGCGGAATGAGCGAGAGAGTAGAAAGAGATAGAGGGAGGAGGGCAAAAACAGCGAGAGAGTAGAAAGAGATATAGGGAGGAGGGCAGAATGAGCGAGAGAGTAGAAAGAGATAGAGGGAGGAGGGCAGAATGAGCGAGAGAGTAGAAAGAGATAGAGGGAGGAGGGCAGAATGAGCGAGAGAGTAGAAAGAGATAGAGGGAGGAGGGCAGAATGAGCGAGAGAGTAGAAAGAGATAGAGGGAGGAGGGCAAAATGAGCGAGAGAGTAGAAAGAGATAGAGGGAGGAGGGCAAAATGAGCGAGAGAGTAGAAAGAGATAGAGGGAGGTGGGCAGAATGAGCGAGAGAGTAGAAAGAGATAGAGGGAGGAGGGCAGAATGAGCGAGAGAGTAGAAAGAGATAGAGGGAGGAGGGCAAAATGAGCGAGAGAGTAGAAAGAGATAGAGGGAGGAGGGCAGAATGAGCGAGAGAGTAGAAAGAGATAGAGGGAGGAGGGCAAAATGAGCGAGAGAGTAGAAAGAGATAGAGGGAGGAGGGCAAAATGAGCGAGAGAGTAGAAAGAGATAGAGGGAGGAGGGCAGAATGAGCGAGAGAGTAGAAAGAGATAGAGGGGGAAGGACAAAAATATAAGACAAGCAAAGCGAGAAAGAGACAGAGCGACTCCGCAAGCTCTGTCCAACAGCAGGGACACGCTTATTGCCCTTGTTTCTCCACTATTTCTCTATCAAGATTCATAACAAAACGAGCTGGCAAGCATCAGGAAAGTTTTCTTTCTTTGAAGTAAACAACACATTTACATAGGAACCATTTCCACCACCCTTTCCAGCGCCCACCTTTCTCCCTCTGTTTGTATCTAGGGTATACAAAACACACAAGTCTAATTAATCAAGGGCGATAAACGCCACCTCACCGGTCTACGTAAGTGATTACGGGCCCTGAATTGCAACCATAATTAGAATAGTTTAGTATTGATCCCCTTACTGTAGTACTACTAAAACTCAGTCGAGATTTTCGATACTATTTTTGTTTCGCTCCGCCTGCTTTGCTCAATGGCTACCATCACTATATACATTGTTTGGTCGGTTAGTTTATTCGTTATATAGGCCTAACCTAGACTGGAACTCCTTACATAGACCTAGTGAAGGCTGGAATCTAATATTAAACGGACCTTACCCAGACTGGAACTCCTTACATAGACCAAGTGAAGGCTGGAATCTAATATTAAACGGACCTTACCCAGACTAGAACTCCTTACATAGACCTAGTGAAGGCTGGAATCTAATATTAAACGAACCTTACCCAGACTGGAACTCCTTACATAGACCTAGTGAAGGCTGGAATCTAATATTAAACGGACCTTACCCAGACTGGAACTCCTTACATAGACCTAGTGAAGGCTGGAATCTAATATTAAACGGACCTTACCCAGACTGGAACTCCTTACATAGACCAAGTGAAGGCTGGAATCTAATATTAAACGGACATTACCCAGACTAGAACTCCTTACATAGACCTAGTGAAGGCTGGAATCTAATATTAAACGGACCTTACCCAGACTGGAACTCCTTACATAGACCTAGTGAAGGCTGGAATCTAATATTAAACGGACCTTACCCAGACTGGAACTCATTACATAGACCTAGTGAAGGCTGGAATCTAATATTAAACGGACCTTATCCAGACTGGAACTCCTTACATAGACCTAGTGAAGGCTGGAATCTAATATTAAACGGACCTTACCCAGACTGGAACTCCTGACATAGACTTAGTTAAGGCTGGAATCTAATATTAAACGGACCTTACCCAGACTGGAACTCATTATATAGACCTAGTGAAGGCTGGAATCTAATATTAAACGGACCTTACCCAGACTGGAACTCCTTACATAGACCTAGTGAAGGCTGGAATCTAATATTAAACGGACCTTACCCAGACTGGAACTCTATACATAGACCTAGTGAAGGCTGGAATCTAATATTAAACGGACCTTACCCAGACTGGAACTCCTTACATAGACCTAGTGAAGGCTGGAATCTAATATTAAACGAACCTTACCCAGACTGGAACTCCTTACATAGACCTAGTGAAGGCTGGAATCTAATATTAAACGGACCTTACCCAGACTGGAACTCCTTACATAGACCTAGTGAAGGCTGGAATCTAATATTAAACGGACCTTACCCAGACTGGAACTCCTGACATAGACTTAGTTAAGGCTGGAATCTAATATTAAACGGACCTTACCCAGACTGGAACTCCTGACATAGACTTAGTTAAGGCTGGAATCTAATATTAAACGAACCTTACCCAGACTGGAACTCCTTACATAGACCTAGTGAAGGCTGGAATCTAATATTAAACGGACCTTACCCAGACTGGAACTCCTTACATAGACCTAGTGAAGGCTGGAATCTAATATTAAACGGACCTTACCCAGACTGGAACTCCTGACATAGACTTAGTTAAGGCTGGAATCTAATATTAAACGGACCTTACCCAGACTGGAACTCCTTACATAGACCTAGTGAAGGCTGGAATCTAATATTAAACGGACCTTACCCAGACTGGAACTCCTTACATAGACCTAGTGAAGGCTGGAATCTAATATTAAACGGACCTTACCCAGACTGGAACTCCTTACATAGACCTAGTGAAGGCTTTAATCTAATATTAAACGGACCTTACCCAGACTGGAACTCCTTACATAGACCTAGTGAAGGCTGGAATCTAATATTAAACGGACCTTACCCAGACTGGAACTCCTTACATAGACCTAGTGAAGGCTGGAATCTAATATTAAACGGACCTTACCCAGACTGGAACTCCTGACATAGACTTAGTTAAGGCTGGAATCTAATATTAAACGGACCTTACCCAGACTGGAACTCCTTACATAGACCTAGTGAAGGCTTTAATCTAATATTAAACGGACCTTACCCAGACTGGAACTCCTTACATAGACCTAGTGAAGGCTGGAATCTAATATTAAACGGACCTTACCCAGACTGGAACTCCTGACATAGACTTAGTTAAGGCTGGAATCTAATATTAAACGGACCTTACCCAGACTGGAACTCCTGACATAGACTTAGTTAAGGCTGGAATCTAATATTAAACGGACCTTACCCAGACTGGAACTCCTGACATAGACTTAGTTAAGGCTGGAATCTAATATTAAACGGACCTTACCCAGACTGGAACTCATTATATAGACCTAGTGAAGGCTGGAATCTAATATTAAACGGACCTTACCCAGACTGGAACTCCTTACATAGACCTAGTGAAGGCTGGAATCTTATATTAAACGGACCTTACCCAGACTGGAACTCCTTATATAGACCTAGTGAAGGCTGGAATCTAATATTAAACGGACCTTACCCAGACTGGAACTCCTTACATAGACCTAGTGAAGGCTGGAATCTAATATTAAACGAACCTTACCCAGACTGGAACTCCTTACATAGACCTAGTGAAGGCTGGAATCTAATATTAAACGGACCTTACCCAGACTGGAACTCCTTACATAGACCTAGTGAAGGCTGGAATCTAATATTAAACGAACCTTACCCAGACTGGAATTCATTACATAGACCTAGTGAAGGCTGGAATCTAATATTAAACGGACCTTACCCAGACTGGAACTCATTATATAGACCTATTTTATACTGAAAATCATTACGTAGTCCTAGCCTACCCCTACACAGGAGCACATTATAATAACATATTTTGGACTGAAAATCATTGTGTAGACATAGTATAGACTTTTAATCGATATTCAGACTAAATGACAATACATTATATAGATCTAGTCTTGCTATACTCATTGTTATGGTGTGCATGATTGTGCGTGTGTGTGTGTTTGTCATAAGTATTTGAGTGAATGAAAAATTATTGAACGACCAAGAAAGGGCGCCGGGATTTAATAATTAATGAAATTAATATAGCTCCTTCTGTCTCGGAAGACCGTGACTATTCAAACCAATTCTGGAATGGCAGAGTTAGCCACAGTTCGTGCATCTGTTTTGGAAGTGGCTAGTAGAGCAGCTATTTCTTGTTCTTCACTTAGCCAGCTTTGTTTCTTTTGCCCTCGGGAAGGTTCGTACCAGCACGCACAATCTCCACGCTATCCGGTTTAAGCTTATCTTATAAAATACAGACGTCCCTTCAAAATAGAGGATGATTAGGTCCTACGCGTCATGTATCTGGACATGCATGTTAACCAATGCTTAAGTTCTGCCAAGTCACTGGTTTTCCTGGCTGGTTCAGGCAACCCATTCCATGGCTCTAGGAAAGAGGAAGCATTGGTACAAATTCGTCCTAGAATATGGAACGAGGAATGTGCCTTTATCTTTGTGTCTTTCCGAGTATTTCATTAGATTTTGTATTTGTATTTGAGGATTATGGTTGGGTCTTGGTTCTATCTCCTCCAATATACTATCATTGATGCCTCTGGTTCTCATGTCTCGCTTGCAGACAACTCTATAGGTTGGTTTTCGACGACTCCTGGGTTTGACTCCCTCCGCAAGCTTATGAATTGAAAGAATGTTCTAACATCTCAAAAAGAAAAAAAGAATATTTCGAAGACTTCTAAAGCTTTTGACGTATTATGTATTAAATAAAATATTTATGTTTGGACACAATAATGTGTGTTTAAAATGGCATTAAAAATTTTTTTTTTTTTTTTTTTTTTTTTTTTTTTTAATCTGAACACTTTAAGAGGTGAATAAGAAACAAACATAATATGACATTCATATATATTAATAATTACTTATTTTTGTTTTGACATCTTGTAAGTTTATCCCCCCATCCTCTTTGTTTTGAATGAGTGTAGTGTGCTTAATGCTCCTAATAGTGTTTTTAAATATAAAGCTTCTAATTAACTTGTTCAGCTTGTTTATGAATTTAGGAGGTGGCTCTGTAATGTTAGCTAAATAGACAATCTTTGGAATGACCAAATTATTTATCAATACAGCTCTACCAAATATTGTAGAACCTGTGTGCTTATAAAGTTTTAGCAAGTTTGAGGCTTTGACAAAAATATTCTCCCACTGGTCTGTACAATAGAATAAAGGATTACAGGTATAGACAATACCACAAATCTTGATTTTATCTACAATTTTGAAAGCGCAATTCTCTTTGAATTTCCATTTCCCTAGTCCCATTACAGAGGATTTATTTATATTTATTTTTGAACCACTAGCTTCTCCGAAGAGTGTAAATTTCTTTATTATATTCTCAATATCTTGCTCTGAAGATGGAAAAAAAGTTGTATCATCCGCATAGGCTTTGACTTTGATGGTTGAGAAGGAGCGACCCGATATATTAATCCCAATAATAGAGGGGTCAGATCTTATAGATTCCAAGAAGGGTTCCAAGCAAAGGATATACAAGAAGGGGGATAAGGGACAGCCCTGTCTGACAGACCTTTGTATGAGGATACTCCTACTGAGAGAGTGGTTAATTATCAATCTACTTGTTGCATTTGTATAGACAAGCTTTATATATCTGATTAACAGGGAACTTATTTTACATTTCTCAAGCACATTGAACAAGAAGCTATGGCTTACTCGGTCAAAGGCTTTTTCTTGATCTACAGATAAAAGAGACACATTGAGTTTTTTTTTTTTTTTTTTTTTTTTTTTTTCATGGAATAATTAACCAACACAAAAGACAAATATAACACTAGCACAAACAAGATATCAAGACAGCATTTTCATTCAATTCTTAGCATTCTTTACAAGCTAACTTCAAGACTGGTGGCAATAATTCATATTTTGACTTCCATACAGCAGCTTCTTGAGCAGGCTTGCCTATGAAAAGATGATGAACAGCATCTGCACTGCATGCAAAGGTTATTATTAACCTAAAAGATTAATGTCAACTTCCCCTAAAGAAAAATGTGGCGATCTTTTTGAGCAGGCTTCCTCATGAAAAGATATTGAACAGCATCTGTAGTGTACATAGACAAAGCTGCCCTTAAAGAAAACTGACATTCTGGACCTGGTTATGTGGTATATGCACGATGGACTGTTTGGTCGCCTCAATGGTCTCTGTACGCACTCTGGTATAGTTAACATTTGAATTTAGTAGCTTTATTTTGCTCATGAAATATATTATTAAAACGGTAATGATGTGTTTGCATAATTTGGAATTCCCAATACAGAAAAGTCAATGATATGATGAGAATTACTAGATTTATTAAAACTAGTTTAATAAGCCTCTTGTTCAAGTCCTGAGATTACGGAGGAGTAAAATATTTCACGAAGTCAACATAAGGTCTCTTCGCTATGATGTACATAGTTGGACTGGCTACCCACCTAGAAGGAACACCTCTGAATTCAAACCTCTGTTGCCTTGCAGCTATACTCAAACATGGCAAAGGCTTCGGGAGTTAGCCCTGAGGAAAAATCAGAAGTTGGCAACCCTAAGACAGTTTGCAGCACCCAGTGCTACACTATGGCATAACCTGCGACGCCGCTGACCCCAAACCGTATCGGCACTGCCTATCCTTTGGATACTCAACTGTATAGAGAGGGGGAACTGATGTGTGGGCGACATAGCTATTGCCCAGGCAATCATCTCATTTCCATGCGCGGCAATTCCAGATCCCAGAAATATATGATCTATCATTCCTGGCCTCTGGAAGAAGTCTTTTCTTTTTGGTCAAGTGTCTCTGGCGCCTTGGCGTGCAAATGATCAAGATACAGTAGTAATCACTAACATTAAACACTGTCAATTTTATTTCTTTTTAATGCGCATATTTCTGGTAACTATTCAGGACAACAGAAAAAAGAAAATAGATATAATTGTTAAAATGTTATTTTGGGAAATAAATAACTTGTATTTGAAAATTGTAAATGAGGTATATAAAAAAAACATTATTAAAACCCTTACTTAATGTTATACAAAAATAGTTTTTAAAAAAGGTGAATTTTTAATGAAAAAAAAGGCTAACGTAAATTTATTAGAAAGAAAAACATTTCGATTTTATAAGATAAACAAGATTACAAAAGAAAGTTTGTGTGGAAACACAAACTCAAAATCGGCCCCCGAAGTAAAATGGTTTACATAATTCGGATGTTCCTTTAGAGTTGCAGATAGTTTACTTCCTAGTCCAAACCTCCCGCAGGACAACGGGGGATGGGAGCAGGCAGGGTTTGAACCTTCGACCGTCGATAAATCCGAACGACAGTCCAGTGCGCAAACCGCACGACCAGTGGTCCATCCAGGCAGGCTGTCATGTAGCCAGCACAACGGCCAACCACCTTTACTTTTCCCCAACTAATGTCAGGTACCCATTAGAGCTGGGTAGACTCAGAAGTTGAAAATCCCAGTCTTTACCAGGATTCGAACCCGGGACCCTCGGTTCGGATTAAATAATGTAATTGTTTTGAACAGGCTCATTCTCATTTTCTAATCCTTGTTGATGTCCAAGGGCTGAGCCGAAGGCTCTTCGAGCCCTAAGTTTGAAAAAAAAAAAAGTTTGGACGCCAAACAGTAAAAAAAGAAACCTGTGTGAACACACAGTTCTATTTGAGAGAGACCCGAGTCAATGCCTATGTAAAGCATTGCTGTTTCCGATGCCTTTGGCCCCCGACGCATGCTTGGCTGCACATTGCCGAAGGCCGAAGGCACCGGGAGCCTCCGCCATTTTCCTTCGTTGTACCAAGCTAACTGTGCAGGACCCGCCATTTATGTAACGGTCCCTTTGAGGAACAGCGCATGGATGTGGGACCTTTATTACAACTCCGCCCGTGCAAGAGGTTGACTCTCGTCTACCCGTGGGCATCCCCACGGGAGTTATGTGTCGCCATTCATTTAGCCTAGCTACCCCCTCAAGTAGCCGTTTCCACCCAGGTGCCACGATGAGGCAGAACAGCGTACCCGGGCATTTTCTAATCCTGAAATAAAACAAAAAAAATTCCGCTATATAAAAAATGTTTACGAAAATAGAGTTTACAAGATTACTATTCGTTTTAAATTAGGTTTAACTTATAATGCATACCAATGAGCTTTTTCACTTTAAAAAACTGCTTTTAAAAATTAGAATTTTCGCTTTCAAGAAAAAAAAAAGTAGCCGTTGCATCAGAACTTTGAATGGTCTAAAATATTGTGATGACGGATTTTCAATATCTTTTCTAGTTTACGAGATCTAAACGGGACGGACGGACAGACGGACAGACATTTCACACAAAACTAATAGCGTCTTTTCCCCTTTCGGGGGCCGCTAAAAAGTAGCCATTGCGTTTATACTTTGCAAAAACAAATATCTTGAGATCGGATATTCAATATTTTAACTAGTTTTAAGATTTAAACGTGACGGACGGACGGAAAGACAGAAAGACCACACAAAACTAATAACTACTTTCGCCCTTTCGTGAACCGCTAAAAAAAGAAGCCGTTGCATTTAGACTTTGCAAGTAGAAAATATTTGGAAATTGTATATTGAATATCTTATCTAGTTTTTAGATCTAAACTTTATGGACGGACGAACAGACAGACCACACAAACAAAAATAATTTTTAATGTCTGAAAAACAAATTGTACCTGTTACTAAGATTTCAATTAATATCTCAATAATTATACGACTTTTCTTTTAAACTCGAGGTTTTCAAACCCGAAAGACTATGTTGAAAGCCCAAAAAATCTCACTCTTTAAGTAGGACACTACGTTTTGGCCTTCCTCTTTGAAGAAACTATGTAAAAACTGGCCAGGACACACACACAAAAATCTCTTGGAAGCTGGAGGAATGTCCTTATTTCAGTGTAATCAACGGCCATGTATCACTATTTCTATTTCTTCTTTAGCAATTACGTTCCTTGCTTGTCAAGTTCTGCTCGTAGAAATGTTGCAAGAACGATTTTTTTGTTTGTATGTTCGACATTCTAGAATGAAAGGAAGACAAAGATGTGTGATATAAGTAGACCGTCAGTTCACATATTCTACAAAGCTTATATTAACTCACACGTGCGGTTTGCGCGCTGGACTGCCGTTTGGACGTATCGATGGTCCCGGGTTCGAACCCTGCCAGCTTCCAGCTTCAGTCATCCGGCGAGAGGTTTGGACTGGGAAGTAAATTATCTTCAACTCTGAAGGAACGTCCGAAACATGTAAAACATTTTACATTTCACGGAAACATTCTGTCTGTCTGGTACAAATTTTGTACACGTTATTTCTCCAACACCCAATCTAAGATTTAGCTGAAATTTTGCACAATTATTCCTTTTACCTGACAACACAAGAATCAATTTAAAAAAAAAATAACCAATTGGTTAATTAATTATTGGTAATTAAATACTTTGTTTTTTTGGTATCTCAAACAAGGGAAAGAAATTGTACTTGACATAAGTGTTAGTATAAGCTTAATAGGCCGGGACGGTAGTTCACTTGTAACACCAAACTGCTGGCAGACAACTGAACCGCGCTAGGCGGAATATATCTTAACAAATAAAGCTTGAAATAATTTGAAGAACGTTCTTGTGAAAAATACCAAATATAGCTTTCATTTCAATTTAGACAGATACAATGAAATAAATATAGTACACTTTAATAATAATATAAAATGGTATTTTAAACAAAATCTAACTCTCTACAACTGCACGTCTTTTCGGTGTCACATTCTGGGGTCGTCTGTTCTAAGATAGCAAACGACAATGCCGCTTATCTTGCATCATTCACACTGCATAGCTTAATTCTTCTCACCGTCGCCATAGAAACACACACACATGCAAACACCTCATGACACTCTTCTTGTTACAAGCAGGCCCACTCTCTCATGTCTCAAAAAAAGTAAAGCTACCCTTGTGGTCTATAGGGCAGAATGTCTGTTTCTTTGGCCTATGGTTAACGATATGGCCGGCACAACGACCAACCGCCTTTACTTTTCCCCAACTAATGTCAGAGCTGGGTGGACTCGGAGGCGTCCAAAGATTTCGAAATTAAAAATCCCAGTCTTCAGGATTCGAACCCGGGACCCCTTTCATGTCTTACCTTTACTTTATTGTCTGCCTCTTCTCCTGTTTCCTGGCGTTTTTCATTGAAGGAAAGTCTTTGAGGACCTTGTCATGTGACCATAAACGTTGACGCAGATTGCGTAAAGGGCCCAATTAACTTGCCCGTAACTTCCCCCATCCCCCCGAAAGGGTGAACGGTATATGTGCGTATGTTTGCATGCCTCTATCTACGTGTGTGCAAGTCTGGTGTGTGTGTGTGTGTAGTTCTGTGTGAGAGCATGAGTGAAAGTATATGTGTGAAAGTCTATCTTTGGACGTCTGTGTGTGAGTGTATGTGCGAAACTATTTGTGTGAAAGTGTGTGTGTGTGTGAAAGTCTGTGTGAGAGCATGTGTGCGCAAGTATGTGTGTGTGAGTGTGTGTATATGTGAAAATCTGTGTGTGAAAGTCTGTGTGTGAGAGTCTGTGTCTGAGAGTTTGTGTGTGTGAGTGTGTGTGTGTGAGTATACATGTATATGTGTGTTTCGTCACGCCCATTTCCCTAAGTTTCCGTGTCCAAAACGAGAAATACTTTTTGTAAAGCCGAGATTCATCAATTTTACTTTTATACCATTCCCATAGAGTGGGGTTAACGTTATTTCAGTCCTCGGTATATACCTATAACATCAATAATACACGACGCCATTTTGTCTGCAATCACCCAGTACACTGTTATTAAGCCTGACCCTCATAAAATCTGAGTGCCTTTGATTTCGTGTTTGACTTAGCACGAAGCGCTGGACAGATTTGCTATTGATCTGGTTTAGATAAATGACTACTCTTGGTGTCATTTTGAGCTAAAAGTAATTACGCTGCCAGGGCGCCCAAAGGGAGAGGGCGTTGCAAGATGTTCCAGAGTGGATTCAAACAATCAGCGCCCTGGGGGATTAAATTTGTAGCAACACTTATTAGCTTTGTAAGGCGCCTAAGGGCGGGCGCGTTTTTTAAAGTTGATGATGTTTCTGTCAATTTTTTTTTTCTTGGACAATGTGTCTCCCAACGAGGCTGGGCTAACTCTAAACCAGGCGATTTTTTTTGTGTGTGCTCACAATCACTGAGTGTCAGAAGCAGATGACCCCTGGAGAGAGGTCATGGCGCGAGCGACCGTTACATTGAATAATTGGGGACTCTGGAGGGAGACGTGGTGGGAAGGAGATGGTGGGAGAGGGGGGTAATATTGGGGAGGGAGGGAACAGGATAATTAGTAGTTTTGGACTTGGTAGCAAACTTTTTTTCTTTACAGTTAGATGTTGGTCTTTGTATGGTGTTTGTGGGGGAAATTTGGGTTTCCGAGTTTATGTTTGACAGTCTTCGTGTGAATGGACCTCATTCACCAATCGTAAACAAACAACATTTAGTCACGTGATCATAATTGATAAAACATCGAAAAAAAAACTGTCACGTGATAGCCATTGTGTATTAACAATTAGATCGTAATTTGTGAAGAAGAGATAGAGAATCACGTGGCTAAATGTTGTTTGTTTACGATTGGTGAATGAGGTCCATTCTTTGTGTTTAATAACTTTGTGAGAGTCTTTGTGTGAGTGTGTGTGTGTGCTTGTAAGTGTTGAGTTTTGAACAGGAAGCTGAATGGATTGAGGTCGTCATGTGTGCGTCTGACTTGAGAGTGTGTGTGAATCATGTTTGCAGGAGACTACTGTCAATAAATAATCCATTATAGAAATATTGTATAACTATTCAAGGTTCGAGGTATAACTTTCATCCTTACATTAAGCCATTGAATTGAAGGTGATGAATCACTTTCGCACTTAAATAAAATGTTTAAATGTTTTGTAAAATGTTTTACATGTTTCGGATGTTTCTTCAAAGTTGGAGATGATTTATTTCCTAGTCCAAACCTACCACCAAACAACGTGGGATGGCAGCGGGCAGGGAATGAGCCCAGAACCATCTCTAGAGTAATGAAAGACAGTCCAGCGCGTCGTATATGTCTGTAGGTCGAATTTGTGAATATTGTTTTGTTTTGTTTTTTCTTGTCTGTCAATTTCTAAAGGCTCTTTAAGCCATTGTGCAGACCACATGCTACCCTCGTAAACAAAAGATGTCCTCTAAAACGTTTGAGCTCTTCATTATCTGCTCCTTTAAGTGATTATTACAAATCGGGACATCCTAAGGGGTAATAACAAATGTGTAGAAAGAGAGAGAGCTGGTTATCAATGACCTGCCCTTGATTGCTAAACTAACCAGGTCAGAGGAACATCGAGACGCCCTGAAGTATCATGTCGAGGTCTGCGATGCTCTCTCATAAGTGGACCGCATATATTTGTTTTCATGTGCCACGAGCTCGTCTTGGTCATCTGAAGTGTCAGTGCCACGTGATCAATAGTAGTTATTGGTTAGATCAGCTATCTTAATACCAAATGGGATGCGTTCAATGCGCAAATTAGCCTATGGACTGTAAGTCTACATAAGATAGATAGATAGATAGATAGATAGATAGATAGATAGATAGATAGATAGATAGAAAGATAGATAGATAGATAGATAGATAGATAGATAGATAGAAAGATAGATAGATAGATAGATAGATAGATAGATAGATAGATAGAAAGATAGATAGATAGATAGATAGATAGATAGATAGATAGATAGATAGATAGATAGATAGATAGGAAACAAATAAATAGACAGACGATAGATAAATAGATAGAAAGATAGATAGATAGATAGATAGATAGATAGATAGATAGATAGATAGATAGATAGATAGATAGATAGATAGATAGATAGATAGATAGATAGATAGATAGGAAATAAATAAATAGACAGACTATAGATAGATAGAAAGATAGATAGATAGATAGATAGATAGATAGATAGATAGATAGATAGGAAACAAATAAATAGACAGACGATAGATAGATAGATAGATAGATAGATAGATAGATAGATAGATAGATAGATAGATAGATAGATAGATAGATAGATAGATAGATAGATAGATAGATAGATAGATAGATAGATAGATAGATAGATAGATAGATAGATAGATAGATTTGATGAATGGAATGATAGAGAATAAAATAAAAATAAATGTATAAATAAAGACTTTCAATATGATTTTTTAAAAAGAGCCTTTAATCAAAACGTTTAACGAATAATAAATTATCAACATGTACTGCATAGTGGACGTTCTATCCGAGTAAAAAAAAATTTATGAAATAATTAAACTATATATAAACAGTATGTACACAGTATGATTTACCAAATTGCATTAGTTCAGGAACAAAAGTCAGATTATTTGCAGACGATTGCATAATATATAGAACAATAAAAACAATACATGACACAGATATTTTACAAAGAGAAATAGATGAATTTGTTAAGGTGATGATATAGATGTTTGTTAAGAGGATGATATAGATGTTTGTTAAGGTGATGATATAGATGTTTGTTAAGATGATGATATAGATGTTTGTTAAGGTGATGTTATAGATGTTTGTTAAGATGATTATATAGATGTTTGTTAAGATGATGATATAGATGTTTGTTAAGATGGTGATATAGATATTTGCTAAATATGATGATATAGATGTTTGTTAAGATGATGATATAGATGTTTGTTAAATCTTTCTCTCCGTAATTATTTTCAACTTTCTGACGGATTATTAATTTTATCCCATTGTAGTGCACTAACATGTTCTAATTAAAATAATGTTTTTGATAATAAATTAAAGGAAAATTAATGTTCTTTTTAGATATTAAAAAATCAAGTGTATAAATTGAAGTGTTATTTTTTTTTTTTTTTGCTTTAAGAAAAGTAAAAATGGAAATCTGAAAACTCACCAATGGACGACAAAAGTTAATCCAAGTCACATAAGAAGATCATTTCTATTCCAAACTGAATTAAGTGCTATTGTTTTTTATAATCCTTATTCATATTTTTATGAAATAGAACTGGCACTAAAACAATAAAAAACTCAAGGAGTACCAAATCGTTAGATAATAGTGAACAAATAGATGCTATCTTACTCGATTGTTCCAAGGCTTTTGACAAAGTTCACCACCATAGTTTGCTTAAAAAATTAAAACATTTCGGCATTAACGGTCCACTGCATCAGTGGATTAAAGATTTTCTGATAGGTAGAGAACAAACTGTAATAATAAAAGGCTCTAAATCAACACCAATAACAGTAAACTCAGGTGTACCTCAAGGAACAGTCTTGGGTCCACTACTATTTTTAATTTACATAAATGATTTACCAAATTGCATTAGTTCAGGAACAAAAGTCAGATTATTTGCAGACGATTGCATAATATATAGAACAATAAAAACAAAACAAGACACAGATATTTTACAAAGAGAATTAGATGAATTACAGAAATGGGAATCGAATTGGAGCATGTCTTTCCACCCAGAAAAATGTCAGTTGTTAAGAGTAACAAAAAAACTAAAACAAATTAATTCCAAACCAGTAACAGAGACTAAAAACGCAAAATACCTAGGTGTTATAATAAATGAAATGCACATATTGATGAAACTATACAAAAATCAAACAAAGCATTAGGGTTTATTAAAAGAAATTTCTATAAATCAAATAAGAACATAAAACTAAAATGTTATTTAACCTTGGTTAGGCCAATAATAGAATATGCATCCACCGTTTGGGACCCCTCAACTCAAGAAAACATTAAGAAACTGGAACAAACACAAAATAGAGCACTGAGATTCATAACAAACGAATATTCACATTTGACTAGAGTAACACCATTAGTAAAATCACTAAATTTAGGAAGCCTTCAGGACAGAAGACTCAAAAGTAAAGTAGCAATTATACATAAAACACTGAACCATAATCTTCAAATACAAAAACAAAATCTAATAAAATACTCTGAAAGACACAAAAATAAAGGAACATTCCTCGTCCCTTATGCTAGGACAAATTTGTACAAATATTCCTTCTTCCCTAGTGCTATTAGAGCATGGAATGGGTTGCCTGAGCTAGCCAGAAAAACCAGTGACTTGGCAGAATTTAAGTCATTGGTTAATATGCATGACTAAATGCATGACGCGTAGGACGTAATCATCTTCTTTTTTGAAGTAACGTCTGTATTATATAAGATAAGATAAGAAGACCATGCATACATTTTAAAACTCCTAGTGAGATCAGAGAAAATTCGTACATGATATAAAACAAAATCTCAAATTCTTCTTTTGGACATTCTGGTTGAAAAAATGGTATACATCCATCAGAACTGCAATGCAGTCATCAATCTCTCTCTCTCTCTTTCTCCCTCTCTCTCTCTCTCTGTTTTCTTATGAAAATCTAGCAAAGTTTACGCTGACCTTATTCAGACAGGCGACAAGCTGGAACTCCTGCTTTGTGTGTGTGAGACATCGAAGGCAACCATGATTTAAATAAACATTTTATTGGCGGATGCTAAGTTAGTGATTGTTTTTAGTTCATAACTTTGGACGTTCGTCCCGGAAAAAAAATCGAAACATGCTGTTTTATTGGCAATGCTTACCAAACATCAGATTCATTGGGGCCGCCTATGAGTTTGTGTAAAAACCAGACCTCTCTTTGTAATCTTGTTTTCAAAGTCATATATTTATGTAGAAATTACTCCACTTGGTAATCAATACCTGGCATAACAGACAGAGAAGTTAATTGATTGACTAAAACACATGGAGACGTCTTGACGTGTTCACTTTTGACTTGTCATG